>JAWQEG010000115.1:4430000-5030000 GCA_033782935.1 Petrolisthes cinctipes | reverse complement strand
GACCTTGGACACTTAAAATATCGATTTTTAGCATATTTTGAGCCTATATATTTAAAAATTTCTAGCACTGAGTAGGCATGTACTGATCGCTTCTGGGACCCAAAAATATAGAATTTTCGGATGTTTTAAGGTTGAATTTGGGATATAAATAGGTGCAGAAGATGCATACACATATTGACTTTGGGCACCTAAAATATCGATTTTCAGTATGTTTTGGGCCTGTATCTGAGTAGGCATGTACAGTTTGCTTCTTCAACCCTAAAATTATCGACTTTTTGGGGTGTTTGGAGCCTGAATTTGAGATATAAACGGGTACAGAAGATGCATGCACATATCGACTTTTGGGCACCTAAAAGATCGATTTTCAGTATGTTTTGGGCCTGTATTTTGAAAATACTCTAACACGGAGTAGGCATGTACAGATCGCTTCTGGGACCCCAAAATATCGAATTTTCGGGTGTTTTGGACCTGAATTTGAGATATAGACTTTGGGCACCTTAAATATCGATTTTCAGTATGTTTTGGGCCTGTATTTTGAAAATATTCTATCACGGAGTAGACATGTACAGATCGCTTCAGGGACCTCAAAATATAGAATTTTCGGGTGTTTTGAGCCTGAATTTGAGATATAAACGGGTACTGAAGATGCATGCACATATCGACTTTGGGCACCTAAAATATCGATTTTCAGTATGTTTTGGGCCTGTATTTTGAAAATACTCTAACACGGAGTAGACATGTACAGATCGCTTCTTGGACCCCTAAATATCGAATTTTCGGGTGTTTTGAGCCTGAATTTGAGATATAAACGGGTACTGAAGATACATGCACATATTGACTTTTGGGCACCTAAAATATCGATTTTGAGCATGTTTTGGGTCTGTATCCTGAAAACATTCTAACTAGGAGTAAGTATGTACAGATCGCTTCTAGGACCCAAAAATACCGAATTTTCGGGAGTTTTGAGACTTAATTTTAGATATAAACGGGTACAGAAGATGCATGCACATATCGACTTTGGACACTTAAAATATCGATTTTTAGCATGTTTTGAGCCTATATTTTGAAAACATTCTAGCACTGAGTTAGATGTACAGATTGCTTCTGTTACCCAAAAATATCGAATTTTCGGGTGTTTTCAGGTTGAATTTGGGATATAAACGGGTGCAGAAGATGAATACACATATTGACTTTGGGCACCTAAAATATCGATTTTCAGCATGTTTTGAGCCTGTATCTGAGTAGGCATGTACAGATCGCTTCTGAGACCCCAAAATATCGAACTTTCGGGTGTTTGGAGCCTGAATTTGAGATATAAACGGGTACTGAAGATGCATGCACATATCGACTTTTGGGCACCTAAAATATCGATTTTGAGCATGTTTTGGGCCTGTATTTTGAAAATACTCTAACATGGAGTAGGCATGTACAGATCGCTTCTGGGACCCCAAAATATCGAATTTTCGGGTGTTTTGGACCTGAATTTGAGATATAGACTTTGGGCACCTTAAATATCGATTTTCAGTATGTTTTGGGCCTGTATTTTGAAAATACTCTAACACGGAGTAGGCATGTACAGATCGCTTCAGGGACCTCAAAATATAGAATTTTCGGGTGTTTTGAGCCTGAATTTGAGATATAAACGGGTACTGAAGATGCATGCACATATTGACTTTTGAGCACCTAAATTATCGATTTTCAGCATGTTTTGGGTCTGTATCTTGAAAACATTCTAACTAGGAGTAGGTATGTACAGATCGCTTCTAGGACCCAAAAAAAACGAATTTTCGGGTGTTTTGAGCCTGAATTCGAGATATAAACTGGTTCAGAAGATACATGCACTTATCGACTTTGGACACTTAAAATATAGATTTTTAGCATGTTTTGAGCCTATATTTTGAAAACATTCTAGCACTGAGTTAGATGTACAGATTGCTCCTGTTACCCAAAAATATCGAATTTTCGGGTGTTTTGAGGTTGAATTTGGGATATAAACGGGTGCAGAAGATGAATACACATATTGACTTTGGGCACCTAAAATATCGATTTTCAACATGTTTTGGGCCTGTATCTGAGTAGGCATGTACAGATCGCTTCTGAGACCCCAAAATATCGAACTTTCGGGTGTTTGGAGCCTGAATTTGAGATATAAACGTGTACTGAAGATGCATGCACATATCGACTTTTGGGCACCTAAAATATCAATTTTGAGCATGTTTTGGGTCTGTATCTTGAAAACATTCTAGCACTGAGTAGGCATGTACAGATCGCTTCTGGGACCCTAAAATATCGAATTTTCGGGTGTTTTGGGCCTGAATTTGAGATATTGACTTTGGGCACCTAAAATATCGATATTGAGCATGTTTTGGGTCTGTGTTTTGAAAATACTCTAACACGGAGTAGGCATGTACAGATCGCTTCTGGGACCCCAAAATATCGATTTTTCGGGTGTTTTGAGCCTGCATTTGAGATATAAACGGGTACTGAAGATGCATGCACATATCGACTTTTGGGCACCGAAAATATCGATTTTGAGTATATTTTGGTCTGTATTTTGAAAACATTCTAACTAGGAGTAGGCATGTACAGATCGCTTCTAGGACCCAAAAATACCGAAGATTCGGGTGTTTTGAGCCTGAGTTTGAGATATAAACGGGTACAGAAGGTGCATGCACATATCGACTTTGGACACTTAAAATATCGATTTTTAGCATGGTTTGAGCCTATATTTTAAAAATATTCTAGCACTGGATGGGCATGTACAGATCGCTTCAGGGACCCAAAAATTTCGAATTTTCGGGTGTTTTGAGGCTGAATTTGGGATATAAACGGGTGCATAAGATGCATACACATATTAACTTTGGGCACCTAAAATATCGATTTTCAGCATGTTTTGGGCCTGTATCTGAGTAGGCATGTACAAATCGCTTATGGGAACCCAAAATATTGAATTTTCGCGTGTTTGGAGCATGAATTTTGGATATAAACTGGTGCAGAAGATGCATACACATATTGACTTTGGGCACCTAAAATATCGATTTTCAGCTTGTTTTGGGCCTGTATCTGAGTATGCATGTACAGATCGCTTCTAGGACCCCAAAATACCGATCTTTCGGGTTTTTTGACCCTTAATTTGAGATGTAAACGGGTACAGAACGTAACAGAAGATGCATGCACATATCGACTTTTTGGCACCAAAAAGATCGATTTTCAGTATGTTTTGGGCCTGTATTTTGAAAATACTCTAACACGGAGTAGGCATGTGCAGATCGCTTCTTGGACCCCAAAATATCGAATTTTCGGGTGTTTTGGGCCTGAATTTGTGATATCGACTTTGGGCATCTAATATATCGATTTTTAGCATGTTTTGGACCTATATTTTGAAAATATTCCAGCACGGAGTAGGCATGTACAGATCGCTTCTGGGACCTAAAAATATCGAATTTTGGGGTGTTTTGAGGTTGAATTTGGGGTATAAACGGGTGCAGAAGATGCATACACATATTAACCTTGGGCACCTAAAATATCGATTTTCAGCATGTTTTGGGCCTGTATCTGACAAGGCATTTACAGATCGCTTCTTCGACCCCAAAATATCGAATTTTCGGGTGTTTGGAGCCTGAATTTGAGATATAAACGGGTACAGAAGATGCATGCACATATCGACTTTTGCACACCTAAAAGATCGATTTTCAGTATGTTTTGGACCTGTATTTTGAAAATACTCTAACACGGAGTAGGCATGTACAGATCGCTTCTGGGACCCCAAAATATCGAATTTTCGGGTGTTTTGGACCTGAATTTGAGATATAGACTTTGGGCACCTTAAATATCGATTTTCAGTATGTTTTGGGCCTGTATTTTGAAAATATTCTATCACGGAGTAGGCATGTACAGATCACTTCAGGGACCTCAAAATATAGAATTTTCGGGTGTTTTGAGCCTTAATTTGAGATATAAACGGGTACTGAAGATGCATGCACATATTGACTTTTGAGCACCTAAATTATTGATTTTCAGCATGTTTTGGGTCTGTATCTTGAAAACATTCTAACTAGGAGTAGGTATGTACAGATCGCTTCTAGGACCCAAAAATACCGAATTTTCGGGTGTTTTGAGCCTGAATTCGAGATATAAACTGTTTCAGAAGATACATGCACTTATCGAATTTGGACACTTAAAATATCGATTTTTAGCATATTTTGAGCCTATATATTTAAAAATTTCTAGCACTGAGTAGGCATGTACAGATCGCTTCTGGGACCCAAAAATATCGAATTTTAGGATGTTTTAAGGTTGAATTAGGGATATAAACAGATGCAGAAGATGCATACACATATTGACTTTGGGCACCTAAAATATCGATTTTCAGCATGTTTTGGGCCTGTATCTGAGTAGGCATGTACAGTTTGCTTCTTCAACCCTAAAATTATCGACTTTTTGGGGTGTTTGGAGCCTGAATTTGAGATATAAACGGGTACAGAAGATGCATGCACATATCGACTTTTGGGTACCTAAAAGATCGATTTTCAGTATGTTTTGGGCCTGTATTTTGAAAATACTCTAACACGGAGTAGTCATGTACAGATCGCTTCTGGGACCCCAAAATATCGAATTTTCGGGTGTTTTGGACCTGAATTTGAGATATCGACTTTGGGCACCTAAAATATCGATTTTCAGTATGTTTTGGGCCTGTATTTTGAAAATACTCTAACACGGAGTAGACATGTACAGATCGCTTCTTGGACCCCTAAATATAGAATTTTCGGGTGTTTTGAGCCTGAATTTGAGATATAAACGGGTACTGAAGATACATGCACATATTGACTTTTGGGCACCTAAAATATCGATTTTGAGCATGTTTTGGGTCTGTATCCTGAAAACATTCTAACTAGGAGTAAGTATGTACAGATCGCTTCTAGGACCCAAAAAAAACGAATTTTCGGGTGTTTTGAGACTTAATTTTAGATATAAACGGGTACAGAAGATGCATGCACATATCGACTTTGGACACTTAAAATATCGATTTTTAGCATGTTTTGAGCCTATATTTTGAAAACATTCTAGCACTGAGTTAGATGTACAGATTGCTTCTGTTACCCAAAAATATCGAATTTTCGGGTGTTTTCAGGTTGAATTTGGGATATAAACGGGTGCATAAGATGAATACACATATTGACTTTGGGCACCTAAAATATCGATTTTCAGCATGTTTTGGGCCTGTATCTGAGTAGGCATGTACAGTTTGCTTCTTCAACCCTAAAATTATCGACTTTTTGGGGTGTTTGGAGCCTGAATTTGAGATATAAACGGGTACAGAAGATGCATGCACATATCGACTTTTGGGTACCTAAAAGATCGATTTTCAGTATGTTTTGGGCCTGTATTTTGAAAATACTCTAACACGGAGTAGTCATGTACAGATCGCTTCTGGGACCCCAAAATATCGAATTTTCGGGTGTTTTGGACCTGAATTTGAGATATCGACTTTGGGCACCTAAAATATCGATTTTCAGTATGTTTTGGGCCTGTATTTTGAAAATACTCTAACACGGAGTAGACATGTACAGATCGCTTCTTGGACCCCTAAATATAGAATTTTCGGGTGTTTTGAGCCTGAATTTGAGATATAAACGGGTACTGAAGATACATGCACATATTGACTTTTGGGCACCTAAAATATCGATTTTGAGCATGTTTTGGGTCTGTATCCTGAAAACATTCTAACTAGGAGTAAGTATGTACAGATCGCTTCTAGGACCCAAAAAAAACGAATTTTCGGGTGTTTTGAGACTTAATTTTAGATATAAACGGGTACAGAAGATGCATGCACATATCGACTTAGGACACTTAAAATATCGATTTTTAGCATGTTTTGAGCCTATATTTTGAAAACATTCTAGCACTGAGTTAGATGTACAGATTGCTTCTGTTACCCAAAAATATCGAATTTTCGGGTGTTTTCAGGTTGAATTAGGGATATAAACGGGTGCAGAAGATGAATACACATATTGACTTTGGGCACCTAAAATATCGATTTTCAGCATGTTTTGAGCCTGTATCTGAGTAGGCATGTACAAATCGCTTCTGAGACCCCAAAATATCGAACTTTCGGGTGTTTGGAGCCTGAATTTGAGATATAAACGGGTACTGAAGATGCATGCACATATCGACTTTTGGGCACCTAAAATATCGATTTTGAGCATGTTTTGGGTCTGTATCTTGAAAACACTCTAACACGGAGTAGGCATGTACAGATCGCTTCTGGGACCCCAAAATATCGAATTTTCGGGTGTTTTGGGCCTGAATTTGAGATATCGACTTTGGGCACCTAAAATATCGATATTGAGCATGTTTTGGGTCTGTATCTTGAAAACATTCTAGCACTGAGTAGGCATGTACAGATCGCTTCTGGGACCCCAAAATATCGATTTTTCGGGTGTTTTGAGCCTGCATTTGAGATATAAACGGGTACTGAAGATGCATGCACATATCGACTTTTGGGCACCGAAAATATCGATTTTGAGTATATTTTGGTCTGTATTTTGAAAACATTCTAACTAGGAGTAGGCATGTACAGATCGCTTCTAGGACCCAAAAATACCGAAGATTCGGGTGTTTTGAGCCTGAGTTTGAGATATAAACGGGTACAGAAGGTGCATGCACATATCGACTTTGGACACTTAAAATATCGATTTTTAGCATGGTTTGAGCCTATATTTTAAAAATATTCTAGCACTGGATGGGCATGTACAGATCGCTTCAGGGACCCAAAAATTTCGAATTTTCGGGTGTTTTGAGGCTGAATTTGGGATATAAACGGGTGCATAAGATGCATACACATATTAACTTTGGGCACCTAAAATATCGATTTTCAGCATGTTTTGGGCCTGTATCTGAGTATGCATGTACAAATCGCTTATGGGAACCCAAAATATTGAATTTTCGCGTGTTTGGAGCATGAATTTTGGATATAAACTGGTGCAGAAGATGCATACACATATTGACTTTGGGCACCTAAAATATCGATTTTCAGCTTGTTTTGGGCCTGTATCTGAGTATGCATGTACAGATCGCTTCTAGGACCCCAAAATACCGATCTTTCGGGTGTTTTGACCCTTAATTTGAGATGTAAACGGGTACAGAACGTAACAGAAGATGCATGCACATATCGACTTTTTGGCACCAAAAAGATCGATTTTCAGTATGTTTTGGGCCTGTATTTTGAAAATACTCTAACACGGAGTAGGCATGTACAGATCGCTTCTGGGACCCCAAAATATCGAATTTTCGGGTGTTTTGGGCCTGAATTTGTGATATCGACTTTGGGCATCTAATATATCGATTTTTAGCATGTTTTGGACCTATATTTTGAAAATATTCCAGCACGGAGTAGGCATGTACAGATCGCTTCTGGGACCTAAAAATATCGAATTTTGGGGTGTTTTGAGGTTGAATTTGGGGTATAAACGGGTGCAGAAGATGCATACACATATTAACCTTGGGCACCTAAAATATCGATTTTCAGCATGTTTTGGGCCTGTATCTGACAAGGCATGTACAGATCGCTTCTTCGACCCCAAAATATCGAATTTTCGGGTGTTTGGAGCCTGAATTTGAGATATAAACGTGTACAGAAGATGCATGCACATATCGACTTTTGCACACCTAAAAGATCGATTTTCAGTATGTTTTGGACCTGTATTTTGAAAATACTCTAACACGGAGTAGGCATGTACAGATCGCTTCTGGGACCCCAAAATATCGAATTTTCGGTTGTTTTGGGCCTGAATTTGTGATATCGAATTTGGGCACCTAATATATCGATTTTTAGCATGTTTTGGATCTATATTTTGAAAATATTCCAGCACGGAGTAGGCATGTACAGATCGCTTCAGGGACCTAAAAATATCGAATTTTGGGGTGTTTTGAGGTTGAATTTGGGGTATAAACGGGTGCAGAAGATGCATACACATATTAACATTGGGCACCTAAAATATCGATTTTCAGCATGTTTTGGGACTGTATCTGACAAGGCATGTACAGATCGCTTCTTCGACCCCAAAATATCGAATTTTCGGGTGTTTGGAGCCTGAATTTGAGATATAAACGGGTACAGAAGATGCATGCACATATCGACTTTTGCACACCTAAAAGATCGATTTTCAGTATGTTTTGGACCTGTATTTTGAAAATACTCTAACACGGAGTAGGCATGTACAGATCGCTTCTGGGACCCCAAAATATTGAATTTTCGGGTGTTTTGGGCCTGAATTTCAGATATCGACTTTGGGCACCTAAAATATCGATTTTTAGCATGTTTTGGACCTATATTTTGAAAATATTCTAGCACTAAATAGGCTTGTACAGATCGCTTCTGGGACCCAAAAATACCGAATTTTCGGGTGTTTTGAGCCTGAATTTCAGATATAAACCGGTACAGAAAATGCATGCACATATTGACTTTGGACACTTAAAATATCGATTTATAGCATGTTTTGAGCCTATATTTTGAAAACATTCTTGAACTGAGTAGGCATGTTCAGATCGCTTCTGGGACCCAAAAATATCGAATTTTCGGGTGTTTTGGGCCTGAATTTGAGATATCGACTTTGGGCACCTAAAATATCGATTTTTAGCATGTTTTAGACCTATATTTTGAAATTATTCTAGCAATGAGTAGGTATGTACAGATCGCTTCCAGGACCCAAAAATACCGAACTTTCGGGTGTTTTGAGCCTGAATTTGAGAAATAAACGGGTACACAAGATGCATGCACATATCGACTTTGAACACTTAAAATATCGATTTCTAGAATGTTTTGAGCCTAAATTTTGCGAACATTCTAGCACTTTGTAGGCATGTACTGATCGCTTCTGGGACCCAAAAATATCGAATTTTCGGGTGTTTTGGGCCTGAATTTGAGATATCGACTTTGGGCACCTAAAATATCGATTTTGAGCATGATTTGTGTCTGTATCTTGAAAACATTCTAACTAGGAGTAGGCATGTACAGATCGCTTCTAGGACCCACTAATACCGAATTTTCGGGTGTTTTGAGCCTCAATTTGAGATTTAAACGGGTACAGAAGATGTATGCACATATCGACTTTGGACACTTAAAATATTGATTTTTAGCATGTTTTGAGCCTATTTTTGAAAACATTCTAGCACTGGATGGGCATGTACAAATCGCTTCTGGGACCCAAAAATATCGAATTTTCGGGTGTATTGAGCTGTACTAAGGATGTCTCAGTATCTCTTTTCAGTTAAGGTCGACCCTTAAAAGCCCGGGTTCGATTCCCGACACGGGAATCATGTATTGAGAATCTCTCAGTATCTCCTCTACACAGTTTCTGTAAACCTTTTAATTTTATGATTAGTATTTATGATAAATTGGGGTGATATGTATGAATTTCTGATATATTTGTGTATTGCTTCTGTTAAAGAATATTGTTATTGTTAAACGATAATTTTGTATAATGTGTGACGTGTAGGTGTAGAGTGGATCTTGTCGATCCCACCAACTCAAGGTAGTGGCAGCCGTTTGCCTTTACCCTCAGTCAGACGTAGACCTTGAATACGTACGCTCGCCAGCGGTGATGGTTTAAGTGGGAATTTATAGGAATTTGGTGATAATTTTGCATGTTTGTGGGAGCAACATTTCGGGTAAGTTAGTGTTCGCTGTTTGCAGTGAAGTGTTGTGACGACAGTGTTTATTAGTGATAAATTGCGTTTTGATGTCAGTATCTCATGATCTATAGAAATTAATTACGATAATTATTATTTTTATAGTTGTACTACCTATGTGGATTCGTGTGGTATTGTCTTGTCTATAATAACCATTAATTTAGGTATTGCGTTGCAGTGCTTGTGCAACCTGAGGGTCATGGATTTGATGATTGCTGTTCGAGCAGGCAGTATGGCTGGCGCATATCACCAGTGCGATGTAGTGGAGGCACTGTGTGAGTTTTTTGGTGTTTGTGATAATGCATATAGTATGTTTAGTGATATATTTATATGAATAGTTCATTGAATATCGATTATTAGCTCCATGTATTATTCTGTACGATTGTTCACAGGTTGGACCTTACAATAAAGAGTGTTACTGCCAGTGCTATCTTCCATCACCTGGTGAAACAGTCCAACACAAGCCCCAGTCAAAATGGACCAGGATCTGAAGGACAGCCGTGCTGTTGCCAAGCGCAAGTTTACGCGGAAAGTGAACCTGCTGAGGGAGGCACATTCGCAGAATGATCCAATGGCAGTATTGCAAGATATTTACAGTGATATTTTAGTGCAGTTCAAAGTGATGGAAGAGATCAATGAAAAGTTGGTAAAGTCTCTTAATTCCAGTGATGAGAACTATGACAAGATGATTGAAGAACTTGAGATTTACATTACGGACGTTGAAAGAGTGAAAAACGATGCACATGCAATGATTTCTAAACCTGTAAGTGATTTGCCTAAACTTAGGGTGCTGAGATGAACACGGTCACGATGGTTAGCCACATAGAAAAACTCCTTCCTGCCGTTCAGAAAAGGGAATGGGTGAACATTTTACAAGCTATTACGAATAAAGATAAGTTATTCAGTGAGCTACTACAATATTTGTTGAAAGAAAAGCAGGCACTAGAGTACATGAATTCTGATGTGAGAGTAACTGACAATGCTAGTAAAGCGCGAGTGCATGCCACGAGTTTTGACAGTGAACCTGAATCCTTGACTACTGCAGTAACTAAACTTCAGGGGAAACAAGAGAAAATAGAGGAGTGCATGATTAATCTAACTAAACAAATGTCAACTTTAGCTGAAAATATCCAGAGGACTGAAACTGGAGTGAAGAATTCTAGCGAATGTTGGTACCATGGCACAAATGCTCACGACATCACAAAGTGCTCAGGGTTTCAAAGGCTTGCCAACAATGATAAAATGGATGCTGTGCGGCAAATGGGAGCATGTTTCCGCTGTTTACGTTTAGGACATGTAGGACGTCAGTGCACTCGAAGTGTATCATGTAGTGAATGTGGTAGAAATCACCACTGGATGATCCACAGTTGCCTTTCAAAGCCAGGAGCGCACGCTAGTAGTAATGTACTGTCCTGGAGCAAGGCACTTTTGATGATAAGTTCTGCTTACAGTAATGCCTATCCGATAACAACACTGTGGGACCCGGGTAGTGATATGAATCTAATTACTAATCGCATGGCTAAGCATTTAGGCTTAAAAGGAAGAAGTATAAGTCTGGAGGTCACTAGAGTTGGAAATGTATGCAGCAAGTTTGAAACATTAGAATATAACGTACCACTTAATGATTGTCATGGTAATATACACAACGTCAGAGCGTGTGGTATTTCTGAAATCACATCAGAAGCGCGTCCAGTAGACACAACCAGCGTGGCAGCTCTTTGGGGAATCCAGGACAAGGACATCGCACGCCCACATGGTAAAATTGATCTATTGATAGGTACAGATTATTGCAAGTTATTCCCATCAGTTCTGCAAACCGTAGGTGACCTCCAACTTATGCAAGGTCCCTTTGGGTACTGTATTAGAGGTTCACACCCCTTGTTAAATGTCGATTCTGTTAACAATAGTTATGTACATGTAAGGGTGAATCATTTGGCCGGTGTATCCAATGTTAACGATTTACATGTAGAGCCAAAGGAAAGTGTGACAAAAAGACTGCAGGCTTTCTTCGATGTCGAGAGTCTAGGAATCCATTGTAACCCTAAATGTGGTAACTGCAAGTGTGGGAAGTGCCCACTTGGTAGCAACAAGTATAGTGTCAAAGAGGAAAGAGAGTTGGCGCTCATCACAAAGGGACTAAGTCACGACCCAGAAAAAAATCGTTGGATTGCAATTTACCCGTGGATCAAATCTCCGGAAACCTTGCCCAACAACTTATCAGTTTCTCTGGCCAGGTTGCGCTCCACTGAGAAGAGACTTTCCAAAAGAGGAGCAAAATATGCAAAAGCATATAGCGATCAAATGCAGGATATGGTTGCACGTGTAGTGGCTAGGAAACTAACTGACGAGGAGATGAGAAATTATGAAGGCCCTGTACATTACATCCCCCATCATGAGGTGCTGAGACCTGAATCGAAGTCCACTCCCATAAGAATAGTGTTCAACTCATCTGCATCCTACATGGGTCATGTGCTCAATGACTATTATGCCAAGGGTCCTGACGTGCTGAACGACCTATTCGGTATCCTACTTAGATTTCGTGAGAAACCAGTAGCAATAGTAGGGGATATAAGCAAGATGTACAATTCGGTATTAATTTCAGAATTAGACCAAATGACACACAGATTCCTGTGGCGAAACATGAACCCTGACAAAAATCCCGACCATTACTGCCTTCAAACAGTCACCTTCGGGGATAGACCTAGCGGCATAATTGCCATGACAGCCTTGCATAAGACAGCGGAAATGTTGGAGTCAGAAAATCCTGAAGCTGCAGCCATGCTTATCCATGACTCGTATGTTGACGACGTCATTCATTCATGTGATACTGTATCAGAAGCCCTTAGAAAACTAACGGACACGGGCGAGATCCTGAAAGTGGGCGGCTTTCAGATAAAGCAATGGGTTATATCTGGCGATCACGATAAAGTATATGATAAAAAACTGGTAGACACTGAAATGGAAAAGGTTTTAGGAATGAGATGGGAACCAAAGAAGGATCAGTTTATATTTAAAGTAAGCATTAACTTTTCCAAGAAGTACAAGAAAGTTCACACCGAGCCGAACCTCACTGTCGATGATATCATCAAGAAAGCACCAAATTCTCTGACTAAGAGGATGATCCTGAGCCAAGTAGCCTCTCTATACGACCCTCTTGGTCTAGCTACGCCTTTCACAATGCGGTGTAAGTTATTACTGAGACAACTGATCACACTGAAAAATGAAAATGATGGAGTTGAGTTGGGCTGGGACGACCCAATTCCTTATCAGATGTATAATCAATGGATTTATTTATTCACAGAAATGTATGAGCTGGAAAAAGTGAAGTTCAAAAGATGCGTTAGACCAGATACTGCAGTTGGAAATCCAATTCTTGTTATGTACTCTGATGCCAGTAATGCTGCTTACGCGACGTGTGCATACGTTCGCTTCAAGTTACAGAGTTGTACATACTCATCCCAGCTTCTTGCGGCCAAAAGTAGGGTAGCACCGGTACGACAGATAACTATCCCTAGGCTCGAACTATGTGCTGCAGCGCTTTCCGCTAGAATGCGGAAAGTAATTGAGAAAGAAAGTCGTTTTGAGTTTGAAGAAGTGTTACATCTAACTGATTCAATGATCGTACGATCACAAATCCAAAAGGAGTCCCACGGATTTGGGACATTTGTAGCAACCAGGGGCCGGATCCAAGAAACTTAACAACGTCGGTAACTCGAGTTAGCGACGTCGGCCACTACCGACGCGATCCAAGAAGCAAAATGATGACGTCACGGGCGCGTTAGCGACGTCGTTAATAACAACACCTCGGGAGGTGTAGTAAAAGCTGGTAGAAGTTAACGACGTGCACCATATGGGCTCAGATATCATCATATTTAGTGAATATTTCTCATTGATTACAGTGGAAATTGATATCAATATATATTTAAAGACGGCAAGATGTAAACAAAGTGCCGTTAAACACACAAAAAGCATGCTAGACAACATTTCAAGTACTGCTTGTACTGTACATCGGTGACTGGTCTCACACTGCCACTGGTCTGCCAGTCAGCGGACTGAGGCTACTTCACCATGGACTACGTGTTGGCTGACATGGCAGCAAGGGCTCTAAGGAGAGAGAGGTGCTTTCGAGACAGTCTGGACCCTCTAGCTCTCAATGACAACGAGCTGATAAGGCACTACCACTTAACTCGGCATGAGCTGACGCAGCTCATTGATGAGTACATATTGAATAAATAACGATTATTTCAGGTCCAACACAAGCAAGCATCAGCAGAATATTCACCAGAATAACAAACATCATGAGTACCAAGGCTGCTGAGGAAATTAATATGCCATCAACACCACAACAGTTGTGAACATGAGCCCAAGCCTTCAGCAGGGTCACCAACTTCCCACGAGTAATTGAAGCTATAAATGTAAGCTTCATAGTTTTATTGATGAAATCCATAATGCTAGTTGTTTTCCTTGTTGTTAGAACCCAATCATATAGAGACATGCTTCATAATAAATGATCAGTCTCCCCCCACCAACATTGTTGTGATTCTTGGCTCTACAACATACAAGGTGTAAGAGAGGTAACAGATTTTTACCCTCAATATTAACTTCAACCTTGCCTTGTGTACTTTCCTCTTGAGGAATTATATTGGTTTGGCTTACATAATACTGTACATGTATACAGTACTATATATACTATGTCATTCCTTTGTTTAGAGTATGAGGCAGACAGATAAAATTTATCCTATTGTTACACAATATATTAATGTTTATGCTATGTATGCAGGTACACACGTTGCCATCAAGGCTCCAAGTATTGATGAGGCCATGTACTGTACGTCAATAGAAAAAGATTAAATTCACTAAACTTTCAAGTTATTTGTGATGGAAATGGCTTGATCATCAATTATTCTGCCAGATTTCCAGGTACTGTACTGTATTTCATGTACCTAGATTTAAATAATGTGTGTAAATAAGAAATTTTGTGTAAGATACTGTTTAGTATATGGTCTATATTATTGCATACCCTTGTATATGAAAAATTTCCCAAAACCTGCATGGTTATATCTCTTTAAAAATCAAGTTTGATATAAAAAGTCTTCCCATTGACACTAGGGTTGCCAAGTGTATTAAATCATTATATATATGTGAGGGCTTCTTGGCATAACATTTGAAGTAGAACCACATGCTTTAATACATGTGTCACTTTGCAGGATCCACTCATGATGCCTACATTTGAAGGAACAGCAACTTGAGGCAACACTTTAGTAGAGGCATTTTGGGGACTACTTACTCCTATGTTGTTATCAGGAGATGTTTTAACAAGTGTACAGTTCTAAGGCTGTATGATATACATATTCCTCCCATGTGAGTTTATGTATGGTTATATATGTATGTACAGTATGTATAAATAGTTCATCTTTCTGGTAACAATGTGTTGCAGGTGACAGTGGGTACCCATTGGAGCCTTTTCTCATGACCCCAGTCACCAATCCCACAAATGAGGCAGAAGAACTCTACTACAGGGCCCTTGTAAGAACAAGGGTCATTGTGGAGCTGACCTTAGGAGTTGTGAAAAATCGCTTCAGGTTAGGAAGTGACTTCTTAATATCTCTTCGGTTTCAATAAATCACAAGCAAACTCTATATATAGTTATAATTTGCTCCCTCTCCAAACCTCAATTCTAATTTCATAAGAGTTTCCAATCAATGGCAAGGTTTCTAAATCTTTTGACTTTATAATGAAATGAAAATTTCACCTTTATTAATGTATTTCATATGATTACTTTTTGTTCACATTGGTCCATAAAATCCACTTACATTTTCCTTTTATATCCCTCTAATAAATGGTATCTAACAGATGTATTCATCGGTTTGGTGGAGAATTACAGTACACTCCTTTGAGATCTGCAAGATTGTAAGTGTTTGTCTCCTGCTGCACAACCGGTGTGTCAGTAGGAGTATTCCTGACCCTAACAATGTAAGTATACACTGTGGCTTAGTATTTATTGTAGCATTAACTTACCTTACTGTGCTACTCTATAAGTACAATGAGACACCAGTAATTACTTCAATTACAGTAATTATTATAATACTGTACAATGCAATCTCTGCAATTGCACTGCTTCAACCCTGAAGTTTGTCTTAATATATCAATGTTTTTCAGTGATTTCTAAAATCCCTTAATACCTTCATTTTCCAGCATCTACCAGAAGAGGACATGCCTATTGAGGCCCATGTAGTTGGAGCTGGTGATCGTGGTGGCACGGGTAGACAGACACGTGACGAGATCATACCGGAGTTTTATGGTCGAAAGGGGGTTTAAAAAAATAAAATTATGTCTTGGTTACTAGTGTATTTATTTACAAACTTATTATGTCTGTGTCTGTTGGTATTTTGCTATATGTTTTTTTAATGTGGCATGTGACAGAATGTTTGGTAACATTGGTACAGTATTGGCATGCAGAATCACCAAACTATATATATACTGTATATCTATTTCCTAAGTTGGTGTTATCGGTTATATTTACATTACGATTACATGGTTTTTCCAATGGGATCTTGAATGTTTATTGTGTTGCTGGAATGTGTGACTGTATGCAGTTCAGTGTTATTTACAGTATGCTCCTAACTTAGCTAGGAGCATGCTATTACTGTCTTCCCTACCATGACAACACTATGCTCCTAGCCAAATTAGTAGCATACTGTATGCAACACATCCTGATCCAAAGTTATTTTCATTATTTCTCAATAAACACTCTTACAATAGAAGCCAGCACTATAATGGCTTCAGCTGCTTGTCTCTGTGCTGCTGCACTTTCTCTAATAGCAGCTGTGGCTTCCTTATGACTCCATCATTACTTCTAGGATGTCCCTAATGTCCTCTTGTGCATGGAGGAAGTGTGGCAACAATACGTATTCTGCTGTGTGTTCAGAATAAACAATGTTATTAAATGATCTTCAGAGAATGGATCATGGATTCACCACTATAAGCACTGACAGGAGGTGGGAACAGGATTAGAATATTTGGTATTAGTTAGATGGCAGAGCACAGAGTGCTACGAAAATAGAAAACAGTACACTACTGTAAATACAGTACTGTGTTATACATCATTGTTTTAAACAAAATACAAGTATGTTAATAATTAATGAAATGCTAAAACCAAGTACTGTATACTGAATGATTAATGTAATTACCATACAAAGAGTGCATAAAATCAATAAGCATTTCATAACCTTTTCATTATTTACATTTCGTATGACTCCAAAAACTATTTTCAGATACTAAATAAAAACTGTGGACGTACCTGCTGTGTTTGAAATGAAAAAGTCGAGTACACTCAGTAGAGCGATACGAAGACACTTGTTTTGACAGCTGCCAGCTGATCGCGGTTTTTAAACAAACGCGCCATGTCACACGCTTCGTGATTGGCTACGAGGTGTCCATGACGTCATTGATGACTCTAGCCAATCAGAGGCGTGTATCAGTTACCGCGCTCCTAACAACAGGCGGGCAGAGGCTTCTTGGATCAGGGCGAAGTTAACGACGCCTGCGTGTAGTTAGTTATTAACGACATCGGTATTAGCGACGCGTCGCTAAACAATCTCTTTGGATTCCACCCCAGAATCGTAGAGATTCAAGCCCTCACAAACACCGATGAATGGTGGTGGACAACCTCTACTGATAATGCTGCCGACTTTGCTACACGACCACAACATCCCTCGAAGATGGGCTCTGATTCTCTGTGGCAGACTGGTCCAAAGTATTTGACACTTTCTAAGGAACAATGGCCAATCAGTCAACCTTGTATACAGGAATTACCCGACAGGAGCTGTATCACACTTACATGCGATGTTAAAATTAACCATGGGCAAGAAGCATCCATAATAGATATCAAATGTTTCAGCTCTTATGAAAGGATGATTAATACTACTGCTATGATTTTGCTTCTTTGTAAACGGAAGTCGTTTAAAGGCCTATTACATAACCTTACATCTGCAGATCTGAAACAAGCAGAAAATTATTGGATAAAAATAGTTCAAAGAGAATTTGCAGGAGATTGGGAAAAGAGATTTAAAAGGTCGGGACCCTGTGTAAATGAAAATGGCATCATCACAGTAGGAGAGAGGATAAGCAAATGGTTAAAAGATGACTGGAACCAAGACAAGTTCATACTACTATCAAGATCAAACCCATTCACCATACTATACATACAACACCTACACAACAACGACCATGGAGGGGTGGACTTAACGTTGGCTAAACTTCAAAGAAAATTTTGGGTACCAGGAGCACGTAAAGTGATCAAATTAATTAAAGAGAAGTGTGTAATATGTAAAAAAATAGACAAACCTAGAATGGAACAGCAAATGGGACAGCTTCCCGACAAAAGACTGAAACCTTCCCCTGCATTCTACAACACCGCCTTAGATCTATTTGGCCCTATACTCATTCGGGATACTGTCAAGCGGAGATCAAGAGCAAAAGTCTATGGAGTGATATTTACATGCTTCACTTGTCGAGCTGTCTACCTCGATCTGACGGAAGGTTACGACACAGACAGTTTCTTGAGCACATTTCGTCGTTTCGTCTCGATACGAGGGTACCCTCAAACCATTCATTCTGACATGGGCACTCAGCTGACGGCAGCCAGTAAAGAAATAAGGAATATGATGGGAAAATGGAACACTTCTCAAATCTCTACGTTCAGCTTGAATCAAGGAACGACATGGTCTTTTAATAAATCTGCTAATGCGCCATGGCAAAATGGAATTTGTGAGGCTCTAATAAAGACAGTGAAGAGATTGTTGGTGATAGCTGTTGGGGAGTGCGTGTTAAGCTTTGGCGAGCTTCAGACAGTACTGTTTGAGGTAGCGAACTTATTGAATGAGAGGCCCATTGGATTAAAGCCAGGATATGATATCGATATGGGGGCATACTTATGCCCTAATGATCTGTTGCTTGGAAGATCCAGTAACAAAGTCCCTAGCGGACCCATGGGGAATGAGCCTGATATTAGAAAACGATTCACTATCATTCAAACCATTGTAACTACATTTTGGAAGCGGTGGATGCGGGACTATTTCCCAACACTATTGGTGAGACACAAGTGGCATACTGAACGAAGGAATTTGCAAAAAGGTGACATCGTACTGGTTCAAGACAATGATTTGGTCAGAGGTAATTGGAGACTAGCGCAGGTATTCCAAGCTAATGCAGGTAAAGATGGGAAAGTCAGAGACGTAGTGCTAAGATACAAGCCTTTATGCAGTAGTGATGAATATAAAGGAAGAAAAGACAGATTGGTGAATAGGTCAGTACATCGACTCGTGTTACTCCTACCCATCGAAGATCAGTAGTGGAAATTACCTGTACCTTGGCAATGTTCGAGGGGGGAGTGTACTGAGAATGTCTCAGTATCTCTTTTCAGTTAAGGTCGACCCTCAAAGCCCGGGTTCGATTCCCAACACGGGAATCATGTATTTAGAATCTCTCAGTATCTCCTCTACACAGTTTCTGTAAACCTTTTAATTTTATGATTAGTATTTGTGATAAATTGGGGTGATATGTATGAATTTCTGATATATTTGTGTATTGCTTCTGTTAAAGAATATTGTTATTGTTAAACGATAATTTTGTATAATGTGTGACGTGTAGGTGTAGAGTGGATCTTGTCGATCCCACCAACTCAAGGTAGTGGCAGCCGTTTGCCTTTACCCTCAGTCAGACGTAGACCTTGAATACGTACGCTCGCCAGCGGTGATGGTTTAAGTGGGAATTTATAGGAATTTGGTGATAATTTTGCATGTTTGTGGGAGCAACATTTCGGGTAAGTTAGTGTTCGCTGTTTGCAGTGAAGTGTTGTGACGACAGTGTTTATTAGTGATAAATTGTGTTTTGATGTCAGTATCTCATGATCTATAGAAATTAATTACGTTAATTATTATTTTTATAGTTGTACTATCTATGTGGATTCGTGTGGTATAGTCTTGTCTATAATAACCATTAATTTAGGTATTGCGCTGCAGTGCTTGTGCAACCTGAGGGTCATGGATTTGATGATTGCTGTTCGAGCAGGCAGTATGGCTGGCGCATATCACCAGTGCGATGTAGTGGAGTCACTGTGTGAGTTTTGTGGTGTTTGTGATAATGCATATAGTATGTTTAGTAATATATTTATATGAATAGTTCATTGAATATCGATTATTAGCTCCATGTATTATTCTGTACGATTGTTCACAGGTTGGACCTTACAATAAAGAGTGTTACTGCCAGTGCTATCTTCCATCACTTGGTGAAACATGAGCCTGAATTTGAGATATAAACGGGTGCAGAAGATGCATACACATATTGACTTTGGAAACATAAAATATCGATTTTCAGCATGTTTTGGGCCTGTATCTGAGTAGGCATGTACAGATCGCTTCTGGGACCCCAAAATATCGAATTTTCGGGTGTTTTGAGCCAGAATTTGATATATAAACGGGTACAGAAGATGCATGAACATATCGACTTTTGGGCACCTAAAAGATCGATTTTCAGTATGTTTTGGGCCTGTATTTTGAAAATACTCTAACACGGAGTAGGCATGTACAGATCGCTTCTGGGACCCCAAAACATCGAATTTTCGGGTGTTTTGGGCCTGATTTGGAGATATCGACTTTGGGCACCTAAAATATCGATTTTTAGCATGTTTTGGGCCTATATTTTGAAAATATTCAAGCACTGAGTAAGCATGTACAGTTCGCTTCTGGGACCCAAAAATATTAAATTTTCGGGTGTTTTAAGCATGAATTTGAGATATAAACGGGTCAAGAAGATGCATGCACATATTGACTTTGGGCACCTAAAATATCGATTTTCAGTATGTTTTGGGCCTGTATTTTGAAAATACTTTAACACGGAGTAGGCATGTACAGATCGCTTCTGGGACCCCAAAATATCGAATATTCGGGTGTTTTGAGCCTGAATTTGGGATATCAAACGGGTACAGAAGATGCATGCACGTATTGACTTTGGGCACCTAAAATATCGATTTTCAGCATGTTTTGGGCCTGTATAGATCGCTTCTGGGACCCCAAAATATCGAAATTTCGGTTGTTTGGAGCCTGAATTTGAGATATCAAACGGGTACAGAAGATGCATGCACATATCGACTTTTGGGCACCTAAAATATCGATTTTGAGCATGTTTTGGGTCTGTATCTTGAAAACATTCTAGCACTGAGTAGGCATGTACAGATCGCTTTTAGGACCCAGAAATACCGAATTTTCGGTTTTTTTTTAGCCTGAATTTGGGATATAAACGGGTGCAGAAGATACATACACATATTGACTTTGGGCACCTAAAATATCGATTTTCAACATGTTTTGGGCCTGTACCTGAGTAGGCATGTACAGATCGCTTCTGGGACCCCAAAATATCGAATTTTCGGGTGTTTGGAGCCTGAATTTGAGATATAAACGAGTACAGAAGATGCATGCACATATCGACTTTTGGGCACGAAAAATATCGATTTTCTGTATGTTTTGGGCCTGAATTTTCAAAATACTCTAACACGGGGTAGGCATGTACAGATCGCTTCTGGGACCCCAAAATATCAAATTTTCGGGAGTTTTGGGCCTGAATTTGAGATATCGACTTTGGGCACCTAAAATATCGATTTTTAGCATGTTTTGGGCCTATATTTTGAAAATAGTCTAGCACTGAGTATGCATGTACAGATCGCTTCTGGGACCCTAAAATATCGAATTTTCGGGTATTTTGTGCCTGAATTTGAGATATAAACGTGTACAGAAGATGCATGAAACATATTGACTTTGGGCACCTAAAATATCGATTTTCAGCATGTTTTGGGCCTGTATTTTGAAAATACTCTAACACGGAGTAGGCATGTACAGATTGCTTCTGGGACCCCCAAATTTCGAATTTTCGGGTGTTTTGAGCCTGAATTTGAGATTTAAACGGGTACAGAAGATGCATGCACATATCTACTTTTGGACAGCTAAAACATCGATTTTTAGTATGTTTTGGGCCTATATTTTGAAAATTTTCTAGCACTGAGTAGGCATGTACAGATCGCTTCCGTGACCCCAAAATATCTAATATTCTTGTGTTTTGAGCCTGAATTTGAGAAATAAACGGGTACAGAAGATACATGCACATATTGACTTTGGGCACCTAAAATATCGATTTTCAGAATGTTTTGAGCCTTTATTTTGAAAGCATTCTAGCACTGAGTAGGCATGTACAGATCGCTTCTGGGACCCAAAAATTTCGAATTTTCGTGTGTTTTGAGGTTTAATTTTAGATATATACGGGTGCAGAAGATGCATACACATATTGACTTTGGGCACCTAAAATATCGATTTTCAGCATGTTTTGGGCCTATATCTGAGTAGGCATGTACAGATCGCTTCTGGGATCCCAAAATATCGATTTTTCGGGTGTTTGGAGCCTGAATTTGAGATATAAACGTGTACAGAAGATGCATGCACAAATTGACTTTGAGCACCTAAAATATCGATTTTCAGCATTTTTTGGGCCTGTATTTTGAAAATACTCTAACACGGAGTAGGCATGTACAGATTGCTTCTGGGACCCCAAAATCTCGAATTTTCGGGTGTTTTGAACCTGAATTTGAGATTTAAACGGGTACAGAAGATGAATGCACATATCGACTTTTGGACCGCTAAAATATCGATTTTTAGTATGTTTTGGGCCTATATTTTGAAATTTTTCAAGCACTGAGTAGGCATGTACAGATCGCTTCCGTGACCCCAAAATATCTAATTTTCGGGTGTTTTGAGCCTGAATTTGAGATATAAACGGGTACAGAAGATGCATTCACATATTGACTTTGGGCACCTAAAATATCGATTTTCAGCATGTTTTGAGCCTTTATTTTGAAAACATTCTAGCACTGAGTAGGCATGTACAGATCGCTTCAGGGACCCAAAATTATCGAATTTTCGTGTGTTTTGAGGTTTAATTTGGGATATAAACGGGTGCAGAAAATGCATACACATATTGACTTTGGGCACCTAAAATATCGATTTTCAGCATGTTTTGGGCCTGCATCTAAGTAGGCATGTACAGATCGCTTCTGGGACCCTAAAATATCGAATTTTCGGGTTTTTCGAGCCTGAATTTGATATATAAACGGTACAGAAGATGCATGCACATATTGACTTTGGGCACCTAAAATATCGATTTTCTGCATGTTTTGGGCCGGTATTTGAAAATATTCTAACACGTAGTAGGCATGTACAGATCGCTTCTGAGACCCCAAAATATCGATTTTTCGGGTGTTTTGAGCCTGAATTTGAGATATAAACGGGTACTGAATATGCATGCACATATCAACTTTTGGGCACCTAAAATATCGATTTTGAGCATGTTTTGGGTCTGTATCTTAAAAACATTCTAACTAGGAGTAGGCATGTACAGATCGGTTCTAGGACCCAAAAATACCGAATTTTCGGGTGTTTTGAGTCTCATTTTGAGATATAAACGGGTACAGAAGATGCATGCACATCTCGACTTTGGACACTTAAAATATCGATTTTTAGCATGTTTTGAGCCTATATTTTGAAAACATTCTATCACTGAGTAGGCATGTACAGACCGCTTCTGGGACCCAAAAATATCGAATTTTCGAGGTTCAATTTGGAATATTAACGGGTGCATAAGATGCATACACATATTGACTTTGGGCACCTCAAATATCGATTTTCAGCATGTTTTGGGCCTGTATCTGAGTAGGCATGTACAGATCGCTTCTAGGACCCAAAAATAGCGAATTTTCGGATGTTTTGAGCCTGAATTTGAGATATAAACGGGTACAGAAGATTCATGCACATATCGACATTTGGACAGCTAAAACATCGATTTTTAGTATGTTTTGGGCCTATATTTTAAAAATTTCTAGCACTGAGTAGGCATGTACAGATCGTTTCCGTGATCCCAAAATATCTAATTTTCGGGTGTTTTGAGGTATAATTTGGGATATAAACGGGTGCAAAAGATGCATACACATATTGACTTTGGGCACCTAAAATATCGATTTTCAGCATGTTTTGGGCCTGTATTTTGAAAATACTCTAACACGGAGTAGGCATGTACAGATTGCTTCTGGGACCCAAAAATATCGAATTTTCGGGTGTTTTGAGCCTGAATTTGAGATTTAAACGGGTACAGAAGATGCATGAACATATCGACTTTTGGACAGCTAAAATATCGATTTTTAGTATGTTTTGGGCTTATATTTTGAAAATTTTCTAGCACTGAGTAGGCATGTAGAGATCGCTTCCGTGACCCCAAAATATCTAATTTTCGGGTGTTTTGAGCCTGAATTTGAGATATAAACGGGTACAGAAGATGCATGCACATATTGACTTTGGGCACCTAAAATATCGATTTTCAGCATTTTTTGAGCCTTTATTTTGAAAACATTCTAACACTGAGTAGGCATGTACAGATCGCTCCAGGGACCAAAAATTATCGAATTTTGGTGTGTTTTGAGGTTTAATTTTGGATATATACGGGTGCAGAAGATGCATACACATATTGACTTTGGGCACCTAAAATATCGATTTTCAGCATGTTTTGGTCCTGTATCTGAGTCGGCATGTACAGATCGCTTCTGGGACCCCAAAATATCGAATTTTCTGTTTTTTGAAGCCTGAATTTGTGATATAAACAGGTACAGAAGATGCATGCACATATCGACTTTTGGGCACCTAAAAGATCGATTTTCATTATGTTTTGGGCCTGTATTTTGAAAATACTATAACACGGAGTAGGCATGTACAGATTGCTTCTGGAACCCCAAAATATCGAATTTTCGGGTGTTTTGAGCCCGAATTTGAGATTTAAACGGGTACTGAAGATGCATGCACATTTCAACTTTGGACACTTAAAATATCGATTTTTAGCATGTTTTGAGCCTATATTTTGAAAAAAATTCTAGCACTAAGTAGGCATGTACAGATCACTTCTGGCACCCAAAAATATCGAATTTTCGGGTGTTTTGAGGTTGAATTTGGGATATAAACGGGTGCAGAAGATGCATATACATATTGACTTTGGGCACCTAAAATATCGATTTTCAGCATGTTTTGATCCTGTATCTGAGTAGGCATGTACAGATCGCTTCTGAGACCCCAAAAAATCGAATTTCCGGGGTTTTTGAGCCTGAATTTGAGATATAAACGGGTACTGAAGATACATGCACATATCGACTTTTGGGCACCTAAAATATCGATTTTGAGCATGTTTTGAGCCTTTATTTTGAAAACATTCTAGCACTTAGTAGGCATGTACAGATCGCTTCTGGGACCCAAAAATATCGAATTTTCGAGGTTTAATTTGGGATATTAACGGGTGCAGAAGATGCATACACATATTGACTTTAGGCACCAAAAATATCGATTTTCAGTATGTTTTGGGCCTGTATCTGAGTAGGCATGTACAGATCGCTTCTAGGATCCAAAAATACCGAATTTTCGGGTATTTTGAGCCTGAATTTGAGATATAAACGGGTACAGAAGATGCATGCACATATCGACTTTGGACACTTAAAATATCGATTTTTAGCAAATTTTATGCCTATATTTTGAAAAAATTCTAGCACTGAGTAGGCATGTACATCCCGCTTCTGGGACCCAAAAATATCGAATTTTGGGGTGTTTTGAGGTTGAATGTGGGATATATACGGGTGTAAAAGATCCATACACATATTGACTTTGGGCACCAAAAATATCGATTTTCAGCATGTTTTGGGCCTGTATTTTGAAAACACTAACACGGAGTAGGCATGTACGGATCGCTTCTGGAACCCCAAAATATCGAATTTCCGGGTGTTTGGAGCCTGAATTTGAGATATAAACGGGTACAGAAAATGCATGCACATCTCGACTTTGGACACTTAAAATATAGATTTTTAGCATGTTTTGAGCCTATATTTTGAAATTATTCCAGCACTGAGTAGGCATGTACAGATCGCTTCTGGGACCACAAAATATCGAATTTTAGGGTGTTTTGGGCCTGAATTTGAGATATCGACTTTGGGCACCTAAAATATCGTTTTTTAGCATGTTTTGGGTCTTTATTTTGAAAATATTCTAGCACTGAGTAGGCATGTACAGATCGCTTCTGGGACCCAAAAATATCGAATTTTCGGGTGATTTGAGGTTGAATTTGAGATATAAACATATATAACATGCTTAAAATCGATCTTTTAGGTGCCCAAAAGTCGATATGTGCATGCATCTTCTGTACCCGTTTATACCTCAGATTCAGGCTCCAAAAACCCAAAAAATCGATATTTTTGGGTCCCAAAAGCGATCTGTACATGTCTACTCTTAGTTAGAATGTTTTCAAGATACAGACCTAAAACATGCTAAAAATCGATATGGTATGTGCCCAAAAGTCGATATGTGCATGCATCTTCAGTACCCGTTTATATCTCAAATTCAGGCTCCAAACACCAGAAAATTCGATATTTTGGGGCCCCAGAAGCGATCTGTACATGCCTACTCCGTTTTAGAGTATTTTCAAAATTCAGGCCCATAACATGCTTAAAATCCATATTTTAGGTGATCAAAGTCAATATGTGTATGCATCTTCGGCACCCGTTTATATCCCAAATTCAACCTCAAAACACTTGAAAATTCGATATTTTGGGTCCCATAAGCGATCTGTACATGCCTACTCAGTGCTAGAATATTTTCAAATTAAAGGCTCAAAACATGCTAAAAATCGATATTTTAAGTGTCCAAAGTCGATATGTGCATGCATCTTCTGTACACGTTTATATCTCAAATTCAGGCTCAAAACACCCGAAAATTCGGTATTTTTGTGTCCTAGAAGCGAACTGTACATGCCTACTCTGTGTTAGAGTATTTTCAAAATACAGGCCCAAAACATGCTAAAAATCGATATTTTAGGTGCCCAAAGTCGATATCTCAAAGTCACGCCCAAAATACCCTAAAATCCGATATTTTGGGGTCCCAGAAGCGATCTGTACATGCTTACTCCGTGTTAGAGTATTTTCAAAATACAGGCCCAAAACATACTAAAAATCGATCTTGTAGGTGCCTAAAGTCAATATGTGTATGCCTCTTCTGCACCCGTTTATATCCCAAATTCAGGCTCCAAACACACGAAAATTCGATATTTTGGTGTCCCAGAAGCGATCTGTACATGCCTACTCAGATACAGGCCCAAAACATGCTGAAAATCGATAATTTAGGTGCCCAAAGTCAATATGTGAATGCATCTTCTGTACTCGTTTATATATCAAATTTAGGCTCAAAACACCCGAAATTTCGATATTTTGGGGTCCCAGAAGCGATGTGTACATGCCTACTCATTGCTAGAATATTTTCAAAATATATGCCCAAAACATGCTAAGAATCGATATTTTAAGTGCCCAAAGTCGATATCTCACATTCAGGCCTAAAACACCCGAAAATTCGATATTTTCGGGTCCCAGAAGCGATCTGTACATGCCTACTCCGTGTTAGAGTATTTTCAAGATACAGGCCCAAAACATACTGAAAATCGATCCTGTAGGTGCCCAAAAGTTGATTTGTACATGCATCTTCTTTACCCATTTATATCTCAAATTCAGGCTGCAAACACACGAAAATTCGATATTTTGGGGTCCCAGAAGCGATCTGTACATGCCTAATCAGATACAGGCCCAAACATGCTGAAAATCGATATTTTACGTGCCCAAAGTGAATATGTGCATGCATCTTCTGAACCCGTTTATATCTCAAATGCAGGCTCCAAACACCCGAAAACTCGATATTTTTGGGTGCCAGGAGCGATCTGTACATGCCTACTCAGATACTGGCCCAAAACATGCTGAAAGTCTATATTTCAGGTGCCCAAATTCAATATGTGCATTTATCTTCTGTACCCGTTTATATCTCAAATTCATGCTCAAAAAACCCGAGAATTCGATATTTTGGGGTCCCAGAAGCGATCTGTACATGCCTACTCCGTGTTAGAGTATTTTCAAATTACATGCCCAAAACATAATGAAATCGATATTTTAGGTGTCCAAAGTCAATATGTGCATGCATCTCCTGTACCCGTTTATATCTCAAATTCAGGCTCCAAACACCCGAAAATTCGATATTTTGGTGTCCCAGAAGCGATCTGTACATGCCTACTCGGTGCTAGAATATTTTCAAAATAAAGGTCCAAAAAATGCTAAAATCAATATTTTAGGTGCCCAAAGTCGATATCTCAAATTCAGGCTCCAAACACCAGAAAATTCGATATTTTGGGGTCCCAGAAGCGATCTGTACATGCCTACTCAGATTCAGGCCCAAAACATGCTGAAAATAGATATTTTAGGTGCCCAAAGTCAATATGTGCATGTATCTTCTGTACCCGTTTATATCTCAAATTCAGGCTCAAAACACCCGAGAATTCAATATTTTGGGGTCCCAGAAGCGATCTGTACATGCCTACTCGGTGTTAGAGTATTTTCAAAATGCGTGCCCAAAACATGCTATAAATCGATATTTTAGGTGCCTAAAGTCAATATGTGCATGTATCTTCTGTACCCATTTATATCTCAAATTCAGGCTCAAAACACCCTATAATTCGATATTTAGGGGTCCCAGAAGCGATCTGTACATTCCTACTCGGTGCTAGAATATTTTCAAAATATAGGTCCAAAACATGCTAAAAATCAATATCTTAGGTGCCCAAAGTCGATATCTCAAATTCAGGCTCCAAACACCCGAAAATTCGATATTTTGGGGTCCCAGAAGCGATTTGTACATGCCTACTCACTGCTAGAATATTTTCAAAATATATGCCCAAAGCATGCTAGAAATTGATATTTCAGGTGCCCAAAGTCGATATCTCAAATTCAGGCCCAAAACACACGAAAATTCGATATTTTGGGGTCCCAAAAGCGATCTGTACATGCCTACTCCGTGTTAGAGTATTTTCAAATTACAGGCCCAAAACATAATGAAAATCGATCTTTTAGGTACCCAAAAGTCGATATGTGCATGTATCTTCTGTACCCGTTTTTATCTCAAATTCAGGCTCCAAACACCCAAAAATTCGATATTTTGGGGTCCCAAAAGCGATCTGTACAATCCTACTCGGTGCTAGAATATTTTCAAAATATTGGTCCAAAACATGCTAAAAATCAATATTTAAAGTGCCCAAAGTCGATATCTCAAATTCAGTCTCCAAACACCCGAAAATTCGATATTTTGGGGTCCCAGAAGCGATCTGTACATGCCTACTCAAATACAGGCCCAAAACATGCTGAAAATCGATATTTTAGGTGCCCAAAGTCAATATGTGCATGTATCTTCTGTACCCGTTTATATCTCTAATTCAGGCTCAAAACACCCGAGAATTCAATATTTTGGGGTCCCAGAAGCGATCTGTACATGCCTACTCCGTGTTAGAGTATTTTCAAAATGCATGCCCAAAACATGCTAAAAATCGATATTTTAGGTGCTCAAAGTCGATATCTCAAATTCAGGCTCCAAACACCCGAAAATTCGATATTTTGGGGTCCCAGAAGCGATCTGTACATGTTTACTCCGTGTTAGAGTATTTTCAAAATACAGGCCCAAAACATACTGAAAATCGATCTTGTAGGTGCTTAAAGTCAATATGTGTATGCCTCTTCTGCACCCGTTTATATCCCAAATTCAGGCTCCAAACACACGAAAATTCGATATTTTGGGGTCCCAGAAGCGATCTCTGCATGCCTACTTAGATACAGGCCCAAAAATGCTGAAAATCGATATTTTAGGTGCCCAAAGTGAATATGAGTATGCATCTTCTGCACCCGTTTATATCTCAAAAGCAGGCTCCAAACACCAGAAAACTCGATATTTTGGAGTCCCAGAAGCGATCTGTACATGCCTACTCACTGCTAGAATATTTTCAAAATATATGCCCAAAGCATGCTAAAAATTGATATTTTAGGTGCCCAAAGTCGATATTTCAAATTCAGGCCCAAAACACCCGAAAAATTCGATATTTTGGGGTCCTAGAAGCGATCCGTACATGCCTACTCCATGTTAGAGTATTTTCAAAATACAGGCCCAAAACATCCTGATAATCGATATTTTAAGTGCCCAAAGTCAATATGTGCATGCATCTTCTGAACCCGTTTATATCTCAAATTTAGGCTCAAAACACCCGAAAATTCGATATTTTGGAGTCCCAGAAGCGATCTGTACATGCCTAATCAGTGCTAGAATATTTTCAAAATATATGCCCAAAACATGCTAAAAATAGAAATTTTAGGTGCCCAAAGTCGATATCTCAAATTCAGGACCAAAACACACGAAAACTCGATATTTTGGGGTCCCAAAAGCGATCTGTACATGCCTACTCCGTGTTAGAGTATTTTCAAATTACAGGCCCAAAACATAATGAAAATCGATCTTTTAGGTGCCCAAAAGTCGATATGTGCATGTATCTTCTGTACTCGTTTTTATCTCAAATTCAGGCTCCAAACACCAGAAAACTCAATATTTTGGGGTCCCAGAAGCGATCTGTACATGCCTACTCAGATACAGTCCCAAAACTTGCTGAAAATCGATATTTTAGGTGCCTAAAGTCAATATGTGCATGTATCTTCTGTACCCGTTTATATCTCAAATTCAGGCTCAAAACACCCGAGAATTCAATATTGTGGGGTGCCAGAAGCGATCTGTACATGCCTACTCAGTGTTAGAGTATTTTCAAATTACAGGCCCAAAACATAATGAAAATCGATCTTTTAGGTGCCCAAAAGTCGATATGTGCATGTATCTTCTGTACCCGTTTTTATCTCAAATTCAGGCTCCAAACACCCAAAAATTCGATATTTTGACGTCCCAGAAGCGATCTGTACATTCCTACTCGGTGCTAGAATATTTTCAAAATATAGGTCCAAAACATGCTAAAAATCAATATTTTAGGTGCCCAAAGTCGATATCTCAAATTCAGGCTCCAAATACCCGAAAATTCGATATTTTGGGGTCCCAGAAGCGATCTGTACATGCCTACTCAGATACAGGCCCAAAACATGCTGAAAATCGATATTTTAGGTGCCCAAAGTCAATATGTGCATGTATCTTCTGTACCCGTTTATATCTCAAATTCAGGCTCAAAACACCCGAGAATTCAATATTTTGGGGTCCCAGAAGCGATCTGTACATGCCTACTCCGTGTTAGAGTATTTTCAAAATGCATGCCCAAAACATGCTAAAAATCGATATTTTATGTGCCCAAAGTCAATATGTGCATGCATCTTCTGTACCCGTTTATATCTCAAATTCAGGCTCAAAACACCAGAGAATTCGATATTTTGGGGTCCCAGAAGCGATCTGTACATTCCTACTCGGTGCTAGAATATTTTCAAAATATAGGTCCAAAACATGCTAAAAATCAATATTTTAGGTGCCCAAAGTCGATATCTCAAGTTCAGGCTCCAAACACCCGAATATTCGATATTTTGGGGTCCCATAAGCGATTTGTACATGCCTGCTCAGATACAGGCCCAAAACTTGCTGAAAATCGATATTTTAGGTGCCCAAAGTAAATATGTGCATGTATCTTCTGTACCCGTTTATATCTCAAATTCAGGCTCAAAACACCCGAGAATTCAATATTTTGGGGCCCCAGAAGCGATCTGTACATGCCTACTCCGTGTTAGAGTATTTTCAAAATACATGCCCAAAACATGCTAAAAATTGATATTTTAGGTGCCCAAAGTCGATATCTCAAATTCAGGCCCAAAACACCCGAAAAATTCGATATTTTGGGGTCCTAGAAGCGATCTGTACATGCCTACTCCATGTTAGAGTATTTTCAAAATACAGGCCCAAAACATCCTGATAATCGATATTTTACGTGCCCAAAGTCAATATGTGCATGCATCTTCTGTACCCGTTTATATCTCAAATTCAGGCTGAAAACACCCGAAAATTCGATATTTTGGAGTCCTAGAAGCGATCTGTACATGCCTACTCAGTGCTAGAATATTTTCAAAATATATGCCTAAAACATGCTAAAAATAGAAATTTTAGGTGCCCAAAGTCGATATCTCAAATTCAGGCCCAAAACACACGAAAACTCGATACTTTGGGGTCCCAAAAGCGATCTGTACATGCCTACTCCGTGTTAGAGTATTTTCAAATTACAGGCCCAAAACATAATGAAAATCGATCTTTTAGGTGCCCAAAAGTCGATATGTGCATGTATCTTCTGTACTCGTTTTTATCTCAAATTCAGGCTCCAAAAACCAGAAAACTCAATATTTTGGGGTCCCAGAAGCGATCTGTACATGCCTACTCAGATACAGGCCCAAAACTTGCTGAAAATCGATATTTTAGGTGCCCAAAGTCAATATGTGCATGTATCTTCTGTACCCGTTTATATATCAAATTCAGGCTCAAAACACCCGAGAATTCAATATTTTGGGGTCCCAGAAGCGATCTGTACATGCCTACTCAGTGTTAGAGTATTTTCAAATTACAGGCCCAAAACATAATGAAAATCGATCTTTTAGGTGCCCAAAAGTAGATATGTGCATGTATCTTCTGTACCCGTTTTTATCTCAAATTCAGGCTCAAAACACCCGAAAATTCGATATTTTGGGGTCCCAGAAGCGATCTGTACATTCCTACTCGGTGCTAGAATATTTTCAAAATATAGGTCCAAAACATGCTAAAAATCAATATTTTAGGTGCCCAAAGTCGATATCTCAAATTCAGGCTCCAAACACCCGAAAATTCGATATTTTGGGGTCCCAAAAGCGATCTGTACATGCCTACTCCGTGTTAGAGTATTTTCAAATTACAGGCCCAAAACATAATGAAAATCGATCTTTTAGGTGCCCAAAAGTCGATATGTGCATGTATCTTCTGTACTCGTTTTTATCTCAAATTCATTCTCCAAACACCAGAAAACTCAATATTTTGGGGTCCCAGAAGCGATCTGTACATGCCTACTCAGATACAGGCCCAAAACTTGCTGAAAATCGATATTTTAGGTGCCCAAAGTCAATATGTGCATGTATCTTCTGTACCCGTTTATATCTCAAATTCAGGCTCAAAACACCCGAGAATTCAATATTTTGGGGTCCCAGAAGCGATCTGTACATGCCTACTCAGTGTTAGAGTATTTTCAAATTACAGGCCCAAAACATAATGAAAATCACCCTTTTAGGTGACCAAAAGTCGATATGTGCATGTATCTTCTGTACCCGTTTTTTTTCTCAAATTCAGGCTCCAAACACCCAAAAATTCGATATTTTGGGGTCCCAGAAGCGATCTGTACATTCCTACTCGGTGCTAGAATATTTTCAAAATATAGGTCCAAAACATGCTAAAAATCAATATTTTAGGTGCCCAAAGTCGATATCTCAAGTTCAGGTTCCAAACACCCGAAAATTCGATATTTTGGGGTCCCAGAAGCGATTTGTACATGCCTACTCAGATACAGGCCCAAAACTTGCTGAAAATCGATATTTTAGGTGCCCAAAGTCAATATGTGCATGTATCTTCTGTACCCGTTTATATCTCAAATTCAGGCTCAAAACACCCGAGAATTCAATATTTTGGGGCCCCTGAAGCGATCTGTACATGCCTACTCCGTGTTAGAGTATTTTCAAAATACATGCCCAAAACATGCTAAAAATCGATATTTTAGGTGCCGAAAGTCAATATGTGCATGTATATTCTGTACCCGTTTATATCTCAAATTCAGGCTCAAAACACCCGAGAATTCGATATTTTGGGGTCCCAGAAGCGATCTGTACATGCCTACTCGGTGCTAGAATATTTTCAAAATATAGGCCCAAAACATGCTAAAAATCGATATTTTAGGTGCTTAAAGTCGATATCTGAAATTCAGGCTCCAAACACCCGAAAATTCGATATTTTGGGGTCCCAGAAGCGATCTGTACATGCTTACTCCGTGTTAGAGTATTTTCAAAATACAGGCCCAAAACATACTGAAAATCGATCTTGGTGGTGCTTAAAGTCAATATGTGCATGCCTCTTCTGCACCCGTTTATATCCCAAATTCAGGCTCCAAACACACGAAAATTCGATATTTTGGGGTCCCAGAAGCGATCTCTACATGCCTACTCAGATACAGGCCCAAACGTGCTGAAAATCGATATTTTAGGTGCCCAAAGTAAATATGAGTTTGCATCTTCTGCACACGTTTATATCTCAAATGCAGGCTCCAAACACCAGAAAACTCGATATTTTGGAGTCCCAGAAGCGATCTGTACATGCCTACTCGCTGCTAGAATAATTTCAAAATATATGCCCAAAAGCATGCTAAAAATTGATATTTTAGGTGCCCAAAGTCGATATCTCAAATTCAGGCCCAAAACACCCGAAAAATTCGATATTTTGGGGTCCTAGAAGCGATCTGTACATGCCTACTCCATGTTAGAGTATTTTCAAAATACAGGCCCAAAACATCCTGATAATCGATATTTTACGTGCCCAAAGTCAATATGTGCATGCATCTTCTGTACCCGTTTATATCTCAAATTCAGGCTCAAAACACCCGAAAATTCGATATTTTGGAGTCCTAGAAGCGATCTGTACATGCCTACTCAGTGCTAGAATATTTTCAAAATATATGCCTAAAACATACTAAAAATAGAAATTTTAGGTGCCCAAAGTCGATATCTCAAATTCAGGCCCAAAACACACGAAAACTCGATACTTTGGGGTCCCAAAAGCGATCTGTACATGCCTACTCCGTGTTAGAGTATTTTCAAATTACAGGCCCAAAACATAATGAAAATCGATCTTTTAGGTGCCCAAAAGTCGATATGTGCATGTATCTTCTGTACTCGTTTTTATCTCAAATTCAGGCTCCAAACACCAGAAAACTCAATATTTTGGGGTCCCAGAAGCGATCTGTACATGCCTACTCAGATACAGGCCCAAAACTTGCTGAAAATCGATATTTTAGGTGCCCAAAGTCAATATGTGCATTTATCTTCTGTACCCGTTTATATATCAAATTCAGGCTCAAAACACCCGAGAATTCAATATTTTGGAGTCCCAGAAGCAATCTGTACATGCCTACTCAGTGTTAGAGTATTTTCAAATTACAGGCCCAAAACATAATGAAAATCGATCTTTTAGGTGCCCAAAAGTCGGTATGTGCATGTATCTTCTGTACCCGTTTTTATCTCAAATTCAGGCTCCAAACACCCAAAAATTCGATATTTTGGGGTCCCAGAAGCGATCTGTACATTCCTACTCGGTGCTAGAATATTTTCAAAATATAGGTCCAAAACATGCTAAAAATCAAAATTTTAGGTGCCCAAAGTCGATATCTCAAATTCAGGCTCCAAACACCCGAAAATTCGATATTTTGGGGTCCCAAAAGAGATCTGTACATGCCTACTCCGTGTTAGAGTATTTTCAAATTACAGGCCCAAAACATAATGAAAATCGATCTTTTAGGTGCCCAAAAGTCGATATGTGCATGTATCTTCTGTACTCGTTTTTATCTCAAATTCAGGCTCCAAACACCATAAAACTCAATATTTTGGGGTCCCAGAAGCGATCTGTACATGCCTACTCAGATACAGGCCCAAAACTTGCTGAAAATCGATATTTTAGGTGCCCAAAGTCAATATGTGCATGTATCTTCTGTACCCGTTTATATCTCAAATTCAGGCTCAAAACACCCGAGAATTCAATATTTTGGGGTCCCAGAAGCGATCTGTACATGCCTACTCAGTGTTAGAGTATTTTCAAATTACAGGCCCAAAACATAATGAAAATCGATCTTTTAGGTGCCCAAAAGTCGATATGTGCATGTATCTTCTGTACCCGTTTTTATCTCAAATTCAGGCTCCAAACACCCAAAAATTCGATATTTTGGGGTCCCAGAAGCGATCTGTACATTCCTACTCGGTGCTAGAATATTTTCAAAATATAGGTCCAAAACATGCTAAAAATCAATATTTTAGGTGCCCAAAGTCGATATCTCAAATTCAGGCTCCAAATACCCGAAAATTCGATATTTTGGGGTCCCAGAAGCGATCTGTACATGCCTACTCAGATACAGGCCCAAAACATGCTGAAAATCGATATTTTAGGTGCCCAAAGTCAATATGTGCATGTATCTTCTGTACCCGTTTATATCTCAAATTCAGGCTCAAAACACCCGAGAATTCAATATTTTGGGGTCCCAGAAGCGATCTGTACATGCCTACTCCGTGTTAGAGTATTTTCAAAATGCATGCCCAAAACATGCTAAAAATCGATATTTTATGTGCCCAAAGTCAATATGTGCATGCATCTTCTGTACCCGTTTATATCTCAAATTCAGGCTCAAAACACCAGAGAATTCGATATTTTGGGGTCCCAGAAGCGATCTGTACATTCCTACTCGGTGCTAGAATATTTTCAAAATATAGGTCCAAAATATGCTAAAAATCAATATTTTAGGTGCCCAAAGTCGATATCTCAAGTTCAGGCTCCAAAAACCCGAAAATTCGATATTTTGGGGTCCCAGAAGCGATTTGTACATGCCTACTCAGATACAGGCCCAAAACTTGCTGAAAATCGATATTTTAGGTGCCCAAAGTCAATATGTGCATGCATCTTCTGTACCCGTTTATATCTCAAATTCAGGCTCAAAACACCCGAGAATTCAATATTTTGGGGTCCCAGAAGCGATCTGTACATGCCTACTCCGTGTTAGAGTATTTTCAAAATGCATGCCCAAAACATGCTAAAAATCGATATTTTAGGTGCCGAAAGTCAATATGTGCATGTATATTCTGTACCCGTTTATATCTCAAATTCAGGCTCCAAACACACGAAAATTCGATATTTTGGGGTCCCAGAAGCGATCTCTACATGCCTACTCAGATACAGGCCCAAACGTGCTGAAAATCGATATTTTAGGTGCCCAAAGTGAATATGAGTTTGCATCTTCTGCACACGTTTATATCTCAAATGCAGGCTCCAAACACCAGAAAACTCGATATTTTGGAGTCCCAGAAGCGATCTGTACATGCCTACTCACAGCTAGAATATTTTCAAAATATATGCCCAAAAGCATGCTAAAAATTGATATTTTAGGTGCCCAAAGTCGATATCTCAAATTCGGGCCCAAAACACCCGAAAAATTCGATATTTTGGGGTCCTAGAAGCGATCTGTACATGCCTACTCCATGTTGGAGTATTTTCAAAATACAGGCCCAAAACATCCTGATAATCGATATTTTACGTGCCCAAAGTCAATATGTGCATGCATCTTCTGTACCCGTTTATATCTCAAATTCAGGCTCAAAACACCCGAAAATTCGATATTTTGGAGTCCTAGAAGCGATCTGTACATGCCTACTCAGTGCTAGAATATTTTCAAAATATATGCCTAAAACATGCTAAAAATAGAAATTTTAGGTGCCCAAAGTCGATATCTCAAATTCAGGCCCAAAACACACGAAAACTCGATATTTTGGGGTCCCAAAAGCGATCTGTACATGCCTACTCCGTGTTAGAGTATTTTCAAATTACAGGCCCAAAACATAATGAAAATCGATCTTTTAGGTGCCCAAAAGTCGATATGTGCATGTATCTTCTGTACTCGTTTTTATCTCAAATTCAGGCTCCAAACACCAGAAAACTCAATATTTTGGGGTCCCAGAAGCGATCTGTACATGCCTACTCAGATACAGGCCCAAAACTTGCTGAAAATCGATATTTTAGGTGCCCAAAGTCAATATGTGCATATATCTTCTGTACCCGTTTATATCTCAAATTCAGGCTCAAAACACCCGAGAATTCAATATTTTGGGGTCCCAGAAGCGATCTGTACATGCCTACTCCGTGTTAGAGTATTTTCAAATTACAGGCCCAAAACATAATGAAAATCGATCTTTTAGGTGCCCAAAAGTAGATATGTGCATGTATCTTCTGTACCCGTTTTTATCTCAAATTCAGGCTCCAAACACCCAAAAATTCGATATTTTGGGGTCCCAGAAGCGATCTGTACATTCCTACTCGGTGCTAGTATATTTTCAAAATATAGGTCCAAAACATGCTAAAAATCAATATTTTAGGTGCCCAAAGTCGATATCTCAAATTCAGGCTCCAAACACCCGAAAATTCGATATTTTGGGGTCCCAGAAGGGATCTGTACATGCCTACTCAGATACAGGCCCAAAACATGCTGAAAATCGATATTTTAGGTGCCCAAAGTCAATATGTGCATGTATCTTCTGTACCCGTTTATATCTCAAATTCAGGCTCAAAACACCCGAGAATTCAATATTTTGGGGTCCCAGAAGCGATCTGTACATGCCTACTCCGTGTTAGAGTATTTTCAAAATGCATGCCCAAAACATGCTAAAAATCGATATTTTAGGTGCCCAAAGTCAATATGTGCATGCATCTTCTGTACCCGTTTATATCTCAAATTCAGGCTCAAAACACCCTATAATTCGATATTTAGGGGTCCCAGAAGCGATCTGTACATTCCTACTCGGTGCTAGAATATTTTCAAAATATAGGTCCAAAACATGCTAAAAATCAATATCTTAGGTGCCCAAAGTCGATATCTCAAATTCAGGCTCCAAACACCCGAAAATTCGATATTTTGGGGTCCCAGAAGCGATTTGTACATGCCTACTCACTGCTAGAATATTTTCAAAATATATGCCCAAAGCATGCTAGAAATTGATATTTCAGGTGCCCAAAGTCGATATCTCAAATTCGGGCCCAAAACACCCGATAAATTCGATATTTTGGGGTCCTAGAAGCGATCTGTACATGCCTACTCCATGTTAGAGTATTTTCAAAATACAGGCCAAAAACATCCTGATAATCGATATTTTACGTGCCCAAAGTCAATATGTGCATGCATCTTCTGTACCCGTTTATATCTCAAATTCAGGCTCAAAACACCCGAAAATTCGAAATTTTGGAGTCCCATAAGCGATCTGTACATGCCTACTCAGTGCTAGAATATTTTCAAAATATATGCCCAAAACATGCTAAAAATAGAAATTTTAGGTGCCCAAATTCGATATCTCAAATTCAGGCCCAAAACACACGAAAATTCGATATTTTGGGGTCCCAAAAGCGATCTGTACATGCCTACTCCGTGTTAGAGTATTTTCAAATTACAGGCCCAAAACATAATGAAAATCGATCTTTTAGGTACCCAAAAGTCGATATGTGCATGTATCTTCTGTACCCGTTTTTATCTCAAATTCAGGCTCCAAACACCCAAAAATTCGATATTTTGGGGTCCCAAAAGCGATCTGTACAATCCTACTCGGTGCTAGAATATTTTCAAAATATTGGTCCAAAACATGCTAAAAATCAATATTTAAAGTGCCCAAAGTCGATATCTCAAATTCAGGCTCCAAACACCCGAAAATTCGATATTTTGGGGTCCCAGAAGCGATCTGTACATGCCTACTCAAATACAGGCCCAAAACATGCTGAAAATCGATATTTTAGGTGCCCAAAGTCAATATGTGCATGTATCTTCTGTACCCGTTTATATCTCTAATTCAGGCTCAAAACACCCGAGAATTCAATATTTTGGGGTCCCAGAAGCGATCTGTACATGCCTACTCCGTGTTAGAGTATTTTCAAAATGCATGCCCAAAACATGCTAAAAATCGATATTTTAGGTGCTCAAAGTCGATATCTCAAATTCAGGCTCCAAACACCCGAAAATTCGATATTTTGGGGTCCCAGAAGCGATCTGTACATGTTTACTCCGTGTTAGAGTATTTTCAAAATACAGGCCCAAAACATACTGAAAATCGATCTTGTAGGTGCTTAAAGTCAATATGTGTATGCCTCTTCTGCACCCGTTTATATCCCAAATTCAGGCTCCAAACACACGAAAATTCGATATTTTGGGGTCCCAGAAGCGATCTCTGCATGCCTACTTAGATACAGGCCCAAAAATGCTGAAAATCGATATTTTAGGTGCCCAAAGTGAATATGAGTATGCATCTTCTGCACCCGTTTATATCTCAAAAGCAGGCTCCAAACACCAGAAAACTCGATATTTTGGAGTCCCAGAAGCGATCTGTACATGCCTACTCACTGCTAGAATATTTTCAAAATATATGCCCAAAGCATGCTAAAAATTGATATTTTAGGTGCCCAAAGTCGATATTTCAAATTCAGGCCCAAAACACCCGAAAAATTCGATATTTTGGGTCCTAGAAGCGATCCGTACATGCCTACTCCATGTTAGAGTATTTTCAAAATACAGGCCCAAAACATCCTGATAATCGATATTTTAAGTGCCCAAAGTCAATATGTGCATGCATCTTCTGAACCCGTTTATATCTCAAATTCAGGCTCAAAACACCCGAAAATTCGATATTTTGGAGTCCTAGAAGCGATCTGTACATGCCTAATCAGTGCTAGAATATTTTCAAAATATATGCCCAAAACATGCTAAAAATAGAAATTTTAGGTGCCCAAAGTCGATATCTCAAATTCAGGACCAAAACACACGAAAACTCGATATTTTGGGGTCCCAAAAGCGATCTGTACATGCCTACTCCGTGTTAGAGTATTTTCAAATTACAGGCCCAAAACATAATGAAAATCGATCTTTTAGGTGCCCAAAAGTCGATATGTGCATGTATCTTCTGTACTCGTTTTTATCTCAAATTCAGGCTCCAAACACCAGAAAACTCAATATTTTGGGGTCCCAGAAGCGATCTGTACATGCCTACTCAGATACAGTCCCAAAACTTGCTGAAAATCGATATTTTAGGTGCCTAAAGTCAATATGTGCATGTATCTTCTGTACCCGTTTATATCTCAAATTCAGGCTCAAAACACCCGAGAATTCAATATTGTGGGGTGCCAGAAGCGATCTGTACATGCCTACTCAGTGTTAGAGTATTTTCAAATTACAGGCCCAAAACATAATGAAAATCGATCTTTTAGGTGCCCAAAAGTCGATATGTGCATGTATCTTCTGTACCCGTTTTTATCTCAAATTCAGGCTTCAAACACCCAAAAATTCGATATTTTGACGTCCCAGAAGCGATCTGTACATTCCTACTCGGTGCTAGAATATTTTCAAAATATAGGTCCAAAACATGCTAAAAATCAATATTTTAGGTGCCCAAAGTCGATATCTCAAATTCAGGCTCCAAATACCCGAAAATTCGATATTTTGGGGTCCCAGAAGCGATCTGTACATGCCTACTCAGATACAGGCCCAAAACATGCTGAAAATCGATATTTTAGGTGCCCAAAGTCAATATGTGCATGTATCTTCTGTACCCGTTTATATCTCAAATTCAGGCTCAAAACACCCGAGAATTCAATATTTTGGGGTCCCAGAAGCGATCTGTACATGCCTACTCCGTGTTAGAGTATTTTCAAAATGCATGCCCAAAACATGCTAAAAATCGATATTTTATGTGCCCAAAGTCAATATGTGCATGCATCTTCTGTACCCGTTTATATCTCAAATTCAGGCTCAAAACACCAGAGAATTCGATATTTTGGGGTCCCAGAAGCGATCTGTACATTCCTACTCGGTGCTAGAATATTTTCAAAATATAGGTCCAAAACATGCTAAAAATCAATATTTTAGGTGCCCAAAGTCGATATCTCAAGTTCAGGCTCCAAACACCCGAATATTCGATATTTTGGGGTCCCATAAGCGATTTGTACATGCCTACTCAGATACAGGCCCAAAACTTGCTGAAAATCGATATTTTAGGTGCCCAAAGTAAATATGTGCATGTATCTTCTGTACCCGTTTATATCTCAAATTCAGGCTCAAAACACCCGAGAATTCAATATTTTGGGGCCCCAGAAGCGATCTGTACATGCCTACTCCGTGTTAGAGTATTTTCAAAATACATGCCCAAAACATGCTAAAAATTGATATTTTAGGTGCCCAAAGTCGATATCTCAAATTCAGGCCCAAAACACCCGAAAAATTCGATATTTTGAGGTCCTAGAAGCGATCTGTACATGCCTACTCCATGTTAGAGTATTTTCAAAATACAGGCCCAAAACATCCTGATAATCGATATTTTACGTGCCCAAAGTCAATATGTGCATGCATCTTCTGTACCCGTTTATATCTCAAATTCAGGCTCAAAACACCCGAAAATTCGATATTTTGGAGTCCTAGAAGCGATCTGTACATGCCTACTCAGTGCTAGAATATTTTCAAAATATATGCCTAAAACATGCTAAAAATAGAAATTTTAGGTGCCCAAAGTCGATATCTCAAATTCAGGCCCAAAACACACGAAAACTCGATACTTTGGGGTCCCAAAAGCGATCTGTACATGCCTACTCCGTGTTAGAGTATTTTCAAATTACAGGCCCAAAACATAATGAAAATCGATCTTTTAGGTGCCCAAAAGTCGATATGTGCATGTATCTTCTGTACTCGTTTTTATCTCAAATTCAGGCTCCAAAAACCAGAAAACTCAATATTTTGGGGTCCCAGAAGCGATCTGTACATGCCTACTCAGATACAGGCCCAAAACTTGCTGAAAATCGATATTTTAGGTGCCCAAAGTCAATATGTGCATGTATCTTCTGTACCCGTTTATATATCAAATTCAGGCTCAAAACACCCGAGAATTCAATATTTTGGGGTCCCAGAAGCGATCTGTACATGCCTACTCAGTGTTAGAGTATTTTCAAATTACAGGCCCAAAACATAATGAAAATCGATCTTTTAGGTGCCCAAAAGTAGATATGTGCATGTATCTTCTGTACCCGTTTTTATCTCAAATTCAGGCTCAAAACACCCGAAAATTCGATATTTTGGGGTCCCAGAAGCGATCTGTACATTCCTACTCGGTGCTAGAATATTTTCAAAATATAGGTCCAAAACATGCTAAAAATCAATATTTTAGGTGCCCAAAGTCGATATCTCAAATTCAGGCTCCAAACACCCGAAAATTCGATATTTTGGGGTCCCAAAAGCGATCTGTACATGCCTACTCCGTGTTAGAGTATTTTCAAATTACAGGCCCAAAACATAATGAAAATCGATCTTTTAGGTGCCCAAAAGTCGATATGTGCATGTATCTTCTGTACTCGTTTTTATCTCAAATTCATTCTCCAAACACCAGAAAACTCAATATTTTGGGGTCCCAGAAGCGATCTGTACATGCCTACTCAGATACAGGCCCAAAACTTGCTGAAAATCGATATTTTAGGTGCCCAAAGTCAATATGTGCATGTATCTTCTGTACCCGTTTATATCTCAAATTCAGGCTCAAAACACCCGAGAATTCAATATTTTGGGGTCCCAGAAGCGATCTGTACATGCCTACTCAGTGTTAGAGTATTTTCAAATTACAGGCCCAAAACATAATGAAAATCACCCTTTTAGGTGCCCAAAAGTCGATATGTGCATGTATCTTCTGTACCCGTTTTTTTTCTCAAATTCAGGCTCCAAACACCCAAAAATTCGATATTTTGGGGTCCCAGAAGCGATCTGTACATTCCTACTCGGTGCTAGAATATTTTCAAAATATAGGTCCAAAACATGCTAAAAATCAATATTTTAGGTGCCCAAAGTCGATATCTCAAGTTCAGGTTCCAAACACCCGAAAATTCGATATTTTGGGGTCCCAGAAGCGATTTGTACATGCCTACTCAGATACAGGCCCAAAACTTGCTGAAAATCGATATTTTAGGTGCCCAAAGTCAATATGTGCATGTATCTTCTGTACCCGTTTATATCTCAAATTCAGGCTCAAAACACCCGAGAATTCAATATTTTGGGGCCCCTGAAGCGATCTGTACATGCCTACTCCGTGTTAGAGTATTTTCAAAATACATGCCCAAAACATGCTAAAAATCGATATTTTAGGTGCCGAAAGTCAATATGTGCATGTATATTCTGTACCCGTTTATATCTCAAATTCAGGCTCAAAACACCCGAGAATTCGATATTTTGGGGTCCCAGAAGCGATCTGTACATGCCTACTCGGTGCTAGAATATTTTCAAAATATAGGCCCAAAACATGCTAAAAATCGATATTTTAGGTGCTTAAAGTCGATATCTGAAATTCAGGCTCCAAACACCCGAAAATTCGATATTTTGGGGTCCCAGAAGCGATCTGTACATGCTTACTCCGTGTTAGAGTATTTTCAAAATACAGGCCCAAAACATACTGAAAATCGATCTTGGTGGTGCTTAAAGTCAATATGTGCATGCCTCTTCTGCACCCGTTTATATCCCAAATTCAGGCTCCAAACACACGAAAATTCGATATTTTGGGGTCCCAGAAGCGATCTCTACATGCCTACTCAGATACAGGCCCAAACGTGCTGAAAATCGATATTTTAGGTGCCCAAAGTAAATATGAGTTTGCATCTTCTGCACACGTTTATATCTCAAATGCAGGCTCCAAACACCAGAAAACTCGATATTTTGGAGTCCCAGAAGCGATCTGTACATGCCTACTCGCTGCTAGAATAATTTCAAAATATATGCCCAAAAGCATGCTAAAAATTGATATTTTAGGTGCCCAAAGTCGATATCTCAAATTCAGGCCCAAAACACCCGAAAAATTCGATATTTTGGGGTCCTAGAAGCGATCTGTACATGCCTACTCCATGTTAGAGTATTTTCAAAATACAGGCCCAAAACATCCTGATAATCGATATTTTACGTGCCCAAAGTCAATATGTGCATGCATCTTCTGTACCCGTTTATATCTCAAATTCAGGCTCAAAACACCCGAAAATTCGATATTTTGGAGTCCTAGAAGCGATCTGTACATGCCTACTCAGTGCTAGAATATTTTCAAAATATATGCCTAAAACATACTAAAAATAGAAATTTTAGGTGCCCAAAGTCGATATCTCAAATTCAGGCCCAAAACACACGAAAACTCGATACTTTGGGGTCCCAAAAGCGATCTGTACATGCCTACTCCGTGTTAGAGTATTTTCAAATTACAGGCCCAAAACATAATGAAAATCGATCTTTTAGGTGCCCAAAAGTCGATATGTGCATGTATCTTCTGTACTCGTTTTTATCTCAAATTCAGGCTCCAAACACCAGAAAACTCAATATTTTGGGGTCCCAGAAGCGATCTGTACATGCCTACTCAGATACAGGCCCAAAACTTGCTGAAAATCGATATTTTAGGTGCCCAAAGTCAATATGTGCATTTATCTTCTGTACCCGTTTATATATCAAATTCAGGCTCAAAACACCCGAGAATTCAATATTTTGGAGTCCCAGAAGCAATCTGTACATGCCTACTCAGTGTTAGAGTATTTTCAAATTACAGGCCCAAAACATAATGAAAATCGATCTTTTAGGTGCCCAAAAGTCGGTATGTGCATGTATCTTCTGTACCCGTTTTTATCTCAAATTCAGGCTCCAAACACCCAAAAATTCGATATTTTGGGGTCCCAGAAGCGATCTGTACATTCCTACTCGGTGCTAGAATATTTTCAAAATATAGGTCCAAAACATGCTAAAAATCAAAATTTTAGGTGCCCAAAGTCGATATCTCAAATTCAGGCTCCAAACACCCGAAAATTCGATATTTTGGGGTCCCAAAAGCGATCTGTACATGCCTACTCCGTGTTAGAGTATTTTCAAATTACAGGCCCAAAACATAATGAAAATCGATCTTTTAGGTGCCCAAAAGTCGATATGTGCATGTATCTTCTGTACTCGTTTTTATCTCAAATTCAGGCTCCAAACACCATAAAACTCAATATTTTGGGGTCCCAGAAGCGATCTGTACATGCCTACTCAGATACAGGCCCAAAACTTGCTGAAAATCGATATTTTAGGTGCCCAAAGTCAATATGTGCATGTATCTTCTGTACCCGTTTATATCTCAAATTCAGGCTCAAAACACCCGAGAATTCAATATTTTGGGGTCCCAGAAGCGATCTGTACATGCCTACTCAGTGTTAGAGTATTTTCAAATTACAGGCCCAAAACATAATGAAAATCGGTCTTTTAGGTGCCCAAAAGTCGATATGTGCATGTATCTTCTGTACCCGTTTTTATCTCAAATTCAGGCTCCAAACACCCAAAAATTCGATATTTTGGGGTCCCAGAAGCGATCTGTACATTCCTACTCGGTGCTAGAATATTTTCAAAATATAGGTCCAAAACATGCTAAAAATCAATATTTTAGGTGCCCAAAGTCGATATCTCAAATTCAGGCTCCAAATACCCGAAAATTCGATATTTTGGGGTCCCAGAAGCGATCTGTACATGCCTACTCAGATACAGGCCCAAAACATGCTGAAAATCGATATTTTAGGTGCCCAAAGTCAATATGTGCATGTATCTTCTGTACCCGTTTATATCTCAAATTCAGGCTCAAAACACCCGAGAATTCAATATTTTGGGGTCCCAGAAGCGATCTGTACATGCCTACTCCGTGTTAGAGTATTTTCAAAATGCATGCCCAAAACATGCTAAAAATCGATATTTTATGTGCCCAAAGTCAATATGTGCATGCATCTTCTGTACCCGTTTATATCTCAAATTCAGGCTCAAAACACCAGAGAATTCGATATTTTGGGGTCCCAGAAGCGATCTGTACATTCCTACTCGGTGCTAGAATATTTTCAAAATATAGGTCCAAAATATGCTAAAAATCAATATTTTAGGTGCCCAAAGTCGATATCTCAAGTTCAGGCTCCAAAAACCCGAAAATTCGATATTTTGGGGTCCCAGAAGCGATTTGTACATGCCTACTCAGATACAGGCCCAAAACTTGCTGAAAATCGATATTTTAGGTGCCCAAAGTCAATATGTGCATGCATCTTCTGTACCCGTTTATATCTCAAATTCAGGCTCAAAACACCCGAGAATTCAATATTTTGGGGTCCCAGAAGCGATCTGTACATGCCTACTCCGTGTTAGAGTATTTTCAAAATGCATGCCCAAAACATGCTAAAAATCGATATTTTAGGTGCCGAAAGTCAATATGTGCATGTATATTCTGTACCCGTTTATATCTCAAATTCAGGCTCCAAAAACACGAAAATTCGATATTTTGGGGTCCCAGAAGCGATCTCTACATGCCTACTCAGATACAGGCCCAAACGTGCTGAAAATCGATATTTTAGGTGCCCAAAGTGAATATGAGTTTGCATCTTCTGCACACGTTTATATCTCAAATGCAGGCTCCAAACACCAGAAAACTCGATATTTTGGAGTCCCAGAAGCGATCTGTACATGCCTACTCACAGCTAGAATATTTTCAAAATATATGCCCAAAAGCATGCTAAAAATTGATATTTTAGGTGCCCAAAGTCGATATCTCAAATTCGGGCCCAAAACACCCGAAAAATTCGATATTTTGGGGTCCTAGAAGCGATCTGTACATGCCTACTCCATGTTAGAGTATTTTCAAAATACAGGCCCAAAACATCCTGATAATCGATATTTTACGTGCCCAAAGTCAATATGTGCATGCATCTTCTGTACCCGTTTATATCTCAAATTCAGGCTCAAAACACCCGAAAATTCGATATTTTGGAGTCCTAGAAGCGATCTGTACATGCCTACTCAGTGCTAGAATATTTTCAAAATATATGCCTAAAACATGCTAAAAATAGAAATTTTAGGTGCCCAAAGTCGATATCTCAAATTCAGGCCCAAAACACACGAAAACTCGATATTTTGGGGTCCCAAAAGCGATCTGTACATGCCTACTCCGTGTTAGAGTATTTTCAAATTACAGGCCCAAAACATAATGAAAATCGATCTTTTAGGTGCCCAAAAGTCGATATGTGCATGTATCTTCTGTACTCGTTTTTATCTCAAATTCAGGCTCCAAACACCAGAAAACTCAATATTTTGGGGTCCCAGAAGCGATCTGTACATGCCTACTCAGATACAGGCCCAAAACTTGCTGAAAATCGATATTTTAGGTGCCCAAAGTCAATATGTGCATATATCTTCTGTACCCGTTTATATCTCAAATTCAGGCTCAAAACACCCGAAAATTCAATATTTTGGGGTCCCAGAAGCGATCTGTACATGCCTACTCCGTGTTAGAGTATTTTCAAATTACAGGCCCAAAACATAATGAAAATCGATCTTTTAGGTGCCCAAAAGTAGATATGTGCATGTATCTTCTGTACCCGTTTTTATCTCAAATTCAGGCTCCAAACACCCAAAAATTCGATATTTTGGGGTCCCAGAAGCGATCTGTACATTCCTACTCGGTGCTAGTATATTTTCAAAATATAGGTCCAAAACATGCTAAAAATCAATATTTTAGGTGCCCAAAGTCGATATCTCAAATTCAGGCTCCAAACACCCGAAAATTCGATATTTTGGGGTCCCAGAAGGGATCTGTACATGCCTACTCAGATACAGGCCCAAAACATGCTGAAAATCGATATTTTAGGTGCCCAAAGTCAATATGTGCATGTATCTTCTGTACCCGTTTATATCTCAAATTCAGGCTCAAAACACCCGAGAATTCAATATTTTGGGGTCCCAGAAGCGATCTGTACATGCCTACTCCGTGTTAGAGTATTTTCAAAATGCATGCCCAAAACATGCTAAAAATCGATATTTTAGGTGCCCAAAGTCAATATGTGCATGCATCTTCTGTACCCGTTTATATCTCAAATTCAGGCTCAAAACACCAGAGAATTCGATATTTTGGGGTCCCAGAAGCGATCTGGACATTCCTACTCGGTGCTAGAATATTTTCAAAATATAGGTCCAAAACATGCTAAAAATCAATATTTTAGGTGCCCAAAGTCGATATCTCAAGTTCAGGCTCCAAACACCCGAAAATTCGATATTTTGGGGTCCCAGAAGCGATTTGTACATGCCTACTCAGATACAGGCCCAAAACTTGCTGAAAATCGATATTTTAGGTGCCCAAAGTCAATATGTGCATGTATCTTCTGTACCCGTTTATATCTCAAATTCAGGCTCAAAACACCCGAGAATTCAATATTTTGGGGTCCCAGAAGCGATCTGTACATGCCTACTCCGTGTTAGAGTATTTTCAAAATGCATGCCCAAAACATGCTAAAAATCGATATTTTAGGTGCCGAAAGTCAATATGTGCATGTATATTCTGTACCCGTTTATATCTCAAATTCAGGCTCAAAACACCCGAAAATTCGATATTTTGGGGTCCCAGAAGCGATCTGTACATGCCTACTCGTTGCTAGAATATTTTCAAAATATAGGCCCAAAACATGCTAAAAATCGATATTTTAGGTGCTTAAAGTCGATATCTCAAATTCAGGCTCCAAACACCCGAAAATTCGATATTTTGGGGTCCCAGAAGCGATCTGTACATGCTTACTCCGTGTTAGAGTATTTTCAAAATACAGGCCCAAAACATACTGAAAATCGATCTTGTAGGTGCCTAAAGTCAATATGTGCATGCCTCTTCTGCACCCGTTTATATCCCAAATTCAGGCTCCAAACACACGAAAATTCGATATTTTGGGGTTCCAGAAGCGATCTCTACATGCCTACTCAGATACAGGCCCAAACGTGCTGAAAATCGATATTTTAGGTGCCCAAAGTGAATATGAGTTTGCATCTTCTGCACACGTTTATATCTCAAATGCAGGCTCCAAACACCAGAAAACTCGATATTTTGGAGTCCCAGAAGCTATCTGTACATGCCTACTCACTGCTAGAATATTTTCAAAATATATGCCCAAAAGCATGCAAAAAATTGATATTTTAGGTGCCCAAAGTCGATATCTCAAATTCAGGCCCAAAACACCCGAAAAATTCGATATTTTGGGGTCCTAGAAGCGATCTGTAAATGCCTACTCCATGTTAGAGTATTTTCAAAATACAGGCCCAAAACATACTGAAAATCGATCTTGTAGGTGCCTAAAGTCAATATGTGCATGCCTGTTCTGCACCCGTTTATATCCCAAATTCCGGCTCCAAACACACGAAAATTCGATATTTTGGGGTCCCAGAAGCGATCTCTACATGCCTACTCAGATACAGGCCCAAACGTGCTGAAAATCGATATTTTAGGTGCCCAAAGTGAATATGAGTTTGCATCTTCTGCACACGTTTATATCTCAAATGCAGGCTCCAAACACCAGAAAACTCGATATTTTGGAGTCCCAGAAGCGATCTGTACATGCCTACTCACTGCTAGAATATTTTCAAAATATATGCCCAAAAGCATGCTAAAAATTGATATTTTAGGTGCCCAAAGTCGATATCTCAAATTCTGGCCCAAAACACCCGAAAAATTCGATATTTTGGGGTCCTAGAAGCGATCTGTACATGCCTACTCCATGTTAGAGTATTTTCAAAATACAGGCCCAAAACATCCTGATAATCGATATTTTACGTGCCCAAAGTCAATATGTGCATGCCTGTTCTGCACCCGTTTATATCTCAAATTCAGGCTCAAAACACCCGAAAATTCGATATTTTGGAGTCCTAGAAGCGATCTGTACATGCCTACTCAGTGCTAGAATATTTTCAAAATATATGCCTAAAACATGCTAAAAATAGAATTTTTAGGTGCCCAAAGTCGATATCTCAAATTCATGCCCAAAACACACGAAAACTCGATATTTTGGGGTCCCAAAAGCGATCTGTACATGCCTACTCCGTGTTAGAGTATTTTCAAATTACAGGCTCAAAACATAATGAAAATCGATCTGTTAGGTGCCCAAAAGTCGATATGTGCATGTATCTTCTGTACTCGTTTTTATCTCAAATTCAGGCTCCAAACACCAGAAAACTCAATATTTTGGGGTCCCAGAAGCGATCTGTACATGCCTACTCAGATACAGGCCCAAAACTTGCTGAAAATCGATATTTTAGGTGCCCAAAGTCAATATGTGCATATATCTTCTGTACCCGTTTATATCTCAAATTCAGGCTCAAAACACCCGAGAATTCAATATTTTGGGGTCCCAGAAGCGATCTGTACATGCCTACTCAGTGTTAGAGTATTTTCAAATTACAGGCCCAAAACATAATGAAAATCGATCTTTTAGGTGCCCAAAAGTCGATATGTGCATGTATCTTCTGTACCCGTTTTTATCTCAAATTCAGGCTCCAAACACTCAAAAATTCGATATTTTGGGGTCCCAGAAGCGATCTGTACATTCCTACTCGGTGCTAGAATATTTTCAAAATATAGGTCCAAAACATGCTAAAAATCAATATTTTAGGTGCCCAAAGTCGATATCTCAAATTCAGGCTCCAAACACCCGAAAATTCGATATTTTGGGGTCCCAGAAGCAATCTGTACATGCCTACTCAGATACAGGCCCAAAACATGCTGAAAATCGATATTTTAGGTGCCCAAAGTCAATATGTGCATGTATCTTCTGTACCCGTTTATATCTCAAATTCAGGCTCAAAACACCCGAGAATTCAATATTTTGGGGTCCCAGAAGCGATCTGTACATGCCTACTCCGTGTTAGAGTATTTTCAAAATGCATGCCCAAAACATGCTAAAAATCGATATTTTAGGTGCCCAAAGTCAATATGTGCATGCATCTTCTGTACCCGTTTATATCTCAAATTCAGGCTCAAAACACCAGAGAATTCGATATTTTGGGGTCCCATAAGCGATCTGTACATTCCTACTCGGTGCTAGAATATTTTCAAAATATAGGCCCAAAACATGCTAAAAATCGATATTTTAGGTGCTTAAAGTCGATATCTCAAATTAAGGCTCCAAACACCCGAAAATTCGATATTTTGGGGTCCCAGAAGCGATCTGTACATGCTTACTCCGTGTTAGAGTATTTTCAAAATACAGGCCCAAAACATACTGAAAATTGATCTTGTAGGTGCCCAAAAGTTGATATGTGCATGCATCTTCTGTACCCATTTATATCTCAAATTCAGGTTGCAAACACACGAAAATTCGATATTTTGGGTTCCAAGAAGCGATCTGTACATCCCTACTCAGATACAGGCCCAAACATGCTGAAAATCGATATTTTAGGTGCCTAAACTTAATATGTGCATGTATCTTCTGTACCCGTTTATATCTCAAATTCAGGCTCAAAACACCCGAGAAATCAATATTTTGGGGTCCCAGAAGCGATCTGTACTTGCCTAATCCGTGTTAGGGTATTTTCAAAATACAGGTCCAAAACATGCTAAAAAATCGATATTTTACGTGCCCAAAGTCAATATGTGCATGCATCTTCTGTACCCGTTTATATCTCAAATTCAGGCTCAAAACACCCGAAAATTCGATATTTTGGAGCCCCAGAAGCGATCTTTACATGCCTACTCAGTGCTAGAATATTTTCAAAATATATGCCCAAAACATGCTAAAAATAGAAATTTTAGGTGCCCAAAGTCGATATCCCAAATTCAGGCCCAAAACACACGAAAATTCGATATTTTGGGGTCCCAAAAGCGATCTGTACATGCCTACTAAGTGTTAGAGTATTTTCAAATTACAGGCCCAAAACATAAAGAAAATCGATCTTTTAGGTGCCCAAAAGTCGATTTGTGCATGTATCTTCTGTACCCGTTTTTATCTCAAATTCAGGCTCCAAACACCCAAAAATTCGATATTTTGGGGTCCCATAAGCGATCTGTACATGCCTACTCAGGTACAGGCCCAAAACATGCTGAAAATCGATATTTTAGGTGCCCAAAGTGAATATGTGCATGCATCTTCTGTACCCGTTTATATATCAAATTTAGGCTCAAAACACCCGAAAATTTGATATTTTCGGGTCCCAGAAGCGATCTCTACATGCCTACTCCGTGTTAGAGTATTTTCAAAATACAGGCCCAAAACATGCTGAAAATTGATCTTGTTGGTGCCCAAAAGTTGATATGTGCATGCATCTTCTGTACCCATTTATATCTCAAATTCAGGCTGCAAACACACGAAAATTCAATATTTTGGGTTCCCAGAAGCGATCTGTACATCCCTACTCAGATAAAGGCCCAAACATGCTGAAAATCGATATTTTAGGTGCCCAAAGTCAATATGTGTATGCATCTTCTGCACCCGTTTATATCTCAAATGCAGGCTCCAAACATCAGAAAACTCAATATTTTGGGGTCCCTGAAGCGATCTGTACATGCCTACTCAGATACAGGCCCAAAACATGCTGAAAATCGATATTTTAGGTGCCCAAACTTAATATGTGCATGTATCTTCTGTACCCGTTTATATCTCAAATTCAGGCTCAAAACACTCGAGAATTCAATATTTTGGGGTCCCAGAAGCGATCTGTACATGCCTACTCCGTGTTAGAGTATTTTCAAAATGCATGCCCAAAACATGCTAAAAATCGATATTTTAGGTGCCCAAAGTTAATATGTGCATGTATCTTCTGTACCCGTTTATATCTCAAATTCAGGCTCAAAACACCCGAGAATTCGATATTTTGGGGTCCCAGAAGCGATCTGTACATTCCTATTCGGTGCTAAAATATTTTCAAAATATAGGTCCAAAACATGCTAAAAATCAATATTTTAGGTGCCCAAAGTCGATATCTCAAATTTAGGCTCCAAACACCCGAAAATTCGATATTTTGGGGTCCCAGAAGCGATTTGTACATGCCTACTCAGATACAGGCCCAAAACATGCTGAAAATCGATATTTTAGGTGCCCAAAGTCAATATGTTCATGTATCTTCTGTACCCGTTTATATCTCAAATTCAGGCTCAAAACACCCGAGAATTCAATATTTTGGGGTCCCAGAAGCGATCTGTACATGCCTACTCCGTGTTAGAGTATTTTCAAAATGCATGTCCAAAACATGCTAAAAATCTATATTTTAGGTGCCCAAAGTCAATATGGGCATGTATCTTCTGTACCCGTTTATATCTCAAATTCAGGCTCAAAACACCCGAGAATTCGATATTTTGGGGTCCCAGAAGCGATCTCTACATGCCTACTCAGATACAGGCCCAAACATGCTGAAAATCGATATTTTAGGTGCCCAAAGTGAATATGAGTATTCATCTTCTGCACACGTTTATATCTCAAATGCAGGCTCCAAACACCAGAAAACTCGATATTTTGGAGTCCCAGAAGCGTTCTGTACATGCCTACTCACAGCTAGAATATTTTCCAAATATATGCCCAAAGCATGCTAAAAATTGATATTTTAGGTGCCCAAAAGTTGATATGTGCATGCATCTTCTGTACCCATTTATATCTCAAATTCAGGTTGCAAACACACGAAAATTCGATATTTTGGGTTCCAAGAAGCGATCTGTACATCCCTACTCAGATACAGGCCCAAACATGCTGAAAATCGATATTTTAGGTGCCTAAACTTAATATGTGCATGTATCTTCTGTACCCGTTTATATCTCAAATTCAGGCTCAAAACACCCGAGAAATCAATATTTTGGGGTCCCAGAAGCGATCTGTACTTGCCTAATCCGTGTTAGGGTATTTTCAAAATACAGGTCCAAAACATGCTAAAAAATCGATATTTTACGTGCCCAAAGTCAATATGTGCATGCATCTTCTGTACCCGTTTATATCTCAAATTCAGGCTCAAAACACCCGAAAATTCGATATTTTGGAGCCCCAGAAGCGATCTTTACATGCCTACTCAGTGCTAGAATATTTTCAAAATATATGCCCAAAACATGCTAAAAATAGAAATTTTAGGTGCCCAAAGTCGATATCCCAAATTCAGGCCCAAAACACACGAAAATTCGATATTTTGGGGTCCCAAAAGCGATCTGTACATGCCTACTAAGTGTTAGAGTATTTTCAAATTACAGGCCCAAAACATAAAGAAAATCGATCTTTTAGGTGCCCAAAAGTCGATTTGTGCATGTATCTTCTGTACCCGTTTTTATCTCAAATTCAGGCTCCAAACACCCAAAAATTCGATATTTTGGGGTCCCATAAGCGATCTGTACATGCCTACTCAGGTACAGGCCCAAAACATGCTGAAAATCGATATTTTAGGTGCCCAAAGTGAATATGTGCATGCATCTTCTGTACCCGTTTATATATCAAATTTAGGCTCAAAACACCCGAAAATTTGATATTTTCGGGTCCCAGAAGCGATCTCTACATGCCTACTCCGTGTTAGAGTATTTTCAAAATACAGGCCCAAAACATGCTGAAAATTGATCTTGTTGGTGCCCAAAAGTTGATATGTGCATGCATCTTCTGTACCCATTTATATCTCAAATTCAGGCTGCAAACACACGAAAATTCAATATTTTGGGTTCCCAGAAGCGATCTGTACATCCCTACTCAGATAAAGGCCCAAACATGCTGAAAATCGATATTTTAGGTGCCCAAAGTCAATATGTGTATGCATCTTCTGCACCCGTTTATATCTCAAATGCAGGCTCCAAACATCAGAAAACTCAATATTTTGGGGTCCCTGAAGCGATCTGTACATGCCTACTCAGATACAGGCCCAAAACATGCTGAAAATCGATATTTTAGGTGCCCAAACTTAATATGTGCATGTATCTTCTGTACCCGTTTATATCTCAAATTCAGGCTCAAAACACTCGAGAATTCAATATTTTGGGGTCCCAGAAGCGATCTGTACATGCCTACTCCGTGTTAGAGTATTTTCAAAATGCATGCCCAAAACATGCTAAAAATCGATATTTTAGGTGCCCAAAGTTAATATGTGCATGTATCTTCTGTACCCGTTTATATCTCAAATTCAGGCTCAAAACACCCGAGAATTCGATATTTTGGGGTCCCAGAAGCGATCTGTACATTCCTATTCGGTGCTAAAATATTTTCAAAATATAGGTCCAAAACATGCTAAAAATCAATATTTTAGGTGCCCAAAGTCGATATCTCAAATTTAGGCTCCAAACACCCGAAAATTCGATATTTTGGGGTCCCAGAAGCGATTTGTACATGCCTACTCAGATACAGGCCCAAAACATGCTGAAAATCGATATTTTAGGTGCCCAAGGTCAATATGTTCATGTATCTTCTGTACCCGTTTATATCTCAAATTCAGGCTCAAAACACCCGAGAATTCAATATTTTGGGGTCCCAGAAGCGATCTGTACATGCCTACTCCGTGTTAGAGTATTTTCAAAATGCATGTCCAAAACATGCTAAAAATCTATATTTTAGGTGCCCAAAGTCAATATGGGCATGTATCTTCTGTACCCGTTTATATCTCAAATTCAGGCTCAAAACACCCGAGAATTCGATATTTTGGGGTCCCAGAAGCGATCTCTACATGCCTACTCAGATACAGGCCCAAACATGCTGAAAATCGATATTTTAGGTGCCCAAAGTGAATATGAGTATTCATCTTCTGCACACGTTTATATCTCAAATGCAGGCTCCAAACACCAGAAAACTCGATATTTTGGAGTCCCAGAAGCGATCTGTACATGCCTACTCACAGCTAGAATATTTTCCAAATATATGCCCAAAGCATGCTAAAAATTGATATTTTAGGTGCCCAAAGTCGATATCTCAAATTCAGGCCCAAAACACCCGAAAAATTCGATATTTTGGGGTCCCAAAAGCGATCTGTACATGCCTACTCCGTGTTAGAGTATTTTCAAATTACAGGCCCAAAACATAATGAAAATCGATCTTTTAGGTGCACAAAAGTCGATTTGTGCATGTATCTTCTGTACCCGTTTTTATCTCAAATTCAGGCTCCAAACACCCAAAAATTCGATATTTTGTGGTCCCATAAGCGATCTGTACATGCCTACTCAGATGCAGGCCCAAAACATGCTGAAAATCGATATTTTAGGTGCCCAAAGTCAATATGTGAATGCATTTTCTGTACCCGTTTATATATCAAATTTAGGCTCAAAACACCCGAAAATTCGATATTTTGGGGTCCCAGAAGCGATCTGTACATGCCTACTCATTGCTAGAATATTTTCAAAATATAGGCCCAAAACATGCTAAAAATCGATATTTTAAGTGCCCTAAGTCGATATCTCAAATTCAGGCCCAAAACACCCGAAAATTCGATATTTTCGGGTCCCAGAAGCGATCTGTACATGCCTACTCCGTGTTAGAGTATTTTCAAAATACAGGCCCAAAACATGCTGAAAATTGATCTTGTAGGTGCCCAAAAGTTGATATGTGCATGCATCTTCTGTACCCATTTATATCTCAAATTCAGGTTGCAAACACACGAAAATTCGATATTTTGGGTTCCAAGAAGCGATCTGTACATCGCTACTCAGATACAGGCCCAAACATGCTGAAAATCGATATTTTAGGTGCCCAAAGTCAATATGTGTATGCATCTTCTGCACCCGTTTATATCTCAAATGCAGGCTCTAAACACCAGAAAACTCAATATTTTGGGGTTCCAGAAGCGATCTGTACATGCCTACCCAGATACAGGCCCAAAACATGCTGAAAATCGATATTTTAGGTGCCCAAGCTTAATATGTGCATGTATCTTCTGTACCCGTTTATATCTCAAATTCAGGCTCAAAAACACCCGAGAATTCAATATTTTGGGGTCCCAGAAGCGATCTGTACTTGCCTAATCCGTGTTAGGGTATTTTCAAAATACAGGCCCAAAACATGCTAAAAAATCGATATTTTACGTGCCCAAAGTCAATATGTGCATGCATCTTCTGTACCCGTTTATATCTCAAATTCAGGCTCAAAACACCCGAAAATTCGATATTTTGGAGCCCCAGAAGCGATCTTTACATGCCTACTCAGTGCTAGAATATTTTCAAAATATATGCCCAAAACATGCTAAAAATAGAAATTTTAGGTGCCCAAAGTCGATATCTCAAATTCAGGCCCAAAACACACGAAAATTCGATATTTTGTGGTCCCAAAAGCGATCTGTACATGCCTACTAAGTGTTAGAGTATTTTCAAATTACAGGCCCAAAACATAAAGAAAATCGATCTTTTAGGTGCCCAAAAGTCGATTTGTGCATGTATCTTCTGTACCCGTTTTTATCTCAAATTCAGGCTCCAAACACCCAAAAATTCGATATTTTGGGGTCCCATAAGCGATCTGTACATGCCTAATCAGATACAGGCCCAAAACATGCTGAAAATCGATATTTTAGGTGCCCAAAGTCAATATGTGCATGCATCTTCTGTACCCGTTTATATATCAAATTTAGGCTCAAAACACCCGAAAATTCGATATTTTCGGGTCCCAGAAGCGATCTCTACATGCCTACTCCGTGTTAGAGTATTTTCAAAATACAGGCCCAAAACATGCTGAAAATTGATCTTGTTGGTGCCCAAAAGTTGATATGTGCATGCATCTTCTGTACCCATTTATATCTCAAATTCAGGCTGCAAACACACGAAAATTCGATATTTTGGGTTCCCAGAAGCGATCTGTACATCCCTACTCAGATACAGGCCCAAACATGCTGAAAATCGATATTTTAGGTGCCCAAAGTCAATATGTGTATGCATCTTCTGTACCCGTTTATATCTCAAATGCAGGCTCCAAACACCAGAAAACTCAATATTTTGGGGTCCCAGAAGCGATCTGTACATGCCTACTCAGATACAGGCCCAAAACATGCTGAAAATCGATATTTTAGGTGCCCAAACTTAATATGTGCATGTATCTTCTGTACCCGTTTATATCTCAAATTCAGGCTCAAAACACCCGAGAATTCAATATTTTGGGGTCCCAGAAGCGATCTGTACTTGCCTAATCCGTGTTAGAGTATTTTCAAGATACAGGCCCTAAACATGCTAAAAAATCGATATTTTAGGTGCCCAAAGTCAATATGTGCATGTATCTTCTGTACCCGTTTATATCTCAAATTCAGGCCCAAAACACCCGAAAATTCGATATTTTGGGGTCTCACAAACGATCTGTACATGCCTACTCCGTGTTAGAGTATTTTCAAAATACAGGCCCAAAACATACTGAAAATCGTTCTTTTAAGTGCCCAAAAGTCGATATGTGCATGCATCTTCTGAACCTGTTTATATCTCAAATGCAGGCTCCAAACACCCGAAAACTCGATATTTTGGGGTCCCAGAAGCGATCTGTACATGCCTACTCAGATACAGGCCCAAAACATAGTGAAAATCGATATTTCAGGTGCCCAAAGTCCATATGTGTATGTATCTTCTGTACCCGTTTATATCTCAAATTCAGGCCCAAAACACCCGAAAATTCGATATTTTGGGGTCTCACAAACGATCTGTACATGCCTACTCCGTGTTAGAGTATTTTCAAAATACAGGCCCAAAACATACTGAAAATCGATCTTTTAAGTGCCCAAAAGTCGATATGTGCATGCATCTTCTAAACCTGTTTATATCTCAAATGCAGGCTCCAAACACCCGAAAACTCGATATTTTGGGGTCCCAGAAGCGATCTGTACATGCCTACTCAGATACAGGCCAAAAACATGCTGAAAATCGATATTTTAGGTGCCCAAAGTCAATATGTGTATGCATCTTCTGCACCCGTTTATATCTCAAATGCAGGCTCCAAACACCAGAAAACTCAATATTTTGGGGTCCCAGAAGCGATCTGTACATGTCTACTCAGTGCTAGAATATTTTCAAAATATAGGCCCAAAACATGCAAAAAAATCGATATTTTAGGTGCCCAAAGTCGATATCTCAAATTTAGGCCCAAAACACTCGAAAATTCGATATTTTGGGGTCCCAGAAGCAATCTATACATGCTTACTTCGTGTTAGAGTATTTTCAAAATACAGGCCCAAAATATACTGAAAATCGATCTTGTAGGTGCCTTAAGTCAATATGTGCATGCATCTTCTGTACCCGTTTATATCTCAAATTTAGGCTCAAAACACCCGAAAATTCGATATTTTGGGGTCTCAGAAGCGATCTGTACATGCCTACTCAGTGCTAGAATATTTTCAAAATATAGGCATAAAACATGCTACAAATCGATATTTTAGGTGCCCAAAGTCGATATCTCAAATTCAGGCCCAAAACACCCGAAAATTCGATATTTTGGGGTCCCAGAAACGATCTGTACATGCCTACTCCGTGTTAGAGTATTTTCAAAATACAGGCCCAAAACATACTGAAAATCGATCTTTTTAATGCCCAAAAGTCGATATGTGCATGCATCTTCTGAACCCGTTTATATCTCAAATGCAGGCTCCAAACACCAGAAAACTCAATATTTTGTGGTCCCAGAAGCGATCTGTACATGCCTACTCAGATACAGGCCCAAAATATGCTGAAAATCGATATTTTAGGTGCCCAAAGTCAATATGTGCATGTATCTTCTGTACCCGTTTATATCTCAAATTCAGGCTCAAAACACCCGAGAATTCAATATTTTAGGGTCCCAGAAGCGATCTGTTAATGCCTACTCAGTGCTAGAATATTTTCAAAATATAGGCCCAAAACATGCTAAAAATCGATATTTTAGGTTCCCAAAGTCGATATCTCAAATTCAGGCCAAAAACACCCGAAAATTCGATATTTTGGGGTCCCAGAAACGAACTGTACATGCCTACTCGGTGTTAGAGTATTTTCAAATTACAGGCCCAAAACATACTGAAAATCAATCTTTTAGGTGCCCAAAAGTCGATATGTGCATGCATCTTCTGTACCCGTTTATATCTCAAATTCAGGCTCCAAACACCCGAAAATTCGATATTTTGGGGTCCCAGAAGCGATCTGTACATGCCTACTCAGTGCTAGAATGTTTTCAAAATATAGACTCAAAACATGCTAAAAATCGATATTTTAAGTGTCCGAAGTCGACATGTGCATGCACTTTCTGTACCCGTTTATATCTCAAATTCAGGCTCAAAACACCCGAAAATTCGACTTTTTGGGGTCACAGAATCGATCTGTACATGCCTACTCAGATACAGGCCCAAAACATACTGAAAATCAATATTTTAGGTGCCCAAAGTCAATATGTGTATGCATCTTATGCACCCGTTTATATCTCAAATTCAGGCTCAAAAAACCCGAAAATTCGATATTTTGGGGTCCCAGAAGCGATCTGTACATGCCTACTCCGTGTTAGAGTATTTTCAAAATACAGGCCCAAAACATGCTAAAAATCGATATTTTAGGTGCCCAAAGTCAATATGTGCATGCATCTTCTGTACCCGTTTATATTTCAAATTTAGGCTCAAAACACCCGAAAATTCGATATTTTGGGGTCTCAGAAGCGATCTGTACATGCCTACTCAGTGCTAGAATATTTTCAAAATATAGGCCCAAAACATGTTACAAATCGATATTTTAGGTGCCCAAAGTCGATATCTCAAATTCAGGCCCAAAACACCCGAAAATTCGATATTTTGGGGTCCCAGAAACGATCTGTACATGCCTACTCCGTGTTAGAGTATTTTCAAAATACAGGCCCAAAACATACTGAAAATCGATCTTTTTAATGCCCAAAAGTCGATATGTGCATGCATCTTCTGAACCCGTTTATATCTCAAATGCAGGCTCCAAACACCAGAAAACTCAATATTTTGGGGTCCCAGAAGCGTTTTGTACATGCCTACTCAGATACAGGCCCAAAATATGCTGAAAATCGATATTTTAGGTGCTCAAAGTCAATATGTGCATGTATCTTCTGTACACGTTTATATCTCAAATTCAGGCTCAAAACACCCGGGAATTCAATATTTTAGGGTCCCAGAAGCGATCTGTTAATGCCTACTCAGTGCTAGAATATTTTCAAAATATAGGCCCAAAACATGCTAAAAATCGATATTTTAGGTTCCCAAAGTCGATATCTCAAATTCAGGCCCAAAACACCCGAAAATTCGATATTTTGGGGTCCCAGAAACGATCTGTACATGCCTACTCCGTGTTAGAGTATTTTCAAAATACAGGCCAAAAACATACTGAAAATCGATCTTTTAGGTGCCCAAAGTCAATATGTGCATGTATCTTCTGTACCCGTTTATTTCTCAAATTTAGGCTCAAAACACCCAAAAATTCGATATTTTGGGGTCTCAGAAGCGATCTGTACATGCCTACTCAGTGCTAGAATATTTTCAAAATATAGGCCCAAAACATGCTAAAAATCGATATTTTATGTGCCCAAAGTCGATATCTCAAATTCAGGCCCAAAACACCCGAAAATTCGATATTTTGGGGTCCCAGAAACGATCTGTACATGCCTACTCCGTGTTAGAGTATTTTCAAAATACAGGCCAAAAACATACTGAAAATCGATCTTTTAGGTGCACAAAAGTCGATATGTGCACGCATCTTCTGTAAACGTTTATATCTCAAATTCAGGCTCCAAACACCAGAAAACTCAATATTTTGTGGTCCCAGAAGCGATCTGTACATGCCTACTCAGATACAGGCCCAAAATATGCTGAAAATCGATATTTTAGGTGCCCAAAGTCAATATGTGCATGTATCTTCTGTACCCGTTTATATCTCAAATTCAGGCTCAAAACACCCGAGAATTCAATATTTTAGGGTCCCAGAAGCGATCTGTTAATGCCTACTCAGTGCTAGAATATTTTCAAAATATAGGCCCAAAACATGCTAAAAATCGATATTTTAGGTTCCCAAAGTCGATATCTCAAATTCAGGCCAAAAACACCCGAAAATTCGATATTTTGGGGTCCCAGAAACGAACTGTACATGCCTACTCGGTGTTAGAGTATTTTCAAATTACAGGCCCAAAACATACTGAAAATCAATCTTTTAGGTGCCCAAAAGTCGATATGTGCATGCATCTTCTGTACCCGTTTATATCTCAAATTCAGGCTCCAAACACCCGAAAATTCGATATTTTGGGGTCCCAGAAGCGATCTGTACATGCCTACTCAGTGCTAGAATGTTTTCAAAATATAGACTCAAAACATGCTAAAAATCGATATTTTAAGTGTCCGAAGTCGACATGTGCATGCACTTTCTGTACCCGTTTATATCTCAAATTCAGGCTCAAAACACCCGAAAATTCGACTTTTTGGGGTCACAGAATCGATCTGTACATGCCTACTCAGATACGGGCCCAAAACATACTGAAAATCAATATTTTAGGTGCCCAAAGTCAATATGTGTATGCATCTTATGCACCCGTTTATATCTCAAATTCAGGCTCAAAAAACCCGAAAATTCGATATTTTGGGGTCCCAGAACCGATCTGTACATGCCTACTCCGTGTTAGAGTATTTTCAAAATACAGGCCCAAAACATGCTAAAAATCGATATTTTAGGTGCCCAAAGTCAATATGTGCATGCATCTTCTGTACCCGTTTATATCTCAAATTTAGGCTCAAAACACCCGAAAATTCGATATTTTGGGGTCTCAGAAGCGATCTGTACATGCCTACTCAGTGCTAGAATATTTTCAAAATATAGGCCCAAAACATGTTACAAATCGATATTTTAGGTGCCCAAAGTCGATATCTCAAATTCAGGCCCAAAACACCCGAAAATTCGATATTTTGGGGTCCCAGAAACGATCTGTACATGCCTACTCCGTGTTAGAGTATTTTCAAAATACAGGCCCAAAACATACTGAAAATCGATCTTTTTAATGCCCAAAAGTCGATATGTGCATGCATCTTCTGAACCCGTTTAGATCTCAAATGCAGGCTCCAAACACCAGAAAACTCAATATTTTGGGGTCCCAGAAGCGTTTTGTACATGCCTACTCAGATACAGGCCCAAAATATGCTGAAAATCGATATTTTAGGTGCTCAAAGTCTTCTGTACACGTTTATATCTCAAATTCAGGCTCAAAACACCCGGGAATTCAATATTTTAGGGTCCCAGAAGCGATCTGTTAATGCCTACTCAGTGCTAGAATATTTTCAAAATATAGGCCCAAAACATGCTAAAAATCGATATTTTAGGTTCCCAAAGTCGATATCTCAAATTCAGGCCCAAAACACCCGAAAATTCGATATTTTGGGGTCCCAGAAACGATCTGTACATGCCTACTCCGTGTTAGAGTATTTTCAAAATACAGGCCAAAAACATACTGAAAATCGATCTTTTAGGTGCCCAAAGTCAATATGTGCATGTATCTTCTGTACCCGTTTATTTCTCAAATTTAGGCTCAAAACACCCAAAAATTCGATATTTTGGGGTCTCAGAAGCGATCTGTACATGCCTACTCAGTGCTAGAATATTTTCAAAATATAGGCCCAAAACATGCTAAAAATCGATATTTTATGTGCCCAAAGTCGATATCTCAAATTCAGGCCCAAAACACCCGAAAATTCGATATTTTGGGGTCCCAGAAACGATCTGTACATGCCTACTCCGTGTTAGAGTATTTTCAAAATACAGGCCAAAAACATACTGAAAATCGATCTTTTAGGTGCACAAAAGTCGATATGTGCATGCATCTTCTGTAAACGTTTATATCTCAAATTCAGGCTCCAAACACCCGAAAATTCGATATTTTGGGGTCCCAGAAGCGATCTGTACATACCTACTCAGTGCTAGAATGTTTTCAAAATATAGACTCAAAACATGCTAAAAATCGATATTTTAAGTGTCCGAAGTCGATATGTGCATGCACTTTCTGTACCCGTTTATATCTCCAATTCAGGCTCAAAACACCCGAAAATTCGACTTTTTGGGGTCACAGAATCGATCTGTACATGCCTACTCAGATACAGGCCCAAAACATACTGAAAATCAATATTTTAGGTGCCCAAAGTCAATATGTGTATGCATCTTCTGCACCCGTTTATATCTCAAATTCAGGCTCAAAAAACCCGAAAATTCGATATTTTGGGGTCCCAGAAGCGATCTGTACATGCCTACTCCGTGTTAGAGTATTTTCAAAATACAGGCCCAAAACATGCTAAAAATCGATATTTTAGGTGCCCAAAGTCAATATGTGCATGCATCTTCTGTACCCGTTTATATCTCAAATTTAGGCTCAAAACACCCGAAAATTCGATATTTTGGGGTCTCAGAAGCGATCTGTACATGCCTACTCAGTGCTAGAATATTTTCAAAATATAGGCCCAAAACATGTTACAAATCGATATTTTAGGTGCCCAAAGTCGATATCTCAAATTCAGGCCCAAAACACCCGAAAATTCGATATTTTGGGGTCCCAGAAACGATCTGTACATGCCTACTCCGTGTTAGAGTATTTTCAAAATACAGGCCCAAAACATACTGAAAATCGATCTTTTTAATGCCCAAAAGTCGATATGTGCATGCATCTTCTGAACCCGTTTATATCTCAAATGCAGGCTCCAAACACCAGAAAACTCAATATTTTGGGGTCCCAGAAGCGTTTTGTACATGCCTACTCAGATACAGGCCCAAAATATGCTGAAAATCGATATTTTAGGTGCTCAAAGTCAATATGTGCATGTATCTTCTGTACACGTTTATATCTCAAATTCAGGCTCAAAACACCCGGGAATTCAATATTTTAGGGTCCCAGAAGCGATCTGTTAATGCCTACTCAGTGCTAGAATATTTTCAAAATATAGGCCCAAAACATGCTAAAAATCGATATTTTAGGTTCCCAAAGTCGATATCTCAAATTCAGGCCCAAAACACCCGAAAATTCGATATTTTGGGGTCCCAGAAACGATCTGTACATGCCTACTCCGTGTTAGAGTATTTTCAAAATACAGGCCAAAAACATACTGAAAATCGATCTTTTAGGTGCCCAAAAGTCGATATGTGCATGCATCTTCTGTACCCGTTTATATCTCAAATTCAAGCTCAAAACACCCGAAAAATCGGTATTCTTGGGTTCAAGAAGCGATCTGTACATGCCTACTCCTAGTTAGAATATTTTCAAGATACAAACCTAAAACATGCTCAAAATCGATATTTTAGGTGCCCAAAAGTCGATATGTGCATGCATCTTCTGTACCCGTTTATATCTCAAATTCAGGCTAAAAAAAAAAACGAAAATTCGATATTTTGGGGTCCCAGAAGCGATCTATACATGCTTACTCCGTGTTAGAGTCTTTTCAAAATACAGGCCCATAACATGCTGAAAATCGATATTTTAGGTGTCCAAAGTCAATATGTGCATGCATCTTCTGTACCCGTTTATATCTCAAATTCAGGCTCCAAACACCCGAATATTCGACTTTTTGGGGTCCCAGAATCGATCTGTACATGCCTACTCAGATACAGGCCCAAAACATACTGAAAATCAATATTTTAGGTGCCCAAAGTCAATATGTGTATGCATCTTCTGCACCCGTTTATATCTCAAATTCAGGCTCAAAAAACCCGAAAATTCGATATTTTGGGGTCCCAGAAGCGATCTGTACATGCTTACTCCGTGTTAGAGTATTTTTAAAATAAATACAGGCCCAAAACATGCTAAAAATCGATATTTTTAGAGCCCAAAGTCGATATCTCAATTTCAGGCCCAAAACACACGAAAACTCGATATTTTGGGGTCCCAAGACGATCTGTACATGCATACTCAGATACAGGCCCAAAACATGCTGAAAATCGATCTTTTAGGTGCCCAAAGTCAATATGTGCATGTATCTTCTGTACCCGTTTATATCTCAAATTAAGGAACAAAACACCCGAAAATTCGATATTTTGGGGTGTCAGAAGCGATCTGTACATGCCTACTCAGTGCTAGAATATTTTCAAAATATAGGCACAAAACATGCTAAAAATCGATATTTTAGGTGCCCAAAGTCGATATCTCAAATTCAGGCCCAAAACACCCGAAAATTCGATGTTTTGGGGTCCCAGAAACGATCTGTACATGCCTACTCCGTGTTAGAGTATATTCAAAATACAGGCCCAAAACATACTGAAAATCGATCTTTTAGGTGCCCAAAAGTCGATATGTGCATGCATCTTCTCTACCCGTTTATTACTCAAATTCAGGCTCCAAACACACGAAAATTTGAGATTTTGGGGTCCCAGAAGCGATCTGTATATGCCTACTCAGATACAGGCCCAAAACATGCTGAAAATCGATATTTTAGGTGCCCAAAGTCAATATGAGTATGCATCTTCTGCACCCGTTTATATCTCAAATGCAGGCTCCAAACACCAGAAAACTCGATATTTTGGGGTCCTAGAAGCGATCTGTACATGCCTACTCAGATACAGGCCCAAAACATGCTAAAAATCGATATTTTAGGTGCCTAAAGTCAATATGTGCATGTATCTTCTGTACCCGTTTATATCTCAAATTCAGGCTCAAAACACCCGAGAATTCAATATTTTAGGGTCCCAGAAGCGATCTGTTAATGCCTACTCAGTGCTAGAATATTTTCAAAATATAGGCCCAAAACATGCTAAAAATCGATATTTTAGGTTCCCAAAGTCGATATCTCAAATTCAGGCCCAAAACACCCGAAAATTCGATATTTTGGGGTTTCAGAAACGATCTGTACATGCCTACTCCGTGTTAGAGTATTTTCAAAACACAGGCCAAAAACATACTGAAAATCGATCTTTTAGGTGCCCAAAGTCAATATGTGCATGTATCTTCTGTACCCATTTATATCTCAAATTTAGGCTCAAAACACCAGAAAATTCGATATTTTGGGGTCTCAGAAGCGATCTGTACATGCCTACTCAGTGCTAGAATATTTTCAAAATATAGGCCCAAAACATGCTAAAAATCGATATTTTAGGTGCCCAAAGTCGATATCTCAAATTCAGGCCCAAAACACCCGAAAATTCGATATTTTGGGGTCCCAGAAACGAACTGTACATGCCTACTCGGTGTTAGAGTATTTTCAAATTACAGGCCCAAAACATACTGAAAATCGATCTTTTAGGTGCACAAAAGTCGATATGTGCATGCATCTTCTGTAAACGTTTATATCTCAAATTCAGGCTCCAAACACCCGAAAATTCGATATTTTGGGGTCCCAGAAGCGATCTGTACATACCTACTCAGTGCTAGAATGTTTTCAAAATATAGACTCAAAACATGCTAAAAATCGATATTTTAAGTGTCCGAAGTCGATATGTGCATGCACTTTCTGTACCCGTTTATATCTCCAATTCAGGCTCAAAACACCCGAAAAATCGGTATTCTTGGGTTCAAGAAGCGATCTGTACATGTCTACTCCTAGTTAGAATATTTTCAAGATACAGACCTAAAACATGCTCAAAATCGATATTTTAGGTGCCCAAAAGTCGGTATGTGCATGCATCTTCTGTACCCGTTTATATTTCAAATTCAGGCTAAAAAAAAAAACGAAAATTCGATATTTTGGGGTCCCAGAAGCGATCTATACATGCTTACTCCGTGTTAGAGTCTTTTCAAAATACAGGCCCATAACATGCTGAAAATCGATATTTTAGGTGTCCAAAGTCAATATGTGCATGCATCTTCTGTACCCGTTTATATCTCAAATTCAGGCTCCAAACACCCGAAAATTCGACTTTTTGGGGTCCCAGAATCGATCTGTACATGCCTACTCAGATACAGGCCCAAAACATACTGAAAATCAATATTTTAGGTGCCCAAAGTCAATATGAGTATGCATCTTCTGCACCCGTTTATATCTCAAATGCAGGCTCCAAACACCAGAAAACTCGATATTTTGGGGTCCTAGAAGCGATCTGTACATGCCTACTCAGATACAGGCCCAAAACATACTGAAAATCGATATTTTAGGTACCCAAAGTCAATATGTGCATGTATCTTCTGTACAAGTTTATATCTCAAATTCAGGCTCAAAACACCCGAGAATTCAATATTTTGGGGTCCCAGAAGCGATCTGTACATGCCTACTCAGTGTTAGAGTATTTTCAAAATACAGGCCCAAAACATGCTGAAAATCGATATTTTAGGTGCCCAAAGTAAATATGTGCATGTATCTTCTGTACCCGTTTATATCTCAAATTCAGGCTCAAAACACCAGAGAATTCAATATTTTGGGGTCCCAGAAGCGATCTTTAAATGCCTACTCAGTGCTAATACATTTTAAAAATATATGCCCAAAACATGCTAAAAATCGAAATTTTAGGTTACCAAAGTCGATATCTCAAATTCAGGCCCAAAATACCCGAAAATTCGATATTTTGGGGTCCCAGAATCGATCTGTACATGCCTACTCAGATACAGGCCCAAAACATACTGAAAATCAATATTTTAGGTGCCCAAAGTCAATATGTGTATGCATCTTCTGCACCCGTTTATATCCCAAATTCAACTTCAAAACACCCGAAAATTCGATATTTTTGGGTCTCAGAAGCGATCTGTACATGCCTACTCAGTGCCAGAATGTTTTCAAAATATAGGCTCAAAACATGCTAAAAATCGATATTTTAAGTGTCCAAAGTCGATATGTGCATGCATCTTCTGTACCCGTTTATATCTCAAGTTCAGGCTCAAAAAACCCGAAAATTCGATATTTTGGGAACCCAGAAGCGATCTGTACATGCTTACTCCGTGTTAGAGAATTTTTAAAATAAATACAGGCCCAAAACATGCTAAAAATCGATATTTTAAGAGCCCAAAGTCAATATGTGAATGCATCTTCAGTACCCGTTTATATCTCAAATTCAGACTCAAAACACCCGAAAATTCTTTATTATTGGGTCCTAGAAGCAATCTGTACATGCCTACTCCTAGTTAGAATGTTTTCAAGATACAGACCCAAAATATGCTCAAAATCGATATTTTAGGTGCTCAAAAGTCGATATGTGCATGCATCTTCTGTACCCGTTTATATCTCAAATTCAGACTCAAAACACCCGAAAATTCTTTATTATTGGGTCCCAGAAGCGATCTGTAAATGCCTACTCAGTGCTAGAATATTTTCAAAATATAATCCCAAAAAATGCTAAAAATCAAAATTTTAGGTTACCAAAGTCGATATCTCAAATTCAGGCCCAAAACACCCGAAAATTCGATATTTTGGGGTCCCAGAAGCGATCTGTACATACCTACTCAGATACAGGCCTAAACATGCTAAAAATCGAAATTTTAGGTGCCCAAAGTCAATATGTGTATGCATCTTCTGCACCCGTTTATATCCCAAATTCATCTTCAAAACACCCAAAAATTCGATATTTTTGGGTCCCAGAAGCAATCTGTACATGCCTACTCAGTGCTAGAATTTTTTCAAAATATAGGCTTAAAACATGCTAAAAATCGATATTTTAAGTGTCCAAAGTTGATATGTGCATGCATCTTCTGTACCCGTTTATATTTCAAATTCAGGCTCAAAACACCCGAAAATTCGTTATTTTTGGGTCCTAGAAGCAATCTGTACATGCCTACTGATAGTTAGAATGTTTTCAAGATACAGACCCAAAATATGCTCAAAATCGATATTTTAGGTGCCCAAAAGTCGATATGTGCATGCATCTTCAGTACCCGTTTATATCTCAAATTCAGGCTCAAATCACCATAAAATTTGATATTTTGGGGTACAGAAGCGATCTGTACATGCCTACTCCTAGTTAGAATGTTTTCAAGATACAGACCCAAAATATGCTTAAAATCGAAATTTTAGGTGTCCAAAAGTCGATATATGCATGCATCTTCAGTACCCGTTTATATCTCAAATTCAGGCTCAAAACACCCGAAAATTCGATATTTTGGAGTCCCAGAAGCGATCTGTACATGCCTACTCAGTGCTAGAATATTTTCAAAATATAGGCCCAAAACATGCTAAAAATCGAAATTTTAGGTGCCCAAAGTCGATATCTCAAATTCAGGCCCAAAACACTCGAAAATTCGATGTTTTTGGGTCCCAGAAGCGATCTGTACATATGTGATGCACATATCAACTTTGGGGCACCTTAAATATCGATTTTGAGCATGTTTTGAGTCTGTATCTTGAAAACATTCTAACTAGGAGTAGGCATGTACAGATCGCTTCTAGGACCCGAAAATACCGAATTTTCGGGTGTTTTGAGACTGAATTTGAGATATAAACGTGTACAGAAGATGCATGCACTTATCGACTTTGGACAGTACCCGTTTATATCTCAAATTCAGTCTCAAAACACCCGAAAATTCGGTATTTTGGGGTCCCAGAATCGATCTGTACATGCCTACTCCGTGTTAAAGTGTTTTCAAAATACAGGCCCAAAACATACTGAAAATCGATCTTTTAGGTGCCCAAAAGTCGATATGTGCATGCATCTTCTGTACCCGTTTATATCTTAAATTCAGTTTCCAAACACTCGAAAATTCGATATTTTGGGGTCCCAGAAGAGATCTGTACATGCCTACTCAGATACAGGCCCAAAACATGCTGAAAATCGATATTTTAGGTGCCCAAAAGTCAATATGTGCATGCATCTTCTGTAACCGTTTATATCTCAAATTCAGGCTTAAAACACCCGAAAATTCGATATTTTGGGGTCCCAGAAGCGATCTGTACATGCCTACTCCTAGTTAGAATGCTTTCAAGATATAGACCTAAAACATGCCAAAAAACGATATTTAAAGAGCCCAAAGTCGATATCTCAAATTCAGGCCAAAAGCACCCGAAAACTCGATATTTTGGAGTCCCAGAAGTGATATGTATATGCCGACTCAGATACAGGACCAAAACATGCTAAAAATCGATATTTTAGGTGACCAAAGTCGATATCTCAAATTCAGTCCTAAAACCTACTGAAAATTGATCTTTTAAGTGTCCAAAGTCGATATCTCAAATTCAGGCCCAAAACACCCGAAAAATTCGATATTTTGGGGTCCCAGAAGCGATCTGTACATGCCTACTCCATGTTAGAGTATTTTTAAAATACAGGCCCAAAACATCCTGAAAATCGATATTTTAGGTGCACAAAGTCGATATGTGCATGCTTCTTCTTTACCCGTTTATATCTCAAATTCAGGCTCCAAACATCCGAAAACTCGATATTTTGGGTCCCAGAAGCGATCTGTACATGCCTACTCAGATACAGGCCCAAAACATGATGAAAATCGATATTTTAGGTGCCCAAAGTCCATATGTGCATGCATCTTCTGTACCCGTTAACATCTCAAATTCAGGCTCAAAACACCCGAAAATTCGATATTTTGGGGTCCCAGAAGCGATCTGTAAATGCCTACTCAGTGCTAGAATATTTTCAAAATATAATCCCAAAACATGCTAAAAATCGAAATTTTAGGTTACCAAAGTCGATATCTCAAATTCAGGCACAAAACACCCAAAAATTCGATATTTTGGGGTCCCAGAAGCGATCTGTACATGCTTTCTCCGTGCTAGAATATTTTCAAAATACAGGCCCAAAACATCCTGAAAATCGATATTTTAAGTGCCCAAAGTCAATATGTGCATGCATCTTCAGTACCCGTTTATATCTCAAATTCAGACTCAAAATACCTGAAAATTCGTTATTTTTGGGTCCTAGAAGCAATCTGTACATGCCTACTCCTAGTTAGAATGCTTTCAAGATACAGACCAAAAACATGCTCAAAATCGATATTTTAGGTGACCAAAAGTCTATATGTGCATGTATCTTCAGTACACGTTTATATCTCAAATTCAGGCTAAAAAAACGAAAATTTGATATTTTGGGGTCCCAGAAGCGATCTGTACATGCCTACTCAGTGCAAAAATGTTTTCAAAATATAGACTCAAAACATGCTAAAAATCGATATTTTAAGTGTCCAAAGTCGATATGTGCATGCATGTTCTGTACCCGATAATATTTCAAATTCAGGATCAAAACACCCGAAAATTCGGTATTTATGGGTCCTAGAAGCGATCTGTACATGCCTACTCCTAGTTAGAATGCTTTCAAGATATAGACCTAAAACATGCTAAAAATCGATATTTTAAGAGCCCAAAGTCGATATCTCAAATTCAGGCCAAAAACACCCGAAAACTCGATATTTTGGAGTCCCAGAAGTGATATGTATATGCCGACTCAGATACAGGACCAAAACATGCTAAAAATCGATATTTTAGGTGCCTAAAGTAGATATCTCAAATTCAGGCCCAAAACACCCGAAAATTCGATATTTTGGGGTCCCAGAAACGATCTGTACATGCCTACTCCGTGTTAGAGTATTTTCAAAATACAGGCCCAAAACATACTGAAAATTGATCTTTTAAGTGCCCAAAAGTCGATATGTGCATGTATCTTCTCCACCCGTTTATATCCCAAATTCAACCTCAAAACACCCGAAAATTCGATATTTTGGGGTCCCAGAAGCGATCTGTACCTGCTTACTCCGTGTTAGAGTATTTTCAAAATAAAGGCCCAAAACATGCTGAAAATCGATATTTTAAGTGTCCAAAGTCGATATGTGCATGCATCTTCTGTACACGTTTATATCTCAAATTCAGTCTCAAAACACCCGAAAATTCGATATTTTTGGGTCCCAGAAGCGATCTGTACATGCCTACTCCTAGTTAGAATGTTTTCAAGATACAGACCAAAAACATGCTCAAAATCGATATTTTAGGTGCCCCAATGTTGATATGCGCATGCATCTTCATTACCCGTTTATATCTCAAATTCAGTCTCAAAACAAACGAAAATTGGATATTTTGGGGTCCCAGAAGCGATCTGTACATGCCTACTCCGTGTTAAAGTGTTTTCAAAATACAGGCCCAAAAAATACTGAAAATCGATCTTTTAGGTGCCCAAAAGTCGATATGTGCATGCATCTTCTGTACCCGTTTATATCTCAAATTCAGGCTTCAAACACCCGAAAATTCGATTTTTTGGGGTCCCAGAAGAGATCTGTACATGCCTACTCAGATACAGGCCCAAAACATGCTGAAAATCGATATTTTAGGTGCCCAAATTCAATATGTTCATGCATCTTCTGTACCCGTTTATATCTCAAATTCAGGCTCAAAACACCCGAAAATTCGATATTTTGAGATCCCAGATGCGATCTGTGCATGCCTACTCCGTGTTAGAGTATTTTCAAAATACAGGCCCAAAACATGCTAAAAATCGATATTTTAGGTGCCCAAAGTCAATATGTGATATATGCATCTTCTGCACCTGTTTATATCCCAAATTCAACCTCAAAACACCCGTAAATTCGATATTTTGGTATCCCAGAAGCGATTTGTACATGCCTACTCAGTGCTAGAATGTTTTAAATATATAGGCTCAAAACATGCTAAAAATCGATATTTTAAGTGTCCAAAGTCGATATGTGCATGCATCTTCTGTACCCGTTTATATCTCAAATTCAGGCTCAAAACACCCGAAAATTCGATATTTTGGAGTCCCAGAAGCGATCTGTACATGCCTACTCAGTGCTAGAATATTTAAAAAATGTATTCCCCAAACATGCTAAAAATCGAAATTTTAGGTGCCCAAAGTCGATATCTCAAATTCAGGCCCAAAACACACGAAAAGTCGATATTTTGGGGTCCCAGAAGCGATCTGTACATGCCTACTCAGTGCAAGAATGTTTTTCAAAATATAGACTCAAAACATGCTAAAAATCGATATTTTAAGTGTCCAAAGTCGATATGTGCATGCATGTTTTGTACCCGTTTATATTTCAAATTCAGGATCAAAACACGCGAAAATTCGGTATTTATGGGTCCTAGAAGCGATCTGTACATGCCTACTCCTAGTTAGAATGCTTTCAAAATATAGACCTAAAACATGCCAAAAATCGATATTTTAAGAGCCCAAAGTCGATATCTCAAATTCAGGCCAAAAATACCCGAAAATTCGATATTTTGGAGTCCCAGAAGTGATATGTATATGCCGACTCAGATACAGGACCAAAACAAGCTAAAAATCGATATTTTAGGTGCCTAAAGTAGATATCTCAAATTCAGGCCCAAAACACCCGAAAATTCGATATTTTGTGGTCCCAGAAACGATCTGTACATGCCTACTCCGTGTTAGAGTATTTTTAAAATACAGGCCCAAAACATACTGAAAATTGATCTTTTAAGTGACCAAAAGTCGATATGTGCATGCATCTTCTCCACCCGTTTATATCTCAAATTCAACCTCAAAATACCCGAAAATTCGATATTTTGGGGTCCCAGAAGCGAACTGTACCTCCTTACTCCGTGTTAGAGTATTTTCAAAATACAGGCCCAAAACATGCTGAAAATCGATATTTTAAGTGTCCAAAGTCAATATGTGCATGAATCTTCTGTACCAGTTTATATCTCAAATTCAGGCTCAAAACACTTGAAAATTCGATATTTTTGTTTCCCATAAGCGATCTGTACATGCCTACTCAGTGCTAGAATATTTTCAAAATATAGGCTCAAAACATGCTAAAAATCGATATTTTAAGTGTCCAAAGTCGATATGTGCATGCATCTTCAGTACCCGTTTATATCTCAAATTCAGTCTCAAAACACCCGAAAATTCGATATTTTGGGGTCCCAGAAGCGATCTGTACATGCCTACTCAGTGCTAGAATATTTTCAAAATATAGGCCCAAAACATGCTAAAAATAGAAATTTTAGGTGCCCAAAGTCGATATCTCAAATTAAGGCCCATAACACCCGAAAATTCGATATTTTTGGGTCCCAGAAGCGATCTGTACATGCCTACTCAGTGCTAGAATCTTTTCAAAATATAGGCTCAAAACATGCTAAAAATCGATATTTTAAGTGTCCAAAGTCGATAAGTGCATGCATCTTCTGTACACGTTTATATCTCAAATTCAGTCTCAAAACACCCGAAAATTCGGTATTTTTGGGTCCTAGAAGCGATCTGTACATGCCTACTCCTAGTTAGAATGTTTTCAAGATACAGACCCAAAACATGCTCAAAATCGATATTTTAGGTGCCCAAAAGTTGATATGTGCATGCATCTTCAGTACCCGTTTATATCTCAAATTCAGTCTCAAAACACCCGAAAATTCGATATTTTGGGGTCCCAGAATCGATCTGTACATGCCTACTCCGTGTTAAAGTGTTTTCAAAATACAGGCCCAAAACATACTGAAAATCGACTTTTAGTTGCCCAAAAGTCAATATGTGCATGCTTCTTCTGTACCCGTTTATATCTCAAATTCAGGCTCCAAACACCCAAAAATTCGATATTTTGGGGTCCCAGAAGAGATCTGTACATGCCTACTCAGATACAGGCCCAAAACATGCTGAAAATCGATATTTTAGGTGCCCAAATTCAATATCTGCATGCATCTTCTGTACCCGTTTATATTTTAAATTCAGGCTCAAAACACCCGAAAATTCGATATTTTGAGATCCCAGATGCGATCTCTGCATGCCTAATCCGTGTTAGAGTATTTTCAAAATACAGGCCGAAAACATGCTAAAAATCGATATTTTAGGTGCCCAAAGTCAATATGTGTATGCATCTTCTGCACCTGTTTATATCCCAAATTCAACTTCAAAACACCCGTAAATTCGATATTTTGGGATCCCAGAAACGATTTGTACATGCCTACTCAGTGCTAGAATGTTTTCAATATATAGGCTCAAAACATGCTAAAAATCGATATTTTAAGTGTCCAAAGTCGATATGTGCATGCATCTTATGTACACGTTTATATCTCAAATTCTGGTTCAAAACACCCGAAAATTCGATATTTTGGGATCCCAGAAGCGATCTGTACATGCCTACTCCGTGTTAGAGTATTTTCAAAATACTGACCCAAAACATGCTGAAAATCGATATTTTAGGTGCCTAAAGTCTATATGAGCATGCATCTTCTGTACCCGTTTATATCTCAAATTCAGGCTCCAAACACCCGAAAAGTCGATATTTTGGGGTCCCAGAAGCGATCTGTACATGCCTACTCAGTGCAAGAATGTTTTCAAAATATAGACTCAAAACATGCTAAAAATCGATATTTTATGTGTCCAATGTTGATATGTGCATGCATGTTCTGTACCCGTTTATATTTCAAATTCAGGATCAAAACACCCGAAAATTCGGTATTTATAGGTCCTAGAAGCGATCTGTACATGCCTACTCCTAGTTAGAATGCTTTCAAGATATAGACCTAAAACATGCCAAAAAACGATATTTTAAGAGCCCAAAGTCGATATCTCAAATTCAGGCCAAAAACACCCGAAAACTCGATATTTTGGAGTCCCAGAAGTGATATGTATATGCCGACTCAGATACAGGACCAAAACATGCTAAAAATCGATATTTTAGGTGCCCAAAGTCGATATCTCAAATTCAGGCCCAAAACATACTGAAAAATGATCTTTTAAGTGTCCAAAGTTAATATCTCAAATTCAGGCCCAAAACACCCGAAAAATTCGATATTTTGGGGTCCCAGAAGCGATCTGAAACCTGCCTACTCCATGTTAGAGTATTTTTAAAATACAGGATCAAAACATCCTGAAAATCGATATTTTAGGTGCACAAAGTCAATATGTGCATGCATCTTCTGTACCCGTTTATATCTCAAATTCATGCTCAAAACACCCGAAAATTCGATATTTTGGAGTTTCAGAAGCGATCTGTACATGCCTACTCAGTGCTAGAATATTTTCAAAATATAGGCCCAAAACATGCTAAAAATCGATATTTTAGGTGCCCAAAGTCGATATCTCAAATTCAGGCCCAAAACATACGAAAATTAGATATTTTGGGGTCCCAAATGCGATCTGTACATGCCTACTCCATGTTAGAGTATTTTCAAATTACAGGCCCAAAACATAATGAAAATCGATCTTTTAGGTGCCCAAAATTCGATATGTGCATGCATCTTCTGTACCCGTTTATATCTCAAATTCAGGCTCCAAACATCCGAAAACTCGATATTTTGGGTCCCAGAAGCGATCTGTACATGCCTACTCAGATACAGGCCCAAAACATGCTGAAAATCGTTATTTTAGGTGCCCAAAGTCCATATGTGCATGCATCTTCTGTACCCGTTAATATCTCAAATTCAGGCTCAAAACACCCGAAAATTCGATATTTTTGGGTCCCAGAAGCGATCTGTACATGCCTACTCCGTGCTAGATGATTTTCAAAATATAGGCCCAAAACATGCTAAAAATCGATATTTTAAATGCCCAAAGTCGTTATCTCAAATTCAGGCCTAAAACAACCCGAAAATTCGATATTTTGGGGTCCCTGAAGCGATCTGTACATGCCTACTCCGTGTTAGAGTATTTTCAAAATACAGGCCCAAAACATATTGAAAATCGATCTTGTAGGTACCCAAAAGTTGATATGTGCATGCATCTTCTGTACCCGTTTATATCTCAAATTCAGGCTCAAAACACCCAAAAATTCGGTATTTTTGGGTCCTAGAAGCGATCTGTACACGCCTACTGCTAGTTAGAATGCTTTCAAGATACAGACCTAAAACATGCTCAAAATCGATATTTTAGGTGACCAAAAGTCGATATGTGCATGCATCTTCAGTACACGTTTATATCTCAAATTCAGGCTAAAAAAAACGAAAATTTGATATTTTGGGGTCCCAGAAGGGATCTGTACCTGCTTACTCCGTGTTAAAGTATTTTCAAAATACATGCTGAAAACATGCTGAAAATCTATATTTTAAGTGTCCAAAGTCAATATGTGCATGCATCTTCTGTACCCGTTAATATCTCAAATTCAGGCTCAAAACACCCGAAAATTCGATATTTTGGGGCTCCAGAAGCGATCTGTACATGCTTACTCAATGCTAGAATATTATTAAAATATAGGCCCAAAGCATGCTAAAAATCGATATTTTAGGTGCCCAAAGTCGATATCTCAAATTCAGGCCCAAAACACCCGAAAAATTCGATATTTTGGGGTCCCAGAAGCGATCTGTACATGCCTACTCCATGTTAGAGTATTTTAAAAATACAGGGCTAAAACATCATGAAAATCGATATTTTAGGTGCCCAAAGTCCATATGTGCATGCATCTTCTGTACCCTTTAATATCTCAAATTCAGGCTCAAAACACCCGAAAATTCAATATTTTGGGGTCCCAGAAGCGATCTGTACATGCCTACTCAGTGCTAGAAGATTTTCAAAATATAGGCCCAAAACATGCTAAAAATCGATATTTTAAGTGCCCAAAGTCGATATCTCAAATTCAGGCCTAAAACAACCCGAAAATTTGATATTTTGGGGTCCCAGAAGCGATCTGTACATGCCTACTCCGTGTTAGAGTATTTTCATAATACAAGCCCAAAACATACTGAAAATCGATCTTGTAGGTACCCAAAAGTTGATATGTGCATGCATCTTCTGTACCCGTTTATATCTCAAATTCAGGCTCAAAACACCCAAAAATTCGGTATTTTTGGGTCCTAGAAGCGATCTGTACATGCCTACTCCTAGTTAGAATGCTTTCAAGATATAGACCTAAAACATGCCAAAAATCGATATTTTAAGAGCCCAAAGTCGATATCTCAAATTCAGGCCAAAAACACCCGAAAACTCGATATTTTGGGGTCCCAAAAGTGATATGTATATGCCGACTCAGATACAGTACCAAAACATGCTAAAAATCGATATTTTAGGTGCCTAAAGTAGATATCTCAAATTCAAACCCAAAACACCCGAAAATTCGATATTTTGTGGTCCCAGAAACGATCTGTACATACATACTCCGTGTTAGAGTAATTTTAAAATACAGGCCCAAAACATACTGAAAATTGATCTTTTAAGTGCCCAAAAGTCGATATGTGCATGCATCTTCTCCACCCGTTTATATCCCAAAATTCAACCTCAAAGCACCCGAAAATTCGATATTTTGGGGTCCCAGAAGCGATCTCTACCTGCTTACTCCGTGTTAGAGTATTTTCAAAATACAGGCCCAAAACATGCTGAAAATCTATATTTTAGGTGCCCAAAGTGCATCTTCTGCACCCGTTTATATCCAAAATTCTACCTCAAAACACTTGAAAATTCGATATTTTTGGGTCCCAAAAGCGATCTGTACATGCCTACTCAGTGCTAGAATATTTTCAAAATATAGGCTTAAAACATGCTAAAAATCGATATTTTAAGTATCCAAAGTCGATATGTGCATGCATCTTCTGTACACGTTTATATCTCAAATTCAGTCTCAAAACACCCGAAAATTCGATATTTTTGGGTCGTAGAAGCCATCTGTACATGCCTACTCTTAGTTAGAATGTTTTCATGATACAGACCCAAAACATGCTCAAAATCGATATTTTAGGTGCCCCAATGTTGATATGCGCATGCATCTTCAGTACCCGTTTATATCTCAAATTCAGTCTCAAAACACCCGAAAATTCGATATTTTGGGGTCCCAGAAGCGATCTGTACATGCCTACTCCGTGTTAAAGTGTTTTCAAAATACAGGCCCAAAACATACTGAAAATCGATCTTTTAGGTGCCCAAAGGTCGATATGTGCATGCATCTTCTGTACCCGTTTATATCTCAAATTCAGGCTCCAAACACCCGAAAATTCGATATTTTGGGGTCCCAGAAGAGATCTGTACATGCCTACTCAGATACAGGCCCAAAAAATGCTGAAAATCGATATTTTAGATGCCCAAATTCAATATGTTCATGCATCTTCTGTACCCGTTTATATCTCAAATTCAAGCTCAAAACACCCGAAAATTCGATATTTTGAGATCCCAGATGCGATCTGTGCATGCCTACTCCGTGTTAGAGTATTTTCAAAATACAGGCCCAAAACATGCTAAAAATCGATATTTTAGGTGCCCAAAGTCAATATGTGTATGCATCTTCTGCACCTGTTTATATCCCAAATTCAACCTCAAAACACCCGTAAATACGATATTTTGGGATCCCAGAAGCGATTTGTACATGCCTACTCATTGCTAGAATGTTTTCAATATATTGGCTCAAAACATGTTAAAAATCGATATTTTAAGTGTCCAAAGTCGATATGTGCATGCATCTTCTGTACATGTTTATATCTCAAATTCTGGGTCAAAACACCCGAAAATTCGATATTTTGGGATCCCAGAAGCAAACTGTATATGGCTACTCCGCGTTAGAGTATTTTCAAAATACAGGCCCAAAACATACTGAAAATCGATATTTTAGGTGTCCAAAAGTCTATATGAGCATGCATCTTCTGTACCCGTTTATATCTCAAATTCAGGCTCCAAACACCGAAAAGTCGATATTTTGAGGTCCCAAAAGCGATCTGTACATGCCTACTCAGATACAGGCCGAAAACATGCTGAAAATCAAAATTTTAGGTGCCAAAAGTCAATATGTGTTTGCATTTTCTGCACCCGTTAAATCCCAAATTCAACCTCAAAACACCCGAAAATTCGATATTTTTGGGTCCCAGAAACGATCTGTACATGCCTACTCAGTGCAAGAATGTTTAAAAAATATAGACTCAAAACATGCTAAAAATCGATATTTTAAGTGTCCAAAGTCGATATGTGCATGCATCTTCTTTACCCGTTTATATCTCACATTCAGGCTCAAAACACCCGAAAATTCGATATTTTGGGGCCCCAGAAGCGATCTGTACATGCCTACTCAATGCTAGAATATTAATAAAATATAGGCTCAAAGCATGCTAAAAATCGATATTTTAGGTGCCCAAAGTCGATATCTCAAATTCAGGCTAAAAAAAACGAAAATTCGATATTTTGGGGTCCCAGAAGCGATCTGTACATGCCTACTCCGTGTTAGAGTATTTTCAAATTACGGGCCCAAAACATAATGAAAATCGATCTTTTAGGTGCCCAAAAGTCGATATGTGCATGCATCTTCTGTACCCGTTTATATCTCAAATTCAGGCTCCAAACATCTGAAAACTCGATATTTTGGGTCCCAGAAGCGATCTGTACATGCCTACTCAGATACAGGCCCAAAACATGCTGAAAATCGATATTTTAGGTGCCCAAAGTCCATATGTGCATGCATCTTCTGTACCCGTTAATATCTCAAATTCAGGCTCAAAACACCCGAAAATTCGATATTTTGGGGTCCCAGAAGCGATCTGTACATGCCTACTCAGTGCTAGAAGATTTTCAAAATATAGGCCCAAAACATGCTAAAAATCGAAATTTTAAGTGCCCAAAGTCGATATCTCAAATTCAGGCCTAAAACAACCCGAAAATTCGATATTTTTGGGTCCCAAAAGCGATCTGTACATGCCTACTCCGTGTTAGAGTATTTTCAAAATACAGGCCCAAAACATACTGAAAATCGATCTTGTAGGTACCCAAAAGTTGATATGTGCATGCATCTTTTGTACCCGTTTATATCTCAAATTCAGGCTCAAAACACCCAAAAATTCGGTATTTTTGGGTCCTAGAAGCGATCTGTACACGCCTACTGCTAGTTAGAATGCTTCCAAGATACAGACCTAAAACATGCTCAAAATCGATATTTTAGGTGACCAAAAGTCGATATGTGCATGCATCTTCAGTACACTTTTATATCTCAAATTCAGGCTAAAAAAAACGAAAATTCGATATTTTGGGGTCCCAGAAGCGATCTGTACCTGCTTACTCCGTGTTAGAGTATTTTCAAAATACATGCTGAAAACATGCTGAAAATCTATATTTTAAGTGTCCAAAGTCAATATGTGCATGCATCTTCTGTACCCGTTTATATCTCAAATTCAGGCTGAAAACACCCGAAAGTTCGATATTTTGGGGCCCCAGAAGCGATTTGTAAATGCCTACTCAATGCTAGAATATTATTAAAATATAGGCCCAAAGCATGCTAAAAATCGATATTTTAGGTGCCCAAAGTCGATATCTCAAATTCAGGCACAAAACACCCGAAAAATTCGATATTTTGGGGTCCCAGAAGCGATCTGTACATGCCTACTCCATGTTAGAGTATTTTCAAAATACAGGCCTAAAACATCCTGAAAATCGATATTTTAGGTGCCCAAAGTCAATATGTGCATGCATCTTCTGTACCCGTTTATATCTCAAATTCAGGCTCAAAACACCCGAGAATTCGATATTTTGGAGTCCCAGAAGCGATCTGTACATACATACTCAGTGCTAGAATATTTTCAAAATATATGCCCAAAACATGCTAAAAATCGAAATTTTAGGTGCCCAAAGTCGATATCTCAAATTCAGGCCCAAAATACACGAAAATTCGATATTTTTGGGTCCCAGAAGCGATCTGTACATGCCTACTCCGTGTTAGAGTATTTTCAAAATACTGGCCCAAAACATGTTGAAAATCGATATTTTAGGTGCCCAAAGTCTATATGTGCATGCATCTTCTGCACCCGTTTATATCTCAAATTCAGGCTCCAAACACCCGAAAAAACGATATTTTGGGGTCCCAGAAGCGTTCTGTACATGCCTACTCAGATACAGGACGAAAACATGCTGAAAATCGATATTTTAGGTGCCCAAAGTCAATATGTGTAGGCCTATGCATCTTCTGTACACGTTTATATCTCAAATTCAGGCTCAAAACACCCGAAAATTCAGTATTTTTGGGTCCTAGAAGCGATCTGTACATGCCTACTCCTAGTTAGAATGTTTTCAAGATACAGACCCAAAACATGCTCAAAATCGATATTTTAAGTGCCCAAAAGTTGATATGTGCATGCATCTTAAGTAACCGTTTATATCTCAAATTCAGGCTCCAAACACACAAAAATTCGATATTTTGGGGTCCCAGAAGCGATCTGTACATGACTACTCAGATACAGGCCGAAAACATGCTGAAAATCGATATTTTAGGTGCCCAAAGTCAATATGTGTATGCATCTTCTGTACCCGTCTATATCCCAAATTCAACCTCAAAACACCCGAAAATTCGACAGTTTTGGGTTTCAGAAGCGATCTGTACATGCCTACTCAGTGCTAGAATGTTTTCAAAATATAGGCTCAAAACATGCTAAAAATCGATATTTTAAGTGTCCAAAGTCGATATGTGAATGCATTTTCTGTACCCGTTTATATATCAAATTCATAATCAAAACACCCGAAAATTCGGTATTTTTGGGTCCTAGAAGCGATCTGTACATGCCTACTCCTATTTAGAATGTATTTAAGATACTGACCCAAAACATGCTAAAAATCGATATTTTAGGTGCCCAAAAGTCGTTATGTGCATGCTTCTTCAGTACCCGTTTATATTTCAAATTCAGGCTCAAAACAACCGAAAATTCGATATTTTTAGTTCCCAGAAGCGATCTGTACATGCATACTCCGTGTTAGAGTATTTTCAAAATACTGGCCCAAAACATGCCTAAAATCGATATTTTAGGTTCCCAAAGTCAATATGTGAATGCAGGTTCTGTACCCGTTTATATCTCAAATTCAGGCTCAAAACACCCGAAATTCGATATTTTGTGGTCCCAGAAGCGAGATGTACATGCATACTCCGTGTTAGAGTATTTTAAAAGTACAGCCCCAAAACATACTTAAAATCGATCTTTTACGTGCCCAAAAGTCGATATGTGCATGCATCATCTGTACCCGTTTATATCTCAAATTCAGGCTCCAAACACCCGAAAAATCGATATTTTGGCGTCCCAGAAGCGATCTGTACATGCCTACTCAGATACAGGCCCAAAACATGCTGAAAATCGATAATTTAGGTGCTTAAAGTCAATATGTGTATGCATCTTCTGCACCCGTTTATATCCCAAATTCAACCTCAAAACACCCGAAAATTCGATATTTTAGGGTTCCATAAGCGATTTGTACATGCCTACTCAGTGCTAGAATGTTTTTAAAATATAGTCTCAAAACATGCTAAAAATCGATATTTTAAGGGTCCAAAGTCGATATGTACATGCATCTTCTGTACCCGTTTATATCTCAAATTCAGGCTCAAAACACCCGAAAATTCGATATTTTGGGGTCCCAGAAGCGATCTGTACATGCCTACTCAGTGCTAGAATATTTTCTAAATATAGGCCCAAAACATGCTAAAAATCGATATTTTAGGTGCCCAAAGTCGATATCTCAAATTCAGGCCCAAAACACCCGAAAATTCTATATTTTGGGGTCCCAGAAGCGATCTGTACATGCCTACTCCGTGTTAGAGCATTTTCAAAATACAGGACCAAAACATACTGAAAATCGATCTTTTAGGTGCCCAAAAGTCGATATGCGCATGCATCTTCTGTACCCGTTTATATCTCAAATTCAGGCTCCAAGCACACGAAAATTCGATATTTTAGGGTCCCAGAAGGGATCTGTACATGCCTACTCAGATAAAGGCCCAAAACATGCTAAAAATCGATATTTTAGGTGCCCAAAGTCAATATGTGTATTCATCTTCTGCACCCGTTTATATCCCAAATTCAACCTCAAAACACCCGAAAATTAGATATTTTTTTTAGGTCCCAGAAGCGATCTGTACATGCCTACTCAGTGCTAGAATGTTTTCAAAATATAGGCTCAAAACATGATAAAAATCAATATTTTAAGTGTCCAAAGTTGATACGTGCATGCATCTTCTGTACCTGTTTATATCTCAAATTCAGGCTCAAAACACCCGAAAATTCAGTATTTTTGGGTCCTAGAAGCGAACTGTACATGCCTACTCCTAGTTAGAATGTTTTCAAGATACAGACCCAAAACAAGCTCAAAATCGATATTTTAGAAGTCCAAAAGTCGATATGTGCATGCATCTTCAGTACCCGTTTATATCCCAAATTCAACCTCGAAACACCCGAAAATTCAAAATTTTACGGTCCCAGAAGTAATCTGTACATGCCTACTCAGTGCTAGAATGTTTTCAAAATATAGGCTTAAAACATGCTAAAAATCGATATTATAAGTGTCCAAAGTCGATATGTGCATGCATCTTCAGTACCCGTTTATACCTCAAATTCAAATCCAAACACCCAAAAATTCGATATTTTGGGGTCCCAAAAGCTATCTGTACATGCCTACTCCTAGTTAGAAAGTTTTCAAAATATAGACCCAATACATGCTAAAAATCGATATTTTCGGTGGCCAAAGTCGATATCTCGAATTCAGGCCCAAAACACCAGAAAATTCGATATTTTTGGGTCCCAGAGGCGATCTGTACATGCCTACTCAGTGTTAGAATATTTTCAAAATATAGGCCAAAAACATGCTCATAATCGATATTTTAGGTGCCAAAAAGTCGATATGTGCATGCATCTACTGTACCTGTTTATATCTCAAATTCAGGCTCAAAAATCCCGAAAATTCGATATTTCGGGGTCTCAGAAGCGATCTGTACATGCTTACTCCGTGTTATAGTATTTTCAAAATACAGGCCCAAAACATGCTGAAAATCGATATTTTAGGTGTCCAAAGTCAATATGTGCATGCATCTTCTGTACCCGTTTATATCTCAAATTCAGGCTTAAAACACCCTAAAATTCGATATTTTGTGGTCCCAGAAGCGATCTGTACATGCCTACTCCATGTTAGAGTATTTTCAAAATACTGGCCCAAAACATGCTGAAAATCGATATTTTAGGTGCCCAAAGTCTATATGTGCATGCATCTTCTGTACCCGTTTATATCTCAAATTCAGGCTACAAACACCTGAAAATTCGATATTTTGGGGTCCCAGAAGCGATATGTACATGCCTACTTAGATACAGGCCGAAAACAGGCTAAAAATCGATATTTTAGGTGCCCAAAGTCAATATGTGCATGTATCTTCTGTACCCGTTTATATCCCAAATTCAGGCTCAAAACACCCAAAAATTCGATATTTTGTGATCCCAGAAGCGATCTGTACATGCCTACTCCGTGTTAGAGTATTTTCAAAATCTAGGCCCAAAGCATGATAAAAATCGATATTTTATGTGCCTAAAGTCGATATCTCAAGTTCAGTCCCAAAACACCCGAAAATTTCGATATTTTGGGGTCACTGAAGCGATCTACACATGCCTACTCAGATACAGGCCCAAAACATGCTGAAAATCGATATTTTAGGTGCCCAAAGTCAATATGTGCATGTATCTTCTTAACCCGTTTATATCTCCAATTCAGGCTCAAAACACCCGAGAATTCGTTATTTTGGGGTCCCAGAAGCGATCTGTACATGCTTACTCCGTGTTAGAGTATTTTCAAAATACATGCTTAAAACATACTGAAAATCGATCTTGTAGGTGCCAAAAGTCAATATGTGTATGCATTTTCTGCACCCGTTTATATCCCAAATTCAACCTAAAAACACCCGAAAATTCGATATTTTTGGTTCCCAGAAGCGATCTGTACATGCCTACTCAGTGCTAGAATGTTTTCGAAAAATATAGTCTCAAAACATGTTAAAAATCGATATTTTAAGTGTCCAAAGTCGATATGTGCATGTACCTTCGGTACCGATTATATCTCAAATGCAGGCTCAAAACACCCAAATATTTGGTATTTTGGGGTACTAGAAGCGATCTGTACATGCCTACTCCTAGTTTGAATGTTTTCAAGATACAGACCAAAAACATGCTCAAAATCGATATTTTAGGTGCCAAAAAGTCGATATGTGCATGCATCTTCTGTACCCGTTTATATCTCAAATTCAGGCTCAAAAATCCCGAAAATTCGATATTTCGGGGTCCCAGAAGCGATCTGTACATGCTTACTACGTGTTATAGTATTTTCAAAATACAGGCCCAAAACATGCTGAAAATCGATATTTTAGGTGTCCAATGTCAATATGTGCATGCATCTTCTGTACCCGTTTATATCTCAAATTCAGGCTCAAAACAACCGAAAATTCGATATTTTTGAGTCCCAGAAGCGATCTGTACATGCCTACTCAGTGCTAGAATATTTTCGAAATACAGGATCAAAACATGCTAAAAATCGATATTTTAGGTGCCCAAAGTCGATATTTCAAATTCAGGCCCAAAACACCCGAAAATTCGATATTTTGGGATCCCAGAAGCGATCTGTACATGCCTACTCCGTGTTCGAATATTTTCGAAATACAGGCCCAAAACATCCTGAAAATCGATATTTTATGTGCCCAAAGTCAATATGTGCATGCATCTTCTGAACCCGTTTATATCTCAAATTCACGCTCAAAACCCCCGAATATTCGATATTTTGGGGTTCCAGAAGCGATTTGTACATGCCTACTCAGTGCAAGAATATTTTCAAAATATATGCCCAAAACATTCTAAAAATCGATATTTTAGGTGCCCAAAGTCAATATTTCAAATTCAGGCCCAAAAAACCCGAAAGTTCGATATTTTGGGGTCCCAGAAGCGATCTGTACATGCCTACTCCGTGTTAGAGTATTTTCGAAAAACAGGCCCAAAACATCCTGAAAATCGATATTTTATGTGCCCAAAAGTCGATATGTGCATGCAACTTCTGTACCTGTTTATATCTCAAATTCAGGCTCCAAACACCCGAAAAATCGATATTTTGGGGTCCCAGAAGCGTTCTGTACATGCCTACTCAGATACAGGCCGAAAACATGCTGAAAATCGATATTTTAGGTGCCCAAAGTCAATATGTGTATGCATCTTCTGTACACGTTTATATCTCCAATTCAGGCTCAAAACACCCGAGAATTCGTTATTTTGGGGTCCCAGAAGCGATCTGTACATGCTTACTCCGTGTTAGAGTATTTTCAAAATACATGCTTAAAACATACTGAAAATCGATCTTGTAGGTGCCAAAAGTCAATATGTGTGTTGCATTTTCTGCACCCGTTTATATCCCAAATTCAACCTAAAAACACCTGAAAATTCGATATTTTTGGTTCCCAGAAGCGATCTGTACATGCCTACTCAGTGCTAGAATGTTTTCAAAATATAGTCTCAAAACATGTTAAAAATCGATATTTTAAGTGTCCAAAGTCGATATGTGCATGTACCTTCGGTACCGTTTATATCTCAAATGCAGGCTCAAAACACCCAAATATTTGGTATTTTGGGGTACTAGAAGCGATCTGTACATGCCTACTCCTAGTTTGAATGTTTTCAAGATACAGACCAAAAACATGCTCAAAATCGATATTTTAGGTGCCAAAAAGTCGATATGTGCATGCATCTTCTGTACCCGTTTATATCTCAAATTCAGGCTCAAAAATCCCGAAAATTCGATATTTCGGGGTCCCAGAAGCGATCTGTACATGCTTACTACGTGTTATAGTATTTTCAAAATACAGGCCCAAAACATGCTGAAAATCGATATTTTAGGTGTCCAATGTCAATATGTGCATGCATCTTCTGTACCCGTTTATATCTCAAATTCAGGCTCAAAACAACCGAAAATTCGATATTTTTGAGTCCCAGAAGCGATCTGTACATGCCTACTCAGTGCTAGAATATTTTCGAAATACAGGATCAAAACATGCTAAAAATCGATATTTTAGGTGCCCAAAGTCGATATTTCAAATTCAGGCCCAAAACACCCGAAAATTCGATATTTTGGGATCCCAGAAGCGATCTGTACATGCCTACTCCGTGTTAGAATATTTTCGAAATACAGGCCCAAAACATCCTGAAAATCGATATTTTATGTGCCCAAAGTCAATATGTGCATGCATCTTCTGAACCCGTTTATATCTCAAATTCACGCTCAAAACCCCCGAATATTCGATATTTTGGGGTTCCAGAAGCGATTTGTACATGCCTACTCAGTGCAAGAATATTTTCAAAATATATGCCCAAAACATTCTAAAAATCGATATTTTAGGTGCCCAAAGTCAATATTTCAAATTCAGGCCCAAAAAAACCGAAAGTTCGATATTTTGGGGTCCCAGAAGCGATCTGTACATGCCTACTCCGTGTTAGAGTATTTTCGAAAAACAGGCCCAAAACATCCTGAAAATCGATATTTTATGTGCCCAAAAGTCGATATGTGCATGCAACTTCTGTACCTGTTTATATCTCAAATTCAGGCTCCAAACACCCGAAAAATCGATATTTTGGGGTCCCAGAAGCGTTCTGTACATGCCTACTCAGATACAGGCCGAAAACATGCTGAAAATCGATATTTTAGGTGCCCAAAGTCAATATGTGTATGCATCTTCTGTATACGTTTATATCTCAAATTCAGGCTCAAAACACCCGAAAATTCGGTATTTTTGGGTCCTAGAAGCGATCTGTACATGCCTACTCCTAGTTAGAATGTTTTCAAGATACAGACCCAAAACATGCTCAAAATCGATATTTTAAGTGCCCAAAAGTTGATATGTGCATGCATCTTAAGTAACCGTTTATATCTCAAATTCAGGCTCCAAACACACGAAAATTCAATATTTTGGGGTCCCAGAACCGATCTGTACATGACTACTCAGATACAGGCCGAAAACATGCTGAAAATCGATATTTTAGGTGCCCAAAGTCAATATGTGTATGCATCTTCTGTACCCGTTTATATCCCAAATTCAACCTCAAAACACCCGAAAATTCGACAGTTTTGGGTTTCAGAAGCGATCTGTACATGCCTACTCAGTGCTAGAATGTTTTCAAAATATAGGCTCAAAACATGCTAAAAATCGATATTTTAAGTGTCCAAAGTCGATATGTGCATGCATTTTCTGTACCCGTTTATATCTCAAATTCATAATCAAAACACCCGAAAATTCGGAATTTTTGGGTCCTAGAAGCGATCTGTACATGCCTACTCCTATTTAGAATGTATTTAAGATACTGACCCAAAACATGCTAAAAATTTATATTTTAGGTGCCCAAAAGTCGTTATGTGCATGCTTCTTCAATACCCGTTTATATTTCAAATTATGGCTCAAAACAACCGAAAATTTAATATTTTTAGTTCCCAGAAGCGATCTGTACATGCATACTCCGTGTTAGAGTATTTTCAAAATACTGGCCCGAAACATGCCTAAAATCGATATTTTAGGTTCCCAAAGTCAATATGTGAATGCAGGTTCTGTACCCGTTTATATCTCAAATTCAGGCTCAAAACACCCGAAATTCGATATTTTGTGGTCCCAGAAGCGAGATGTACATGCATACTCCGTGTTAGAGTATTTTAAAAGTACAGCCCCAAAACATACTTAATATCGATCTTTTACGTGCCCAAAAGTCGATATGTGCATGCATCATCTGTACCCGTTTATATCTCAAATTCAGGCTCCAAACACCCGAAAAATCGATATTTTGGCGTCCCAGAAGCGATCTGTACATGCCTACTCAGATACAGGCCCAAAACATGCTGAAAATCGATAATTTAGGTGCTTAAAGTCTATATGTGTATGCATCTTCTGCACCCGTTTATATCCCAAATTCAACCTCAAAACACCCGAAAATTCGATATTTTAGGGTTCCATAAGCGATCTGTACATGACTACTCAGTGCTAGAATGTTTTTAAAATATAGGCTCAAAACATGCTAAAAATCGATATTTTAAGGGTCCAAAGTCGATATGTACATGCTTCTTCTGTACCCGTTTATATCTCAAATTCAGGCTCAAAACACCCGAAAATTCGATATTTTGGTGTCCCAGAAGCGATCTGTACATGTCTACTCAGTGCTAGAATATTTTCTAAATATAGGCCCAAAACATGCTAAAAATCGATATTTTAGGTGCCCAAAGTCGATATCTCAAATTCAGGCCCAAAACACCCGAAAATTCGATATTTTGGGGTCCCAGAAGCGATCTGTACATGCCTACTCCGTGTTAGAGTATTTTCAAAATACAGGACCAAAACATACTGAAAATTGATCTTTTAGGTGCCCAAAAGTCGATATGCGCATGCATCTTCTGTACCCGTTTATATCTCAAATTCAGGCTCCAAGCACCCGAAAATTCGATATTTTAGGGTCCCAGAAGGGATCTGTACATGCCTACTCAGATAAAGGCCCAAAACATGCTAAAAATCGATATTTTAGGTGCCCAAAGTCAATATGTGTATTCATCTTCTGCACCCGTTTATATCCCAAATTCAACCTCAAAACACCCGAAAATTAGATATTTTTTTAGGTCCCAGAAGCGATCTGTACATGCCTACTCAGTGCTAGAATGTTTTCAAAATATAGGCTCAAAACATGCTAAAAATCAATATTTTAAGTGTCCAAAGTTGATATGTGCATGCATCTTCTGTACCTGTTTATATCTCAAATTCAGCCTCAAAACACACACAAAATTCGGTATTTTTAGGTCCTAGAAGCGAACTGTACATGCCTACTCCTAGTTAGAATGTTTTCATGATACAGACCCAAAACAAGCTCAAAATCGATATTTTAAGAGTCCAAAAGTCGATATGTGCATGCATCTTCAGTACCCGTTTATATCCCAAATTCAACCTCGAAACACCCGAAAATTCAAAATTTTACGGTCCCAGAAGCAATCTGTACATGCCTACTCAGTGCTAGAATGTTTTCAAAATATAGGCTTAAAACATGCTAAAAATCGATATTATAAGTGTCCAAAGTCGATATGTGCATGCATCTTCAGTACCCGTTTATACCTCAAATTCAGATCCAAACACCCAAAAATTCGATATTTTGGGGTCCCAAAAGCGATCTGTACATGCCTACTCCTAGTTAGAAAGTTTTCAAAATATAGACCCAATACATGCTAAAAATCGATATTTTAGGTGCCCAAAGTCGATATCTCAAGTTCAGGCCCAAAACACCAGAAAATTCGATATTTTTGGGTCCCAGAGGCAATCTGTACATGCCTACTCATTGTTAGAATATTTTCAAAATATAGGCCCAAAACATACTGAAAATCGATCTTTTATGTGCCCAAAAGTCGATATGTGCATGCATCTTCTGTACTCGTTTATATCTCAAATTCAGGCTCCAAACACCCGAAAATTCGATATTTTGGGGTCCCAGAAGCGATCTGTATTTGCCTACTCCGTTTTAGAGTATTTTCAAAATACAGGCCCAAAACATGCTGAAAATCCATATTTTAGGTGCCCGAAGTCAATATGTGTATGCATCTTCTGCACCCGTTTATATCCCAAATTCAACCTCAAAACACTTGAAAATTCGATATTTTTGGGTACCATAAGCGATCTGTACATGCCTACTCAGTGCTAGAATATTTTCAAAATATAGGCTCAAAACATGCTGAAAATCGATATTTTAGGTGCCCAAATTCAATATGTGCATGTATATTCTGTACCCGTTTATATCTCAAATTCAGGCTCAAAACACCCGAAAATTCAGTATTTTTGGGTCCTAGAAGCGATCTGTGCATGCCTACTTCGTGTTAGAGTATTTTCAAAATACAGGCCCAAAACATGCTGAAAATCGATATTTTAGGTGCCCAAAGTCAATATATGCATGCATCTTCTGTACCCGTTTATATCTCAAATTCAGGCTCCAAACACCCGAAAATTCGGTATTTTTGGGTCCTAGAAGCAATCTGTACATGACTACTCAGATACAGGCCGAAAACATGCGGAAGATCGATATTTTAGGTGCCCAAAGTCAATATGTGTATGCATCTTATGCACCCGTTTATATCCCAAATTCAACCTCAAAACACCCGAAAATTCGACAGTTTTGGGTCCCAGAAGCGATCTGTACATGCCTACTCAGTGCTAGAATGTTTTCAAAATATAGGCTTAAAACATGCTAAAAATCGATATTATAAGTGTCCAAAGTCGATATGTGCATGCATCTTCAGTACCCGTTTATACCTCAAATTCAGATCCAAACACCCAAAAATTCGATATTTTGGGGTCCCAAAAGCGATCTGTACATGCCTACTCCTAGTTAGAAAGTTTTCAAAATATTGACCCAATACATGCTAAAAATCGATATTTTAGGTGCCCAAAGTCGATATCTCAAGTTCAGGCCCAAAACACCAGAAAATTCGATATTTTTGGGTCCCAGAGGCGATCTGTACATGCCTACTCATTGTTAGAATATTTTCAAAATATAGGCCCAAAACATACTGAAAATCGATCTTTTATGTGCCCAAAAGTCGATATGTGCATGCATCTTCTGTACTCGTTTATATCTCAAATTCAGGCTCCAAACACCCGAAAATTCGATATTTTGGGGTCCCAGAAGCGATCTGTATATGCCTACTCCGTTTTAGAGTATTTTCAAAATACAGGCCCAAAACATGCTAAAATCCATATTTTAGGTGCCCGAAGTCAATATGTGTATGCATCTTCTGCACCCGTTTATATCCCAAATTCAACCTCAAAACACTTGAAAATTCGATATTTTTGGGTACCATAAGCGATCTGTACATGCCTACTCAGTGCTAGAATATTTTCAAAATATAGGCTCAAAACATGCTGAAAATCGATATTTTAGGTGCCCAAATTCAATATGTGCATGTACATTCTGTACCCGTTTATATCTCAAATTCAGGCTCAAAACACCCGAAAATTCGGTATTTTTGGGTCCTAGAAGCAATCTGTACATGACTACTCAGATACAGGCCGAAAACATGCGGAAAATCGATATTTTAGGTGCCCAAAGTCAATATGTGTATGCATCTTCTGCACCCGTTTATATCCCAAATTCAACCTCAAAACACCCGAAAATTCGACAGTTTTGGGTCCCAGAAGCGATCTGTACGTGCCTACTCAGTGCTAGAATGTTTTCAAAATATAGGCTTAAAACATGCTAAAAAGCGATATTATAAGTGTCCAAAGTCGATATGTGCATGCATCTTCAGTACCCGTTTATACCTCAAATTCAGATCCAAACACCCAAAAATTCGATATTTTGGGGTCCCAAAAGCGATCTGTACATGCCTACTCCTAGTTAGAAAGTTTTCAAAATATAGACCCAATACATGCTAAAAATCGATATTTTAGGTGCCCAAAGTCGATATCTCAAGTTCAGGCCCAAAACACCCGAAAATTTGATATTTTTGGGTCTCAGAGGCGATCTGTACATGCCTACTCAGTGCTAGAATGTTTTCAAAATATAGGCTCAAAACATTCTAAAAATCGATATTTTAAGTGTCCAAAGTCGATATGTGCATGCATTTTCTGTACCCGTTTATATCTCAAATTCATAATCAAAACACCTGAAAATTCGGTATTTTTGGGTCCTAGAAGCGATCTGTACATTCCTACTCCTATTTAGAATGTATTTAAGATACTGACCCAACACATACTGAAAATCGATATTTTAGGTGCCCAAAAGTCGATATGTGCATGCAGGTTCTGTACCCGTTTATATCTCAAATTCAGGCTCAAAACACCCGAAATTCGATATTTTGGGGTCCCAGAAGCGATATGTACATGCATACTCCGTGTTAGAGTATTTTAAAAGTACAAGCCCAAAACATACTTAAAATCGATCTTTTACGTGCCCAAAAGTCGATATGTGAATGAATCATCTGTACCCGTTTATATCTCAAATTCAGGCTCCAAACACCCGAAAAATCGATATTTTTGGGTCCCAGAAGCGATCTGTACATTCCTACTCAGTGCTAGAATATTTTAAAAATATAGGCCCAAAACATGCTAAAAATCGATATTTTATGTGCCCAAAGTTGATATCTCAAATTCAGGCCAGAAACACCCGAAAATTCGATATTTTTAGAGTCCCAGAAGCGATCTGTACATGCCTACTCCGTGTTAGAGTATTTTCAAAATACAGGCCCAAAACATGCTAAAAATCGATATTTTAGGTGCCCAAAGTCAAAATGTACCCGTTTATATCTCAAATTCAGGCTTAAAACACCCGAAAATTCGATATTTTAGGGTCCCTGAAGCGATCTGTACATGCCTACTCAGTGCTAGAATATTTTAAAAAAATAGGCCCAAAACATGCTAAAAATCGATATTTTAGGTGCCCAAAGTCGATATCTCAAATTCAGGCCCAAAACACCCGAAAATTCGATATTTTGGGGTCCCAGAAGCGATCTGTACATGCTTACTCCGTGTTAGAGTATTTTCAAAATACAGGACCAAAACATACTGAAAATCGATCTTTTAGGTGCCCAAAAGTCGATAAGCGCATGCATCTTCTGTGCCCATTTATATCTCAAATTCATGCTCAAAACACCCGAAAATTCGATATTTTAGGGTCCCAGAAGGGATCTGTACATGCCTACTCAGATAAAGGCCCAAAACATGCTGAAAATCGATATTTTAGGTGCCCAAAGTCAATATGTGTATGCATCTTCTGCACCCGTTTATATCCCAAATTCAACCTAAAAACACCCGAAATTTCGATATTTTTGGGTTCCATTAGCGATATATACATGCCTACTCAGTACTAGAATGTTTTCAAAATATAGGCTCAAAACATGCTAAAAATCGATATTTTAATGGTCGAAAGTCGATATGTGCATGCATCTTCTGTACCCGTTTATATCTCTAATTCAGGCTCAAAGCACCCGAAAATTCGGTATTTTTGGGTCCTAGAAGCGATCTGTACATGCCTACTCCTAGTTAGAATGTTTTCAAGATACAGAACCAAAACATGCTTAAAAATCGATATTTTAGGTGCCCTAAAGTCGATATGTGCATGCACCTTCAGTATTCGTTAATATGTCAAATTCTTGCTCAAAACCCCCGAAAATTCGATAGTATGGGGTCCCAGAAGCGATTTGTACATGCCTACTCCGTGTTAAAGTATTTTCAAAATACAGGCCCAAAACATGCTGAAAATCGATATTTTAGGTGCCCAAAGTCGGTATCTCGAATTCAGGCCCTAAACACACGAAAATTCGATATTTTTGGGTACCAGAAGCGATCTGTACATGCCTACTCAGTGCTAGAATGTTTTCAAAATATAGACTCAAAACATGCTAAAAATCTATATTTTAAGTTTCCAAAGTCTATTTGTGGATGCCTCTTCTGTACCCGTTTATATTTCAAATTCTGGCTCAAAACACCCAAAAATTCGATATTATGGTGTCCCAGAATCGATCTGTACATGCCTACTCCGTGTTAAAGTAGTTTCAAAATACAGGCCCAAAACATGCTGAAAATCGATATTTTAGGTGCCCAAAGTCGATATCTCAAATTCAGGCCCAAAACACACGAAAATTCGATATTTTTGGGTCCCAGAAGCGATCTGTACATGCCTACTCAGATACAGGCCCAAAACATGCGGAAAATCGATATTTTAGGTGCCCAAAGTCAATATGTGTATGCATCTTCTGCACCCGTTTATATCCCAAATTCAACCTCAAAACACCCGAAAATTCGACAATTTTGGGTCCCAGAAGCGATCTGTACATGCCTACTCAGTGCTAGAATATTTTCAAAATATAGGCCCAAAACATGCTAAAAATCGATATTTTAGGTGCCCAAAGTCGATATCTCAAATTCAGGCCCAAAACACCCGAAAATTCGATATTTTGGGGTCCCAGAAGCGATCTGTACATGCTTACTCCGTGATAGAGTATTTTCAAAATACAGGACCAAAACATACTGAAAATCGATCTTTTAGGTGCCCAAAAGTCGATAAGCGCATGCATCTTCTGTACCCGTTTATATCTCAAATTCAGGCTCAAAACACCCGAAAATTCGATATTTTAGGGTCTCATAAGGGATCTGTACATGCCTACTCAGATAAAGTTCCAAAACATGCTGAAAATCGATATTTTAGGTGCCCAAAGTCAATATGTGTATGCATCTTCTGCACCCGTTTATATCCCAAATTCAACCTCAAAATACCCGAAATTTCGATATTTTTGGGTTCCAGCAGCGATATATACATGCCTACTCAGTGCTAGAATGTTTTCAAAATATAGGCTCAAAACATGCTAAAAATCAATATTTTAATGGTCGAAAGTCAATATGTGCATGCATCTTCTGTACCCGTTTATATCTCTAATTCAGGCTCAAAGCACCCGAAAATTCGGTATTTTTGGGTCCTAGAAGCGATCTGTACATGCCTACTCGTAGTTAGAATGTTTTCAAGATACAGAACCAAAACCTGCTTAAAAATCGATATTTTAGGAGCCCAAAAGTCGATATGTGCATGCATCTTCAGTACCCGTTTATATCTCAAATTCAGGCTCAAACCCCCCGAAAATTCGATATTTTGGGGTCCCAGAAGAAATCTGTACATGCCTACTCAGATACAGGCCCAAAACATGCTGAAAATCGATATTTTAGGTGCCCAAAGTCAATATGGGTATGCATCTTCTGCACTCGTTTATATCCCAAATTCAACCTCAAAACACCCAAAAATTCGATATTTTTGGGTCCCAGAAGCGATCTGTACGTGCCTACTCAGTGTAAGAATGTTTTCAAAATAAAGGTTCAAACCATGCTAAAAATCTATATTTTAAGTGTCAAAAGTCAATAAGTGCATGCATCTTCTGTACCCGTTTATATCCCAAATTCAGGCTCAAAATTCCCGAAAATTTGGTATTTTTTGGTCCTAGAAGCGATCTGTACATGCCTACTCCTAGTTAGAATGTTTTCAAGATACAGACCCAAAACTTGCTCAAAATCGATATTTTAGGTATCCAAAAGTCGATATGTGCATGGATCTTCAGTACCCGTTTATATCTCAAAATCATGCTCAAAACACCCGAAAATTCGATATTCTGGGGTCCCAGAAGCGATCTGTACATGCATACTCCGTGTTAGAGTTTTTTTCAAAATACAAGCCAAAAACATGCTGAAAATCGATATTTTAGGTGCCCAAAGTCAGTATGTGCATTCATCTTCTGTACCCGTTTATATCTCATATTCAGGCTCAAAACACACGAAAATTCGATATTTTGGGGTCCCAGAAGCGATCTGTACATGCCTACTCAGATACAGGCCCAAACATGCTGAAAATCGATATTTTAGGTTCCCAAAGTCAATATGAGTATGCATCTTCTGCACCCGTTTATATCTCAAATGCAGGCTCCAAACACCAGAAAACTCTATATTTTGGGGTCCCAGAAGCGATCTGTATATGCCTACTCAGATACAGGCCCAAAACATGCTGAAAATCGATATTTTAGGTGCCCAAAGGCAAAATGTGCATGCATCTTCTTTACCCGTTTATATCTCAAATTTAGGCTCAAAACACCCGAAAATTCGATATTATGGGGTCTCAGAAGCGATCTGTACATGCCTTCTCAGTGCTAGAATATTTTCAAAATATAGGCCCAAAAAATGCTAAAAATCGATATTTTAGGTGCCCAAAGTCGATAGCTCAAATTCAGGCCCAAAACACCCGAAAATTCGATATTTTGGGGTCCCAGAAACGATCTGTACATGCCTACTCCGTGTTAGAGTATTTTATAAAAACAGGTCAAAAAACATACTGAAAATCGATCTTTTAAGTGCCCAACAGTAGATATGTGCATGCATCTTCTGAACCCGTTTATATCTCAAATTCATGCTCCAAACACCAGAAAACTCGATATTTTGGGGTCCCAGAAGCGATATGTACATGCCTACTCAGATACAGGCCCAAAACATGCTGAAAATCGATATTTTAGGTGCCCAAAGTCAATATGTGCATGTATCTTCTGTACCCGTTTATATCTCAAATTCAGGCTCAAAACACCCGAGAATTCAATATTTTGGGGTCTCAGAAGCGATCTGTAAATGCCTACTCAGTGCTAGAATATTTTCAAAATATAGGCCCAAAACATGCTAAAAATTGATATTTTGGGTGCCCAATGTCGATATCTCAAATTCAGGCCCAAAACACCCGAAAATTAGATATTTTGGGGTCCCAGAAACGATCTGTACATGCCTACTCCGTGTTAGAGTATTTTCAAGATACAGGCCCAAAACATACTGAAAATCGATCTTTTAAGTGCCCAAAAGTCGATATGTGCATCCATCTTCTGCACCCGTTTATACCTCAAATTCAGGTCCAAACACCCAAAAACTCGATATTTTGGGGTCCCAGAAGCGATCTGTACAAGCCTACTCCGATACAGGCCCAAAACATGCTGAAAATAGATATTTTAGGTGCCCAAAGTCAATATGTGCATGTATCTTCTGTACCCGTTTATATCTAAAATTCAGGCTCAAAACACCAGAGAATTCGATATTTTGGGGCCCAGAAGCCATCTGTACATGCCTACTCAGTGCTAGAATATTTTCAAAATATAGGCCCAAAACATGCTAAAAATCGATATTTTAGTTGCCCAAAGTCGATATCTCAAATTTAGGCCCAAAACACTCGAAAATTCGATATTTTGGGGTCCCAGAAGCGATCTGTACATGCTTACTCCATGTTAGAGTATTTTTAAAATACAGGCCCAAAACACACTGAAAATCGATATTGTAGGTGCCTAAAGTCAATATGTGTATGCATCTTATGCACCCGTTTATATCCCAAATTCAACCTCAAAACACCCGAAAATTCGGTATTTTTGGGTCATAGAAGCGATCTGTACATGCCTACACCTAGATAGAATGTTTTCAAGATACAGACCTAAAACACAATTAAAAATCGATATTTTATGTGCCCAAAAGTCGATATGTGCATGCAACTTCTGTACCCGTTTATATTTCAAATTCAGGCTCAAAAACCCCGAAAATTCGATATTTTGGGGTCCCAGAAGCGATCTGTACATATTTACTCCGTGTTAGAGTGTTTTCAAAATATAGGCCCAAAACATGCTGAAAATCGATATTTTAGGTGTCCAAAGTCAATATGTGCATGCATCTTCTGTACCCGTTTATATCTCAAATTCAGGCTCCAAACACCCGAAAATTCGATATTTTGGGGTCCCAGAAGAGATCTGTACATACCTACTCAGTGCTAGATTATTTTCAAAATGTAGGCCCAAAACATGCTAAAAATCGATATTTTAGGTGCCCAGAGTCGATATCTCAAATTCAGGCCCAAAACACCCGAAAATTCGATATTTTGGGGTCCCAGAAACGATTTGTACATGCCTACTCCGTGTTAAAGTAATTTCAAAATACAGGCCCAAAACATACTGAAAATTGATCTTTTAAGTGCCCAAAAGTCGATATGTGCATGCATCTTTTGCACCCGTTTATATCCCAAATTCAACCTCAAAACACCCGAAAATTCGATATTTTTGTTCCAAGAAGCGATCTGTACATGCCTACTCAGTGCTAGAATGTTCTCAATATATAGGTTCAAAACATGCTAAAAATAGATATTTTAAGTGTCCAAAGTCGATATGTGCATGCACCTTCTGAACCCGTTTATATCTCAAATTCAGGCTCAAAACACCCGAAAATTCGGTATTTCTGGGTCCTAGAAGCGATCTGTACATGCCTACTGCTAGTTAGAATGCTTTTAAGATACCGTCCTAAAATACGCTCAAAATCGATATTTTAGGTGCCCAAAAGTTTATATGTGCCTGCATCTTCAGTATACGTTTATAACTCAAATTCAGGCCCAAAACACTCGAAAACTCGATATTTTGGGGTCCCAGAAGTGATCTGTACATACCTACTCAGATACAGGACCAAAACATGCTAAAAATCGATATTTTAGGTGCCCAAAGTCGATCTCTCAAATTCAGGCCCAAAACACCCGAAAATTCGATATTTTGGGATCCCAGAAGCGATCTGTACTTATCTACTCCGTGTTAGAGTATTTTCAAAATATAGGCCCAAAATATACTGAAAATTGATCTTTTAAGTGCCCAAAAGTCGATATGTGCATGCATCTTTTCCACCCGTTTTTATCCCAAATTCAACCTCAAAACACCCGAAAATTCGATATTTTTGTTCCCAGAAGCGATCTGTACATGCCTACTCAGTGCTAGAATGTTCTCAATATATAGGTTCAAAACATGCTAAAAATAGATATTTTAAGTGTCCAAAGTCGATATGTGCATGCACCTTCTGTACCCGTTTATATCTCAAATTCATAATCAAAACACCCGAAAATTCGGAATTTTTGGGTCCTAGAAGCGATCTGTACATGCCTACTCCTATTTAGAATGTATTTAAGATACTGACCCAAAACATGCTAAAAATCGATATTTTAGGTGCCCAAAAGTCGTTATGTGCATGCTTCTTCAATACCTGTTTATATTTCAAATTCAGGCTCAAAACAACCGAAAATTTGATATTTTTAGTTCCCAGAAGCGATCTGTACATGCATACTACGTGTTAGAGTATTTTCAAAATACTGGCCCAAAACATGCATAAAATCGATATTTTAGGTGCCGAAAGTCAATATGTGAATGCAGGTTCTGTACCCGTTTATATCTCAAATTCAGGCTCAAAACACCCGAAATTCGATATTTTGGGGTCCCAGAAGCGATATGTACATGCATACTCCGTGTTAGAGTATTTTAAAAGTACAAGCCCAAAACATACTTAAAATCGATCTTTTACGTGCCCAAAAGTCGATATGTGCATGAATCATCTGTACCCGTTTATATCTCAAATTCAGGCTCCAAACACCCGAAAAATCGATATTTTGGATTCCCAGAAGCGATCTGTACATGCCTACTCAGATACAAGCCCAAAACATGCTGAAAATCGATAATTTAGGTGCTTAAAGTCGATATGTGTATGCATCTTCTGCACCCGTTTATATCCCAAATTCAACCTCAAAACACCCGAAAATTCGATATTTTAGGGTTCCAGAAGCGATCTGTACATGCCTACTCAGTGCTAGAATGTTTTTAAAATATAGGCTCAAAACATGCTAAAAATCGATATTTTAAGTGTCTAAAGTCGATATGTACATGCATCTTCTGTACCCGTTTATATCTCAAATTCAGGCTCAAAACACCCGAAAATTCGATATTTTTGGGTCCCAGAAGCGGTCTGTACATTCCTACTCAGTGCTAGAATATTTTAAAAATATAGGCCCAAAACATGTTAAAAATCGATATTTTATGTGCCCAAAGTTGATATCTCAAATTCTGGCCAAAAACACCCGAAAATTCGATATTTTTAGAGTCCCAGAAGCGATCTGTACATGCCTACTCCGTGTTAGAGTATTTTCAAAATACAGGCCCAAAACATGCTAAAAATCGTTATTTTAGGTGCCCAAAGTCAATATGTACCCGTTTATATCTCAAATTCAGGCTTAAAACACCCGAAAATTCGATATTTTGGGGTCCCTGAAGCGATCTGTACATGCCTACTCAGTGCTAGAATATTTTCAAAATATAGGCCCAAAACATGCTAAAAATCGATATTTTAGGTGCCCAAAGTCGATATCTCAAATTCAGGCCCAAAACACCCGAAAATTCGATATTTTGGGGTCCCAGAAACGATCTGTACATGCTTACTCCGTGTAAGAGTATTTTCATAATACAGGACCAAAACATACTGAAAATCGATCTTTTAGGTGCCCAAAAGTCGATAAGCGCATGCATCTTCTGTACCCGTTTATATCTCAAATTCAGGCTCAAAACACCCGAAAATTCGATATTTTAGGGTCCCAGAAGGGATCTGTACATGCCTACACAGATAAAGGCCCAAAACATGCTGAAAATCGATATTTTTGGTGCCCAAAGTCAATATGTGTATGCATCTTCTGCACCCGTTTATATCCCAAATTCAACCTCAAAACACCCGAAATTTCGATATTTTTGGGTTCCAGCAGCGATATATACATGCCTACTCAGTACTAGAATGTTTTCAAAATATAGGCTCAAAACATGCTAAAAATCGATATTTTAATGGTCGAAAGTCGATATGTGCATGCATCTTCTGTACCCGTTTATATCTCTAATTCAGGCTCAAAGCACCCGAAAATTCGGTATTTTAGGGTCCTAGAAGCGATCTGTACATGCCTACTCCTAGTTAGAATGTTTTCAAGATACAGAACCAAAACATGCTTAAAAATCGATATTTTAGGTGCCCTAAAGTCGATATGTGCATGCACCTTCAGTATTCGTTAATATTTCAAATTCTTGCTCAAAACCCCCGAAAATTCGATAGTATGGGGTCCCAGAAGCGATCTGTACATGCCTACTACGTGTAAAAGTATTTTCAAAATACAGGCCCAAAACATGCTGAAAATCGATATTTTAGGTGCCCAAAGTCGATATCTCGAATTCAGACCCAAAACACACGAAAATTCGATATTTTTGGGTACCAGAAGCGATCTGTACATGCCTACTCAGTGCTAGAATGTTTTCAAAATATAGGCTCAAAACATGCTAAAAATCAATATTTTAAGTTTCCAAAGTCTATTTGTGGATGCCTTTTCTGTACCCGTTTATATTTCAAATTCTGGCTCAAAACACCCGAAAATTCGATATTATGGGGTCCCAGAAGCGATCTGTACATGCCTACTCCGTGTTAAAGTATTTTCAAAATACAGGCCCAAAACATGCTGAAAATCGATATTTTAGGTGCCCAAAGTCGATATCTCAAATTCAGGCCCAAAATACACGAAAATTCGATATTTTTGGGTCCCAGATGCGATCTGTACATGCCTACTCAGATACAGGCCCAAAACATGCTTAAAATCGATATTTTAGATGCCCAAAGTCAATATATGCATGCATCTTCTGTACCCGTTTATATCTCATATTCAGGCTCCAAACACCCGAAAATTCGGTATTTTTGGGTCCTAGAAGCAATCTGTACATGACTACTCAGATACAGGCGGAAAACATGCGGAAAATCGATATTTTAGGTGCCCAAAGTCAATATGTGTATGCATCTTCTGCACCCGTTTATATCCCAAATTCAACCTCAAAACACCCGAAAATTCGACAGTTTTGGGTCCCAGAAGCGATCTGTACATGCCTACTCAGTGCTAGAATGTTTTCAAAATATAGGCTCAAAACATGCTAAAAATCGATATTTTAAGTGTCCAAAGTCGATATGTGCATGCATTTTCTGTACCTGTTTATATCTCAAATTCATAATCAAAACACCTGAAAATTCGATATTTTGGGGTCCCAGAAGTGATCTGTACATGCCTACTCAGATACAGGCCCAAAACATGCTGAAAATCGATATTTTAGGTGCCCAAAGTCAATATAGGTATGCATCTTCTGCACTCGTTTATATCCCAAATTCAACCTCAAAACACCCAAAAATTCGATATTTTTGGGTCCCAGAAGCGATCTGTACATGCCTACTCAGTGTAAGAATGTTTTCAAAATATAGGTTCAAACCATGCTAAAAATCGATATTTTAAGTGTCAAAAGTCAAAAAGTGCATGCATCTTCTGTACCCGTTTATATCCCAAATTCAGGCTCAAAACTCCCGAAAATTTGGTATTTTTTGGTACTAGAAGCGATCTGTACATGCCTACTCCTAGTTAGAATGTTTTCAAGATACAGACCCAAAACTTGCTCAAAATCGATATTATAGGTACCCAAAAGTCGATATGTGCATGGATCTTCAGTACCCGTTTATATCTCAAAATCAGGCTCAAAACACCCGAAAATTCGATATTCTGGGGTCCCAGAAGCGATCTGTACATGCATACTCCGTGTTAGAGTTTTTTTCAAAATACAGGCCAAAAACATGCTGATAATCGATATTTTAGGTTCCCAAAGTCAATATGAGTATGCATCTTCTGCACCCGATTATATCTCAAATGCAGGCTCCAAACACCAGAAAACTCTATATATTGGGGTCCCAGAAGCCATCTGTACATGCCTACTCAGTGCTAGAATATTTTCAAAATATAGGCCCAAAACATGCTAAAAATCGATATTTTAGTTGCCCAAAGTCGATATCTCAAATTTAGGCCCAAAACACTCGAAAATTCGATATTTTGGGGTCCCATAAGCGATCTGTACATGCTTACTCCATGTTAGAGTATTTTTAAAATACAGGCCCAAAACATATTGAAAATCGATATTGTAGGTGCCTAAAGTCAATATGTGTATGCATCTTATTCAAACGTTTATATCCCAAATTCAACCTCAAAACACCCAAAAATTCGGTATTTTTGGGTCCTAGAAGCGATCTGTACAAGCCTACACCTAGATAGAATGTTTTCAAGATACAGACCTAAAACATGATCAAAACCGATATTTTAGGTGCCCAAAAGTCGATATGTGCATGCAACTTCTGTACCCGTTTATATCTCAAATTCAGGCTCAAAAACCCCGAAAATTCGATATTTTGGGGTCCCAAAAGCGATCTGTACATGCTTACGCCGTGTTAGAGTGTTTTCAAAATATAGGCCCAAAACATGCTGAAAATCGATATTTTAGGTGTCCAAAGTCAATATGTGCATGCATCTTCTGTACCCGTTTATATCTCAAATTCAGGCTCCAAACACCCGAAAATTCGATATTTTGGGGTCCCAGAAGTGATCTGTACATGCCTACTCAGTGCTAGAAATTTTTCAAAATGTAAGCCCAAAACATGCTAAAAATCGATATTTTAGGTGCCCAGAGTCGATATCTCAAATTCAGGCCCAAAACACCCGAAAATTCGATATTTTGGGGTCCCAGAAACGATTTGTACATGCCTACTCCGTGTTAGAATATTTTCAAAATACAGGCCCAAAACATACTGAAAAATGATCTTTTAAGTGCCCAAAAGTCGATATGTGCATGCATCTTTTGCACCCGTTTATATCCCAAATTCAACCTCAAAACACCCGAAAATTCGATATTTTTGTTCCCAGAAGCGATCTGTACATGCCTACTCAGTGCTAGAATGTTCTCAATATATAGGTTCAAAACATGCTAAAAATAGATATTTTAAGTGTCCAAAGTCGATATGTGCATGCACTTTCTGAACCCGTTTATATCTCAAATTCAGGCTCAAAACACCCGAAAATTCGGTATTTCTGGGTCCTAGAAGCGATCTGTACATGCCTACTGCTAGTTAGAATGCTTTTAAGATACCGTCCTAAAATACGCTCAAAATCGATATTTTAGGTGCCCAAAAGTTTATATGTGCCTGCATCTTCAGTATACGTTTATAACTCAAATTCAGGCCCAAAACACTCGAAAACTCGATATTTTGGGGTCCCAGAAGTGATCTGTACATACCTACTCAGATACAGGACCAAAACATGCTAAAAATCGATATTTTAGGTGCCCAAAGTCGATCTCTCAAATTCAGGCCCAAAACACCCGAAAATTCGATATTTTGGGATCCCAGAAACGATCTGTACATGCCTACTCCGTGTTAGAGTATTTTCAAATTACAGGTCCAAAACATAATGAAAATCGATCTTTTAGGTGCCCAAAAGTCGATATGTGCATGCATCTTCTGTATCCGTTTATATCTCAAATTCAGGCTCAAAACACCCGAATATTCGGTATTTTTTGGTCCGAAAAGCAATCTGTACATGCCTACTCCTAGTTAGAATGTTTTCAAGATGCAGACCCAAAACATGCTGAAAATCGATATTTTAGGTGCCCAAAGTCAATATGGGTATGCATCTTCTGCACCCGTTTATATCCCAAATTCAACCTCAAAACACCCGAAAATTCGATATTTTTGGTTCCCAGAAGCCATCTGTACATGCCTACTCAGTGCTAGAATATTTTCAAAATATAGGCTCAAAACATGCTAAAAATCGATATTTTAGGTGCCCAAAGTCAATATGTGCATGTATCTTCTGTACCCGTTTATATCTCAAAATCAGGCTCAAAATACCCGAAAATTCGATATTTTTATAGGTCCCAGAAGTGATCTATACATGCCTACTCAGTGCTAGAATGTTTTCAAAATATAGGATCAAAACATGCTAAAAATCGATATTTTAAGTGTCCAAAGTCGATATTTGCATGAATCTTCTGTACCTGTTTATATCTCAAATTCCGCCTCAAAACACCCAAAAATTCGGTATTTTAGGGTCCTAGAAGCGAACTGTAAATGCGTACTCCTAGTTAGAATGTTTTTAAGATACAGACCCAAAACAAGCTCAAAATCGATATTTTAGGAGTCCAAAAGTCGATATGTGCATGCATCTTCAGTACCCATTTATATCCCAAATTCAACCTCAAAACACCAGAAAATTCGATATTTTGGGGTCCCATAAGCAAACTGTACATGCCTACTCAGTGCTAGAATATTTTCAAAATATAGGCTCAAAACATGCTAAAAATCGATATTATAAGTGTCCAAAGTCGATATGTGCATGCATCTTCTGTACACGTTTATATCTCAAATTCAGGCTCAAAACACCCGAAAATTCTATATTTTGGGGTCCCAGAAGCAATCTGTACATGCCTACTCCGTGTTAGAGTATTTTCAAAATACAGGCCCAAAATATGCTGAAATCGATATTTTAGGTGCCCAAAGACAATATGTGCATGCATCTTCTGTACCCGTTTATATCTCAAATTCAGGCTCCAAACACCAGAAAATTCGATATTTTGGGGTCCCAGAAGCGATCTGTACATGCCTAATCAGATACAGGCCCAAAACATGCTGAAAATCGATATTTTAGATGCCCAAAGTCAATATGTGCAGGCATCTTCTGTACCCGTTTATATCTCAAATTCAGGTTTCACACAAACGAAAATTCTGTATTTTGGGGTCCAAGAAGCGATCTGTACATGCCTACTCAGATACAGGCCCAAAACATGCTGAAAATCGATATTTTAGGTGCTATATTCAATATGTGCATGCATCTTCTGTACCCGTTTATATCTCAAATTCAGGCTTATAAAACCCGAAAATTCGATATTTTTGGGTCCCAGAAGCGATCTGTGCATGCCTACTTCGTGTTAGAGTATTTTCAAAATACAGGCCCAAAACATGCTGAAAATCGATATTTTAGGTGCTCAAAGTCAATATGTGCATGGATCTTCTGTATCTGTTTATATCTCAAATTCATGCTCCAAACACCCGAAAATTCGGTATTTTTGGGTCCTAGAAGCGATCTGTACATGCCTACTCCTAGTTAGAATGTTTTCAAGATACAGATCCAAAACATGCTCGAAATCGATATTTTAGGTTCCCAAAAGTTGATATGTGCGTGCATCTTCAGTAATCGTTTATATCTCAAATTCAGGCTCAAAACACCTGAAAATTCGATATTTTGGGGTCCCAGAAGCGATCTGTACATGCCTACTCAGTGCTAGTATATTTTCAAAATATATGCCCAAATCATGCTATAAATCGAAATTTTAGGTGCCCAAAGTCGATATCTCAAATTCAAGCCCAAAACACCCGAAAATTCGATATTTTGGGGTCCCAGAAGCGATCTGTACATGCCTACTCCGTGTTAGAGTATTTTCAAATTACAGGCCCAAAACATAATGAAAATCTATCTTTTAGGTGCCGAAAAGTCGATATGTGCATTCATCTTCTGTACCCGTTTATATCTCTAATTCAGGCTCCAAACACCCGAAAACTAGATATTTTGGGGTCCCAGAAACGATCTGTACATGCCTACTCAGATACAGGCCCAAAACATGCTGAAAATCGATATTTTAGGTACCCAAGGTCAATATGTGAATGCATCTTCTGGACCCGTTTATATCTCAAATTCAGGCTCAAAAAACACGAAAAATCGATATTTTGGGGTCCCAGAAGTGAGCTGTACATGCATACTCAGTGCTAGAATATTTTCAATATATAGGCCCAAAACATGCTAAAAATCGATATTTTAAGTTCCCAAAGTCGATATCTCAAAATCAGGCCTAAAACACCCGAAAAATTGATATTTTGGGGTCCCAGAAGCGATCTGTACATGCCTACTCCGTTTAGAGTATTTTCAAAATACAGGCCCAAAACATACTGAAAATCGATCTTGTAGGTGCCCAAAAGTTGATATGTGCATGCATCTTCTGTACCCGTTTATATCTCAAATTCATGCTCCAAACACACAAAAATTCGAAATTTTCGGGTCCCAGAAGCGATTTGTACATGCCTACTCAGATACAGGCCCAAACATGCTGAAAATCGATATTTTAGGTGCCCAAAGTCAATATGTGTATGCCTTTTTTGCACCCGTTTATATCACAAATTCAACTTCAAAACACCCGAAAATTCGATATTTTTGGGTCCCAGAAGCGATCTGTACATGCCTACTCAGTGCTAGAATGTTTTTTAATATAGGCTAAAAACATGCTAAAAATCGTTATTTTATGTGTCCAAAGTTGATATGTGCATGCATCTTCTGAACCCGTTTATATCTCAAATGCAGGCTCAAAACACCCGAAAATTCGTAAGTTTTTGGTCCTAGAAGCGATCTGTACAATGCCTACTTCTAGTTAGTATGTTTTCAAGGTACAGACGAAAATATGCTCAAAATCGATATTTTTTGTGTCCAAAAGTCAATATGTGCATGAATCTTCAGAACCCGTTTATATCTCAAATTCAACCTCAAAACACCCGAAAATTCGATATTTTGGGTCCCAGAAGCGATCTGTACATGCCTACTCAGTGCTAGAATATTTTCAAAATATAGACCCAAAGTATGCTAAAAATCGGTATTTTAGGTGCCCAAAGTCGATATCTCAAATTCAGGCCCAAAACACCCGAAAAATTCGATATTTTGGGGTCCCAGAAGCGATCTGTACATGCCTACTCCATGTTAGAGTATTTTCGAAATACAGGCCCAGAACATCTTGAAAATCGATATTTTAGGTGCCCAAAGTCAATATGTGCATGCATCTTCTATACCCGTTTATATCTCAAATTCAGGCTCCAAACACCCGAAAACTCGATATTTTGGGGTCCCAGAAGCGATCTGTACATGCCTACTCAGATACAGGCCCAAAACATGCTGAAAATCGATATTTTAGGTACCCAAAGTCAATATGTGCATGCATCTTCTGTACCCGTTTATATCTCAAATTTAGGCTCAAAAAACCCGAAAATTCGATATTTTGGGGTCCCAGAAGCGAGCTGTACATGCATACTCAGTGCTAGAATATTTTCAATATATAGGCCCAAAACATGCTAAAAATCGATATTTTAAGTGCCCAAAGTCGATATCTCAAATTCAGGCCTAAAACACCCGAAAAATTGATATTTTGGGGTCCCAGAAGCGATCTGTACCTGCCTACTCCGTTTAGAGTATTTTCAAAATACAGGCCCAAAACATACTGAAAATCGATCTTGTAGGTGCCCAAAAGTTAATATGTGCATGCAACTTCTGTACCCGTTTATATCTCAAATTCATGCTCCAAACACACAAAAATTCGATATTTTCGGGTCCCAGAAGCGATTTGTACATGCCTACTCAGATACAGGCCAAAACATGCTGAAAATCGATATTTTAGGTGCCCAAAGTCAATATGTGTATGCATCTTCTGCACCCGTTTATATCCCAAATTCAACTTCAAAACACCCGAAAATTCGATATTTTGGGGTCCCAGAAACGATCTGTACATGCCTACTCCGTGTTAGAGTATTTTCAAAATACAGGCCCAACACATACTGAAAATCGATCTTTTAAGTGTCCAATTGTCGATATGTGCATGCATCTTCTGAACCCGTTTATATCTCAAATGCAGGCTCCAAACACCCGAAAACTCGATATTTGGTGGTCCCAGTAGTGATCTGTACATGCCTACTCAGATACAGGTCCAAAACATGCTGAAAATCGATATTTTAGGTGTGCAAAGTCAATATGTGCATGCATCTTCTGTACCCGTTTATATCTCAAATTCAGGCCAAAACACCCGAGAATTCGATATTTTTGGGTCCCATAAGCGATCTGTACATGCGTACTCCGTGTTAGAGTATTTTCAAAATATAGGCCCAAAACATGCTAAAAATCGATATTTTAAGTGCCCAAAGTCGATATCTCAAATTCAGGCTCAAAACACCCGAAAATTCTATATTTTTGGGTCCCAGAAGCGATCTGTGCATGCCTACTTCGTGTTAGAGTATTTTCAAAATACAGGCCCAAAACATGCTGAAAATCAATATTTTAGGTGCTCAAAGTCAATATGTGCATGCATCTTCTGTACCTGTTTATATCTCAAATTCATGCTCCAAACACCCGAAAATTCGGTATTTTTGGGTCCTAGAAGCGATCTGTACATGCCTACTCCTAGTTAGAATGTTTTCAAGATACAGATATAAAACATGCTCAAAATCGTTATTTTAGGTTCCCAAAAGTTGATATGTGAATGCATCTCCAGTAATCGTTTATATCTCAAATTCAGGCTCAAAACACCTGAAAATTCGATATTTTGGGATCCCAGAAGCGATCTGTACATGGCTACTCCGTGTTAGAGTATTTTCAAAATACAGGCCCAAAACATACTGAAAATCGATATTTCAGGTGACCAAAAGTCGATATGTGCATGCATGTTCTGTACCCGTTTATATCTCAAATTCAGGCTCAAAACACCCGAAAATTCGATATTTTGGGGTCCCAGAAGCAATCTGTACATGCCTACTCCGTGTTAGAGTATTTTCAAAATACAGGCCCAAAACATGCTGAAAATCGATATTTTAGGTGCCCAAAGTCAATATGTGCATGCATCTTCTGTACCCGTTTATATCTCAAATTCAGGCTCAAAATACCCGAAAATTCGATATTTTGGGGTCTCAGAAGCGATCTGTACATGCCTACTCAGTGCTAGAATATTTTCAAAATATAGACCCAATACATGCTAAAAATCGATATTTTAGGTGCCCAAAGTCGATATCTCAAATTCAGGCCCAAAACACCAGAAAATTCGATATTTTGGGGTCCCAGAGGCGATCTGTACATACCTACTCAGTGTTAGAATATTTTCAAAATATAGGCCCAAAACATACTGAAAATCGCTCTTTTATGTGCCCAAAAGTCGATATATGCATGCATCTTCTGTACCCGTTTATATCTCAAATTCAGGCTCCAAACACCAGAAAATTCGATATTTTGGGGTCCCAGAAGCGATCTGTACATGCCTAATCAGATACAGGCCCAAAACATGCTGAAAATCGATATTTTAGATGCCCAAAGTCAATATGTGCAGGCATCTTCTGTACCCGTTTATATCTCAAATTCAGGTTTCACACACACGAAAATTCGGTATTTTGGGGTCCAAGAAGCGATCTGTACATGCCTACTCAGATACAGGCCCAAAACATGCTGAAAATCGATCTTTTAGGTTCTATATTCAATATGTGCATGCATCTTCTGTACCCGTTTATATCTCAAATTCAGGCTCAAAACACCCGAAAATTCGATATTTTTGGGTCCCAGAAGCAATCTGTGCATGCCTACTTCGTGTTAGAGTATTTTGAAAATACAGGCCCAAAACATGCTGAAAATCGATATTTTAGGTGCTCAAAGTCAATATGTGCATGGATCTTCTGTACCTGTTTATATCTCTAATTCATGATCCAAACACCCGAAAATTCGGTATTTTTTGGTCCTAGAAGCGATCTGTACATGCCTACTCCTAATTAGAATGTTTTCAAGGTACAGATCCAAAATATGCTCAAAATCGATATTTTAGGTTCCCAAAAGTTGATATGTGCATGCATCTTCAGTAATCGTTTATATCTCAAATTCAGGCTCAAAACACCTGAAAATTCGATATTTTGGGATCCCAGAAGCGATCTGTACATGGCTACTCGGTGTTAGAGTAATTTCAAAATACAGGCCCAAAACATACTGAAAATCGATCTTTTATGTGCCCAAAAGTCAATATGTGCATGCATCTTCTGTACCCGTTTATATCTCAAATTCAGGCTCCAAACACCCAGAAATTCGATATTTTGGGGTCCCAGAAGCGATCTGTATATGCCTACTCCGTTTTAGAGTATTTTCAAAATACAGACCTAAAACATGTTGAAAATCCATATTTTAGGTGCCCAAAGTCAATATGTGTATGCATCTTATTCACCCGTTTATATCCCAAATTCAACCTCAAAACACTTGAAAATTCGATATTTTAGGGTCCCATAAGCAAACTGTACATGCCTACTCAGTGCTAGAATATTTTCAAAATATAGGCTCAAAACATGCTAAAAATCGATATTATAGGTGTCCAAAGTCGATATGGGCATGCATCTTCTGTACACGTTTATATCTCAAATTCAGGCTCAAAACTCCCGAAAATTCGATATTTTGGGGTCCCAGAAGCAATCTGTACATGCCTTCTCCGTGTTAGAGTATTTTCAAATTACAGGCCCAAAATATGCTGAAATCGATATTTTAGGTGCCCAAAGTCAATATGTGCAGGCATCTACTGTACCCGTTTATATCTCAAATTCAGGTTTCACACACACGAAAATTCTGTATTTTGGGGTCCAAGAAGCGATCTGTACATGCCTACTCAGATACAGGCCCAAAACATGCTGAAAATCGATATTTTAGGTGCTATATTCAATATGTGCATGCATCTTCTGTACCCGTTTATATCTCAAATTAAGGCTCAAAACACCCGAAAATTCTATATTTTTGGGTCCCAGAAGCGATCTGTGCATGCCTACTTCGCGTTAGAGTATTTTCAAAATACAGGCCCAAAACATGCTGAAAATCGATATTTTAGGTGCTCAAAGTCTATATGTGCATGGATCTTCTGTACCTGTTTATATCTCAAATTCATGCTCCAAACACCCGAAAATTCGGTATTATTGGGTCCTAGAAGCGATCTGTACATGCCTACTCCTAGTTAGAATGTTTTCAAGATACAGATCCAAAACATGCTCGAAATCGATATTTTAGGTTCCCAAAAGTTGATATGTGCGTGCATCTTCAGTAATCGTTTATATCTCAAATTCAGGCTCAAAACACCTGAAAATTCGATATTTTGGGATCCCAGAAGCGATCTGTACATGACTACTCCGTGTTAGAGTATTTTCAAAATACAGGCCCAAAACATACTGAAAATCGATATTTTAGGTGCCCAAAAGTCGGTATGTGCATGCATGTTCTGTACCCGTTTATATCTCAAATTCAGGTTTAAAATACCCGAAAATTCGATATTTTGGGGTCTCAGAAGCGATCTGTACATGCCTACTCAGTGCTAGAATATTTTCAAAATATATGCCCAAATCATGCTATAAATCAAGATTTTAGGTGCCCAAAGTCGATATCTCACATTCACGCCCTAAACACACGAAAATTCGTTATTTTGGGGTCCCAGAAGCGATCTGTACATGCCTACTCCGTGTTAGAGTATTTTCAAATTACAGGCCCAAAACATAATGAAAATCTATCTTTTAGGTGCCGAAAAGTCGATATGTGCATTCATCTTCTGTACCCGTTTATATATCAAATTCAGGCTCCAAACACCCGAAAACTCGATATTTTGGGGTCCCAGAAACGATCTGTACATGCCTACTCAGATACAGGCCCAAAACATGCTGAAAATCGATATTTTAGGTACCCAAGGTTAATATGTGAATGCATCTTCTGTACCCGTTTATATCTCAAATTCAGGCTCAAAAAACCCGAAAATTCGATATTTTGGGGTCCCAGAAGCGAGCTGTACATGCATACTCAGTGCTAGAATATTTTCAATATATAGGCCTAAAACATGCTAAAAATCGATATTTTAAGTGCCCAAAGTCGATATTTCAAATTCAGGCCTAAAACACCCGAAAAATTGATATTTTGGGGTCCCAGAAGCGATCTGTACATGCCTACTCCGTTTAGAGTATTTTCAAAATACAGGCCCAAACCATATTGAAAATCGATCTTGTAGGTGCAAAAAAGTTGATATGTGCATGCATCTTCTGTACCCGTTTATATCTCAAATTCATGCTCCAAACACACAAAAATTCGATATTTTCGGGTCCCAGAAGCGATTTGTACATGCCTACTCAGATACAGGCCCAAACATGCTGAAAATCGATATTTTAGGTGCCCAAAGTCAATATGTGCATGCATCTTCTGTACCCGTTTATATCTCAAATTCATGCTCCAAACACACAAAAATTCGATATTTTTGGGTCCCAGAAGCGATCTGTACTTGCCTACTCAGTGCTAGAATGTTTTCTAAATATAGGCTAAAAACATGCTAAAAATCGATATTTTATGTGTCCAAAGTTGATATGTGCATGCATCTTCTGAACCCGTTTATATCTCAAATGCAGGCTCAAAACACCTGAAAATTCGTAAGTTTTTGGTCCTAGAAGCGATCTGTACAATGCCTACTTCTAGTTAGTATGTTTTCAAGATACAGACGAAAATATGCTCAAAATCGATATTTTTTGTGTCCAAAAGTCGATATGTGCATGCATCTTCAGAACCCGTTTATATCTCAAATTCAACCTCAAAACACCCGAAAATTCGATATTTTGGGTCCCAGAAGCGATCTGTACATGCCTACTCAGTGCTAGAATATTTTCAAAATATAGACCCAAAGCATGCTAAAAATCGGTATTTTAGGTGCCCAAAGTCGATATCTCAAATTCAGGCCCAAAACACCCGAAAAATTCGATATTTTGGGGTCCCAGAAGCGATCTGTACATGCCTACTCCATGTTAGAGTATTTTTGGAATACATGCCCAGAACATCTTGAAAATCGATATTTTTGGTGCCCAAAGTCAATATGTGCATGCATCTTCTGTACCCGTTTATATCTCAAATTCAGGCTCAAAACACCTGAAATTTCGATATTTTGGAGTCCCATAAGCGATCTGTTGATGCTTACTCAGTGCTAGAATATTTTCAATATATAGGCCCAAAACATGCTAAAAATCGATATTTTAAGTGCCCAAAGTCGATATTTCAAATTCAGGCCTAAAACACCCGAAAAATTGATATTTTGGGGTCCCAGAAGCGATCTGTACATGCCTACTCCGTTTAGAGTATTTTCAAAATACAGGCCCAAACCATATTGAAAATCGATCTTGTAGGTGCCAAAAAGTTGATATGTGCATGCATCTTCTGTACCCGTTTATATCTCAAATTCATGCTCCAAACACACAAAAATTCGATATTTTCGGGTCCCAGAAGCGATTTGTACATGCCTACTCAGATACAGGCCCAAACATGCTGAAAATCGATATTTTAGGTGCCCAAAGTCAGTATGTGCATGCATCTTCTGTACCCGTTTATATCTCAAATTCAGGCTCAAAAAAACCGAAAATTCAATATTTTGGGGTCCCAGAAGCGAGCTGTACATGCATACTCAGTGCTAGAATATTTTCTATATATAGGCCCAAAACATACTAAAAATCGATATTTTAAGTGCCCAAAGTCGATATCTCAAATTCAGGCCTAAAACACCCGAAAAATTGATATTTTGGGGTCCCAGAAGCGATCTGTACATGCCTACTCCGTTTAGAGTATTTTCAAAATACAGGCCCAAAACATACTGAAAATCGATCTTGTAGGTGCCCAAAAGTTAATATGTGCATGCATCTTCTGTACCCGTTTATATCTCAAATTCATGCTCCAAACACACAAAAATTCGATATTTTCGGGTCCCAGAAGCAATCTGTACATGCCTACTCCGTGTTAGAGTATTTTCAAAATACAGGCCCAAAATATGCTGAAATCGATATTTTAGGTGCCCAAAGTCAATATGTGCATGCATCTTCTGTATCCGTTTATATATCAAATTCAGGCTCCAAACACCAGAAAATTCGATATTTTGGGGTCCCAGAAGCGATCTGTACATGCCTAATCAGATACAGGCCCAAAACATGGTGAAAATCGATATTTTAGATGCCCAAAGTCAATATGTGCAGGCATCTTCTGTACCCGTTTATATCTCAAATTCAGGTTTCACACACACGAAAATTATGTATTTTGGGGTCCAAGAAGCGATCTGTACATGCCTACTCAGATACAGGCCCAAAACATGCTGAAAATCGATATTTTAGGTGCTATATTCAATATGTGCATGCATCTTCTGTACCCGTTTATATCTCAAATTAAGGCTCAAAACACCCGAAAATTCGATATTTTTGGGTCCCAGAAGCGATCTGTGCATGCCTACTTCGCGTTAGAGTATTTTCAAAATACAGGCCCAAAACATGCTGAAAATCGATATTTTAGGTGCTTAAAGTCAATATGTGCATGGATCTTCTGTAACTGTTTATATCTCAAATTCATGCTCCAAACACCCGAAAATTCGGTATTTTTGGGTCCTAGAAGCGATCTGTACATGCCTACTCCTAGTTAGAATGTTTTCAAGATACAGATCCAAAACATGCTCGAAATCGATATTTTAGGTTCCCAAAAGTTGATATGTGCGTGGATCTTCAGTAAACGTTTATATCTCAAATTCAGGCTCCAAACACCCGAAAACTCGATATTTTGGGGTCCCAGAAGCGATCTGTACATGCCTACTCAGATACAGGCCCAAAACATGCTGAAAATCGATATTTTAGGTACCCAAAGTCAATATGTGCATGCATCTTCTGTACCCGTTTATATCTCAAATTCAGGCTCAAAAAACCCGAAAATTCGATATTTTGGGGTCCCAGAAGCGAGCTGTACATGCATACTCAGTGCTAGAATATTTTCAATATATAGGCCCAAAACATGCTCAAAATCGATACTTTAAGTGCCCAAAGTCGATATCTCAAATTCAGGCCTAAAACACCCGAAAAATTGATATTTTGGGGTCCCAGAAGCGATCTGTACATGCCTACTCCGTTTAGAGTATTTTCAAAATACAGGCCCAAAACATACTGAAAATCGATCTTGTAGGTGCCCAAAAGTTAATATGTGCATGCATCTTCTGTACCCGTTTATATCTCAAATTCATGCTCCAAACACAAAAAAATTCGATATTTTCGGGTCCCAGAAGCGATTTGTACATGCCTACTCAGATACAGGCCAATACATGCTGAAAATCGATATTTTAGGTGCCCAAAGTCAATATGTGTATACATCTTCTGCACCCGTTTATATCCCAAATTCAACTTCAAACCACCCGAAAATTCGATATTTTGGGTTCCCAGAAACGATCTGTACATCCCTACTCCGTGTTAGAGTATTTTCAAAATACAGGCCCAACACATACTGAAAATCGATCTTTTAAGTGTCCAATTGTCGATATGTGCATGCATCTTCTGAACCCGTTTATATCTCAAATGCAGGCTCCAAACACCCGAAAACTCGATATTTGGGGGACCCAGTAGTGATCTGTACATGCCTACTCAGGTACAGGCCCAAAACATGCTGAAAATCGATATTTTAGGTGTGCAAAGTCAATATGTGAATGCATCTTCTGTACCCGTTTATATCTCAAATTCAGACTCAAAACACCCGAGAATTCGATATTTTTGGGTCCCAGAAGCGATCTGTACATGCCTACTCCTTGTTAGAGTATTTTCAAAATATAGGCCCAAAACATGCTAAAAATCGATATTTTTTTAGTGCCCAATGTCGATATCTCAAATTTAGGCCAAAAACACCCGAAAATTCGATATTTTGGGGTCCTAGAAGCGATCTGTACATGCCTACTCCGTGTTAGAGTATTTTCAAAATACTGGCCCAAAACATGCTGAAAATCGATATTTTAGGTGCCCAAACTCTATATGTGCATGCATCTTCTGTACCCGTTTATATCTCAATTTCAGGCTCCAAACACCCGAAAATTCGATATTTTGGGGTCCCAGAAGCGATCTATACATGGCTACTCAGATACAGGCCGAAAACATGCTAAAAATCAATATTTTAGGTGCCCAAAGTCAATATGTGTATGCATCTTCTGCACCCGTTTATATCCCAAATTCAACCTCAAAACACCCGAAAATTCGATATTTTTGGTTCTCCGAAGCGATCTGTACATGCCTACTCAGTGCTAGAATGTTTTCAAAATATAGACTCAAAACATGCTAAAAATCGATATTTTAAGTGTCCAAAGTTGATATGTGCATGCACCTTCGGTACCCGTTTATATCTCAAATTCAGGCTCAAAACCCCAGAAAATTCGGTATTTTTGGGTCCTAGAAGCGATCTGTACATGCCTACTCCTAGTTAGAATGTTTTCAAGATACAGACCTAAAACATGCTCAAAATCGATATTTTAGGTGCCCAAAAGTCGATATGTGCATTCATCTTCTGTACCCGTTTATATCTCAAATTGAGGCTCAAAAATCCCGAGAATTCGATATTTTAAGGTCCCAGAAGCGATCTGTACATACCTACCCCGTGTTAGAGTATTTTCGAAATACAGGACCAAAACATCCTGAAAATCGATATTTTAGGTGCCCAAAGTCAATATGTGCATGCATCTTCTGTACCCGTTTATATCTCAAATTCAGGCTCAAAACACCCGAAAACTCGATATTTTGGGGTCCCAGTAGCGATCTGTACATGCCTACTCAGATACAGGCCCTAAACATGCTGAAAATCGATATTTTAGGTGTGCAAAGTCAATATGTGCATGCATCTTCTGTACCCGTTTATATCTCAATTTCAGGCTCAAAACACCCGAAAATTCGATATTTTGGGGTCCCAGAAGCGATCTGTACATGCCTACTCAGTGCTAGAATATTTTCAAAATACAGGATCAAAACATGCTAAAAATCGATATTATAGGTGCCCAAAGTCGATATTTTAAATTCAGGCCCAAAACACCCGAAAATTCGATATTTTGGGGTCCCAGAAGCGATCTGTATATGCCTACCCCGTGTTAGAGTATTTTCGAAATACAGGCCCAAAACATCCTGAAAATCGATATTTTATGTGCCCAAAGACAATATGTGCATGCATCTTCTGTACCCGTTTATATCTCAAATTCAGCTCAAAACACCCGAAAATTCGATATTTTGGGGTCCCAGAAGCGATCTGTACATGCATAGTCAGTGCTAGAATGTTTTCAAAATATAGGCTCAAAACATGCTAAAAATTGATATTTTAGGTGCCCAAAGTCAATATGTGCATGCATCTTCTGTACCCGTTTATATCTCAAATTTAGCTCCAAACACCCGAAAATTCGATATTTTGGGGTCCCAGAAGCGATCTGTACATGCCTAGTCAGTGCTAGAATGTTTTCAAATTATATGCTCAAAACATGCTAAAAATCGATATTTTAGGTGCCCAAAGTCAATATGTGCATGTATCTTCTGTACCCGTTTATATCTCAAATTCAGGCTCAATACACCCGAGAATTCGATATTTTGGGGTCCCAGAAGCGATCTGTACATGTGGACTCAGTGCTAGAATATTTTCAAAATATAGGCCCAAAACATGCTGAAAATCGATATTTTAGGTGCCCAAACTCTATATGTGCATGCATCTTCTGTACCCATTTATATCTCAATTTCAGGCTCCAAACACCCTAAAATTCGATATTTTGGGGTCCCAGAAGCGATCTGTACATGGTTACTCAGATTCAGGCCAAAAATATGCTGAAAATCGATATTTTAGGTGCCTCAAGTCAATATGTGTATACATCTTCTGCACCCGTTTATATCCCAAATTCAGGCTCCAAACACCCGAAAATTCGATATTTTGGGGTCCCAGAAGCGATCTGTACATGCCTACTCCAAGTTAGAATGTTTTCAAGATACAGACCCAAAACATGCCTAAAATCGATATTTTAGGTGCCCAAAAGTCGATATGTGCATGCATCTTCTGTACCCGTTTATATCTCAAATTCAGGCTCAAACACCCGAAAATTCGATATTTTGGGGTCTCAGAAGCGATCTGTACATGCCTACTCAGTGCTAGAATATTTTCAAAATATAGACCCAATACATGCTACAAATCGATATTTTAGGTGCCCAAAGTCGATATCTCAAATTCAGGCCCAAAACACCCGAAAATTCGATATTTTGGGGTCCCAGAAGCGATCTGTACATGCCTACTCCGTGTTAAAGTATTTTTAAAATGCAGAACCAAAATATACTGGAAATCGATTTTTTAGGTGCCAAAAAGTCGATATGTGCATGTATCTTCTGTACCCGTTTATATCTTAAACTCAGGCTCCAAACACCCGAAAATTCGATATTTTGGGGTCCCAGAAGCGATCTGTACATGCCTTCTCAGATACAGGCAAAAAACATGTTGAAAATCGATATTTTATGTACCCAAAGTCAATATGTGTATTCATCTTCTGCACCCGTTTATATCCCAAATTCAACCTCAAAACACCCGAAAATTAGATATTTTTTTAGGTCCCAGAAGCGATCTGTACATGCCTACTCAGTGCTAGAATGTTTTCAAAATATAGGCTCAAAACATGCTAAAAATCGATATTTTAAGTGTCCAAAGTCGATATGTGCATGAATCTTCTGTACCTGTTTATATCTCAAATTCCGCCTCAAAACACCCAAAAATTCGGTATTTTTGGGTCCTAGAAGGGAACTGTAAATGCGTACTCCTAGTTAGAATGTTTTTAAGATACAGACCCAAAACAAGCTCAAAATCGATATTTTAGGAGTCCAAAAGTCGATATGTGTATGCATCTTCAGTACCCGTTTATATCTCAAATTCAGGCTTCAAACACACGAAAATTCAGTATTTTGGGGTCCTAGAAGCGATCTGTACATGCCTACTCAGATACAGGCCCAAAACATGCTGAAAATCGATATTTCAGGTGCTATATTCAATATGTGCATGCATCTTATGTACCCGTTTATATCTCAAATTCAGGCTCAAAACACCCGAAAATTCGATATTTTTGTGTCCCAGAAGCAATCTGTGCATGCCTACTTCGTGTTAGAGTATTTTCAAAATACAGGCCCAAAACATACTAAAAATCGATATTTTAGGTGCTCAAATTCAATATGTGCATTCATCTTCTGTACCTGTTTATATCTCTAATTCATGCTCCAAACACCCGAAAATTCGGTATTTTTGGGTCCTAGAAGCGATCTGTACATGCTTACTCCTAGTTAGAATGTTTTCAAGATACAGATCCAAAACATGCTCAAAATCGATATTTTAGGTTCCCAAAAGTTGATGCATTTTCAGTAATCGTTTATATATCAAATTCAGGCTCAAAACACCTGAAAATTCGATATTTTGGGATCCCAGAAGCGATCTGTACATGGCTACTCCGTGTTAGAGTATTTTCAAAATACAGGCCCAAAACATACTGAAAATCGATATTTTAGGTGCCCAAAAGTCGATATGTGCATGCATGTTCTGTACCCGTTTATATCTCAAATTCAGGCTCAAAACACCCGAAAATTCGATATTTTGGGGTCCCAGAAGCGATCTGTACATGCCTCCTCCGTGTTAGAGTATTTTCAAAATACAGGCCCAAAACATGCTGAAAATCGATATTATAAGTGTCCAAAGTCAATATGTGCATGCATCTTCTGTACCCGTTTATATCTCAAATTCAGGCTCAAAACACCCGAAAATTCAATATTTTTGGGTCCTAGAAGTTATCTGTACTTGCCTAATCCTAGTTAGAATGTTTTCAAGATACAGACCCAAAACATGCTCTAAATCGATTATTTAGGTGCCCAAAAGTTGATATGTGAATGCATCTTCAGTACCCGTTTATATATCAAATTCGGGCTCAAAACACCCGAAAATTCAATATTTTGGGGTCCCAGAAGCGATCTATACATGCCTACTCCGTGTTAGAGTGTTTTCAAAATACAGGCCTAAAACATACTGAAAAACGATCTTTTAGGTGCCCAAAAGTCAATATGTGCATGCATCTTCTGTACCCGTTTATAATTAAAATTCAGGCTCCAAACACTAGAAAACTCGATATTTTGGGGTCCCAGAAGCGATCTGTACATGCCTAATCAGATACAGGCCCAAAATATGCTGAAAATCGATATTTTACATGCCCAAAGTCAATATGTGCATGCATCTTCTGTACCCGTTTATATCTCAAATTCAGGCTCAAAATACCCGAAAATTCGATATTTTGAGATCCCAGAAGCGATCTGTGCATGCCTACTTCGTGTAAGAGTATTTTCAAAATACAGGCCCAAAACATACTAAAAATCGATATTTTAGGTGCTCAAATTCAATATGTGCATTCATCTTCTGTACCTGTTTATATCTCTAATTCATGCTCCAAACACCCGAAAATTCGGTATTTTTGGGTCCTAGAAGCGATCTGTACATGCTTACTCCTAGTTAGAATGTTTTCAAGATACAGATCCAAAACATGCTCAAAATCGATATTTTAGGTTCCCAAAAGTTGATGCATTTTCAGTAATCGTTTATATATCAAATTCAGGCTCAAAACACCTGAAAATTCGATATTTTGGGATCCCAGAAGCGATCTGTACATGGCTACTCCGTGTTAGAGTATTTTCAAAATACAGGCCCAAAACATACTGAAAATCGATATTTTAGGTGCCCAAAAGTCGATATGTGCATGCATGTTCTGTACCCGTTTATATCTCAAATTCAGGCTCAAAACACCCGAAAATTCGATATTTTGGGGTCCCAGAAGCGATCTGTACATGCCTCCTCCGTGTTAGAGTATTTTCAAAATACAGGCCCAAAACATGCTGAAAATCGATATTATAAGTGTCCAAAGTCAATATGTGCATGCATCTTCTGTACCCGTTTATATCTCAAATTCAGGCTCAAAACACCCGAAAATTCAATATTTTTGGGTCCTAGAAGTTATCTGTACTTGCCTAATCCTAGTTAGAATGTTTTCAAGATACAGACCCAAAACATGCTCTAAATCGATTATTTAGGTGCCCAAAAGTTGATATGTGAATGCATCTTCAGTACCCGTTTATATATCAAATTCGGGCTCAAAACACCCGAAAATTCAATATTTTGGGGTCCCAGAAGCGATCTATACATGCCTACTCCGTGTTAGAGTGTTTTCAAAATACAGGCCTAAAACATACTGAAAAACGATCTTTTAGGTGCCCAAAAGTCAATATGTGCATGCATCTTCTGTACCCTTTTATAATTAAAATTCAGGCTCCAAACACCAGAAAACTCGATATTTTGGGGTCCCAGAAGCGATCTGTACATGCCTAATCAGATACAGGCCCAAAATATGCTGAAAATCGATATTTTACATGCCCAAAGTCAATATGTGCATGCATCTTCTGTACCTGTTTATATCTCAAATTCAGGCTCCAAACACCCGAAAATTCGGTATTTTTGGGTCCTAGAAGCAATCTGTACATGCCTACTCAGATACAGGCCCAAAACATCCTAAAAATCGATATTTTAGGTGCCCAAAGTCAATATGTGTATGCATCTTCTGCACCCGTTTATATCCCAAATTCAACCTCAAAACACACGAAAATTCGATATTTTTGGATCCCAGAAGCGATCTGTACATGCCTACTCAGTGCTAAAATGTTATCAAAATATAGGCTCAAACATGCTAAAAATCGATATTTTAGGTGTCCAAAGTCGATATGTGCATGCATCTTCAATATCCGTTTATATCTCAAATTCAGGCTCAAAACACCCCAAAATTCGATTTGTTGTGATCCCAGAAGCGATCTGTACATGGCTACTCCGTGTTAGAGTATTTTCAAAATACAGGCCCAAAACATACTGAAAATCGATATTTTAGGTGCCCAAAAGTCGATTTGTGCATGCATGTTCTGTTCCCGTTTATATCTCAAATTCAGGCTTAAAACACCCGAAAATTCGATATTTTGTGGTCCCAGAAGCGATCTGTACATGCCTCCTCCGTGTTAGAGTATTTTCAAAATACTGACCCAAAACATGCTGAAAATCGATATTTTAGGTGCCTAAAGTCTATATGTGCATGCATTTTCTGAACCCGTTTATATCTCAAATTCAGGCTCCAAACACCCGAAAATTCGATATTTTGGGGTCCCAGAAGCGATCTGTATATGCCTACTCCGTTTTAGAGTATTTTCAAAATACAGGCCCAAAACATGCTGAAAATACATATTTTAGGTTCCCAAAGTCAATATCTGTATGCATCTTCTGCACCCGTTTATATCCCAAATTCAACATCAAAACACTTGAAAATTCGATATTTTGGGGTCCCATAAGCGATCTGTACATGCCTACTCAGTGTTAGAATATTTTCAAAATATAGGCTCAAAACATGCTAAAAATCGATATTATAAGTGTCCAAAGTCGATATGTGCATGCATCTTCTGTACACGTTTATATCACAAATTCAGGCTCAAAACACCCGAAAATTCAGTATTTTTGGGTCCTAGAAGCGATCTGTACATGCCTACTCCTAGTTAGAATGTTTTCAAGATACAGACCCAAAACATGCTCAAAATCGATATTTTAAGTGCCAAAAAGTTGATATGTGCATGCATCTTCAGTACCCGTTTATATATCAAATTCAGGCTCAAAACACCCAAAATTTCGATATTTTGGGGTCCCAGAAGCGATCTGTACATGCCTACTCCGTGTTAGAGTGTTTTCAAAATACAGGCCTAAAACATACTGAAAATCGATCTTTTAGGTGCCCAAAAGTCGATATGTGCATGCATCTTCTGTACACGTTTATTTCTCTAATTCAGGCTCCAAACACCAGAAAATTCGATATTTTGGGGTCCTAGAAGCGATCTGTACATGCCTAATCAGATACAGGCCCAAAATATGCTGAAAATCGATATTTTACATGCCCAAAGTCAATATGTGCATGCATCTTCTGTTACTGTTTATATCTCAAATTCAGGCTCAAAACACCCGAAAATTCGATATTTTGGGGTCCCAGAAGCAATCTGTACATGCCTCCTCCGTGTTAGATTATTTTCAAAATACTGACCCAAAACATGCTGAAAATCGATATTTTAAGTGTCCGAAGTCGATATGTGCATGCATCTTCTGTACACGTTTATATCTCAAATTCATAATCAATACACCCGAAAATTCGGTATTTTTGGATCCTGGAAGCGATTTGTACATGCCTACTCCTATTTAGAATGTATTCAAGATACTGACCCAAAACATACTAAAAATCGATATTTTAGGTGCCCAAAAGTCGCTATGTGCATGCTTCTTCAGTACCCGTTTATATTTCAAATTCAGGCTCAAAACACCCGAAAATTCGATATTTTTAGTTCCCAGAAGCGATCTGTACAAGCATACTCCGTGTTAGAGTATTTTGAAAATACTGGCCCAAAAACATGCTGAAAATCGATATTTTAGGTGCACAAAGTCAATATGTGCATGCATGTTCTGTACCAGTTTATATCTCAAATTCAGGCTCAAAACACCCGAAAATTCGATATTTTTGGATCCCAGAAGCGATCTGTACATACCTACTCAGTGCTAAAATGTTTTTAAATTATAGTCTCAAAACATGCTAAAAATCGATATTTTAAGTGTCCAAAGTCGATATGTGCATGCATCTTCTGTACCCGTTTATATCTCAAATTCAGGCTCAAAACACCCGAAAATTCGGTATTTTTGGGTCCTAGAATCGATCTGTACATGCCTACTCCTAGTTAGAATGTTTTCAAGATACAGATCCAAAACATGCTCAAAATCGATATTTTAGGTGACCTAAAGTTGATATGTGCATGCATCTTCAGTAACCGTTTATATCTCAAATTCAGGCTCAAAACACCCGAAAATTCGATATTTTTGGATCCCAGAAGCGATCTGTACATGGCTACTCCGTGTTAGAGTATTTTCAAAATACAGGCCAAAAACATACTGAAAATCGATATTTTAGGTGCCCAAAAGTCGATATGTGCAGGCATGCTCTGTACCCGTTTATATCTCAAATTCAGGCTCAAAACACCCGAAAATTCGATATTTTGGGGTCCCAGAAGCGATTTGTACATGCCTACTCAGATACAGGCACAAAACATGCTGAAAATCGATATTTTAGGTGCCCAAAGTAAGTATGTGTATGTATTTTCTGCACCCGTTTATATCCCAAATTCAACCTCAAAACACCCGAAAATTCGATATTTTTGGGTCCCAGAAGCGATCTGTACATGCCTACTCAGTGCTAGAATGTTTTCAAAATATAGGGTCAAAACATGCTAAAAATCGATATTTTAAGTGTCCGAAGTCGATATGTGCATGCATCTTCTGTACACGTTTATATCTCAAATTCATAATCAATACACCCGAAAATTCGGTATTTTTGGATCCTGGAAGCGATCTGTACATGCCTACTCCTATTTAGAATGTATTCAAGATACTGACCCAAAACATACTAAAAATCGATATTTTAGGTGCCCAAAAGTCGCTATGTGCATGCTTCTTCAGTACCCGTTTATATTTCAAATTCAGGCTCAAAACACCCGAAAATTCGATATTTTTAGTTCCCAGAAGCGATCTGTACAAGCATACTCCGTGTTAGAGTATTTTGAAAATACTGGCCCAAAAACATGCTGAAAATCGATATTTTAGGTGCACAAAGTCAATATGTGCATGCATGTTCTGTACCCGTTTATATCTCAAATTCAGGCTCAAAACACCCGAAAATTCGATATTTTTGGATCCCAGAAGCGATCTGTACATACCTACTCAGTGCTAAAATGTTTTTAAAATATAGTCTCAAAACATGCTAAAAATCGATATTTTATGAGCCCAAAGTCGATATGTGCATGCATCTTCTGTACCCGTTTATATCTCAAATTCAGGCTCAAAACACCCGAAAATTCGGTATTTTTGGGTCCTAGAAGCGATCTGTACATGCCTACTCCTAGTTAGAATGTTTTCAAGATACAGATCCAAAACATGCTCAAAATCGATATTTTAGGTGACATAAAGTTGATATGTGCATGCATCTTCAGTAACCGTTTATATCTCAAATTCAGGCTCAAAACACCCGAAAATTCGATATTTTTGGATCCCAGAAGCGATCTGTACATGGCTACTCCGTGTTAGAGTATTTTCAAAATACAGGCCAAAAACATACTGAAAATCGATATTTTAGGTGCCCAAAAGTCGATATGTGCAGGCATGCTCTGTACCCGTTTATATCTCAAATTCAGGCTCAAAACACCAGAAAATTCGATATTTTGGGGTCCCAGAAGCGATCTGTACATGCCTACTCAGAAACAGGCCGAAAACATGCTGAAAATCGATATTTTAGGTGTCCAAAGTCAATATGTGTATGCATCTTCTGCACCCGTTTATATCCCAAATTCAACCTCAAAACACCCGAAAATTCGATATTTTTGGGTTCCAGCAGCGATATGTACATGCCTACTTAGTGCTAGAATTTTTTCAAAATATAGGCTCAAAACAGGCTAATAATCGATATTTTAAGTGTCCAAAGTCGATGTGTGCATGCATCTTCTGTACCCGTTTATATCTCAAATTCAGCCTCAAAACACCCGAAAATTCGATATTTTCGGGTCCCAGAAACGATCTGTACTCAGTGCTAGAATATTTTCAAAATATAGGCCCAAAACATGCTAAAATCGATATTTTAGATGCCCAAAGTCGATATATCAAATTCAGGCCCAAAACACCCGAAAATTCGATATTTTGGGGTCCCTGAAGCGATCTGTACATGCCTACTCCGTGTTAGAATATTTTCAAAATACAGGCCCAAAACATACTGAAAATCGATCTTTTAGGTGCCCAAAAGTCGATATGTGCATTCATCTTCTGTACCCGTTTATATCTCAAATTCAGGCTCCAAATACCCTAAAATTCGATATTTGGGGTCCTTAAAGCAATCTGTACATGCCTACTCAGATACAGGCCCAAAACATGCTGAAAATAGATATTTTAGGTGCCCAGAGTCAATATGTGTAACTATCTTCTGCACCCGTTTATATCCCAAGTTCAACCTCAAAACACCCGAAAATTCGATGTTTTGGGGTGCCAGAAGCAATCTGTACATGCCTACTCATTGCTAGAATGTTGTCAAAATATAGTTCCGAAACATGCTAATAATCGATATTTTAAGTGTCCAAAATCGATGTGTGCATGCATCTTCTGTACCCGTTTATATCTCAAATTCAGCCTCAAAACACCCGAAAATTCGATATTTTGAGGTCCCAGAAGCGATCTGTACATGCATACTCAGTGCTAGAAAATTTTCAAAATATAGTTCCAAAACATGCTATAAATCGATATTTTAAGTGTCCAAAGTCAATATGTGCATGCATCTTCTGTACCCGTTTATATCTCAAATTCACGATCAAAACACACGAAAATTCGGTATTTTTGGGTCCTACAAGCGATCTGTACTTGCTTACTCCTAGTTAGAATGTTTTCAAGATACAAACCTAAAACATGCTAAAATCGATATTTTAGGTGCCCAAAAGTCGATATGTGCATGCATCTTCAGTACCCGTTTATATCTCAAATGCAGGCTCAAAACACTCGAAAATTCGATATTTTGGGGTCCGAGAAGCGATCTGTACATGCCTACTCCGTGTTAGAGTATTTTCAAAATACAGGCAGAAAACATGCTGAAAATCGATATTTTAGGTGCCCAAAGTCGATATCTTAAATTCAGGCCCAAAACACCCGCAAATTCGACATTTTCGGGTCCCAGAAGCGATCTGTACATGCCTATTCCGTGCTAGAGTATTTTCAAAATGCAGGCCCAAAACAAACTGAAAATCGATCCTGTATGTGCCCAAAAGTCGATTTGTACATGCATCTTCTGTACCCGTTTATATCTCAAATTCAGGCTCCAAACACCCGAAAATTAAGCGATCTGTACATGCCTACTCAGATACAGGCCCAAAACATGCTAAAAAATGATATTTAAGGTGCCCAAAGTATATATGTGTATGCATCTTCTGCACCCGTTTACATCCCAAATTCAACCTCAAAACACCCAAAAATTTGATATTTTTGGGTCCCAGAAGCGATCAGTACATGCCTACTCAGTGCAAGAATATTTTTAAAATATACGCTCAAAACATGCTAAAAATCGATATTTTAAGTGTCCAAAGTCTAAATGTGCATGCATCTTCTGTACCCGTTTATATCTCATTTTCAGGCTCAAAACACCCGAAAATTCGGTATCTTTGGGTCCTAGAAGCGATTTTTACATGCCTACTCCTAGTTAGAATGTTTTCAAGATACAGACCTACAACATGCTAAAATCGATATTTCAGGTGCTAAAAGTCGATATGTGCATGCATCTGCTGTACCCGTTTATATCTCAAATTCAGGCTCGAAACACCCGAAAATTCGATATTTTGCGGTCCTAGAAACGATCTATACTCAGTGCTAGAATATTTTTTTTAAATATAGGCCCAAAACATGCTAAAATCGATATTTTAGGTGCCCAAAGTCCATATCTCAAATTCAGGCCCAAAACACCCGAAAATTCGATATTTTGTGGTCCCAGAAGCGATCTGTACATGCCTACTCCTTGTTAGAGTATTTTCAAAATACAGGCAAAAAACATACTGAAAATCGATCTTTTAGGTGCCCAAAAGACGATATGTGCAATTATCTTCTGTACCCGTTTATATCTCAAATTCAAGCTCCAAACACCCTAAAATTCGATATTTTGGGGTCCCAGAAGCGATCTGTACATGCATACTCCGTGTTAGAATATTTTCAAAATACAGGCCCAAAACATGTTGAAAATCAATATTAAATTTAGGTGCCCAAAGTCGATATCTCAAATTCAGGCCCAAAACACCGGCAAATTCGATATTTTCGGGTCCAAGAAGCGATCTGTACATGCCTACTCCGTGCTAGAGTATTTTCAAAATACAGGCCCAAAACATACTGAAAATCGATCTTTTAGGTGCCCAAAAGTCGATATGTGCATTCATCTTCTGTACCCGTTTATATCTCAAATTCAGGCTCCAAACACCCTAAAATTCGATATTTTGGGGTCCTTAAAGCAATCTGTACATGCCTACTCAGATACAGGCCCAAAACATCCTGAAAATCGATATTTTAGGTGCCCAGAGTCAATATGTGTATGCATCTTCTGCACCCGTTTATATCTCAAATTCAGGCTCCAAACACCCGAAAATTCGATATTTTGGGGTTCCAGAAGCAATCTGTACATGCCTACTCATTGCTAGAATGTTTTCAAAATATAGTTCCAAAACATGCTAAAAATCGATATTTTAAGTGCACAAAGTCGATATCTCAAATTCAAGCCCAAAACATTCGAAAATTCGATATTTTGGGGTCCCAGAAGCAATCTGTACATGGCTACTCCGTGGTAGAGTATTTTCAAAATAGAGGCCCAAAACATACTGAAAATCGATCTTTTAGGTGCCCAAAAGTCGATATGTGCATGCATCTTCAGTACCAGTATATATCTCAAATTCAGGCTCCAAACACCCGAAAATTCGATATTTTGGGGTCCCAGAAGCGATCTGTACATGCCTACTCCTGGTTAGAATGTTTTCAAGATACAGACCCAAAACATGCTCAAAATCGATATTTTAGGTGCCCGAAAGTCGATATGTGCATGGATCATCAGTACCCGTTTATATCTCAAATTCAGGGTCAAAACACTCGAAAATTCGATATTTTGGGGTCCCAGAAGCGATCTGTACATGCCTACTCGGTGTTAGAGTATTTTCAAAATACAGGCAGAAAACATGCTGAAAATAAATATTTTAGGTGCCCAAAGTCAATATGTGCATGCATCTTCTGTACCTGTTTATATCTTAAATTCAGGCTCGAAACACCCGAAAATTCGATATTTTGGGGTCCCAGAAACGATCTGTACTCAGTGCTAGAATATTTTCAAAATATAGGCCCAAAACATGCTAAAATCGATATTTTAGGTGCTAAAAGTCGATATCTCAAATTCAGGCCCAAAACACCCGAAAATTCGATATTTTGGGGTCCCAGAAGCGATCTGTACATGCCTACTCCGTGTTAGAGTATTTTTAAAAATACAGGCCCAAAACAAACTGAAAATCGATCTTTTAGGTGCCCAAAAGTCGATATGTGCATTCATCTTCTGTACCCGTTTATATCACAAATTCAGGCTCCAAACACCCTAAAATTCGATATTTTGGGGTCCTTAAAGCAATCTGTACATGCCTACTCAGATACAGGCCCAAAACATGCTGAAAATAGATATTTTAGGTGCCCAGAGTCAATATGTGTAAGTATCTTCTGCACCCGTTTATATCCCAAGTTCAACCTCAAAACACCCGAAAATTCGATATTTTGGGGTCCCAGAAGCAATCTGTACATGCCTACTCATTGCTAGAATGTTTTCAAAATATAGTTCCGAAACATGCTTAAAATCGATATTTTAAGTGCACAAAGTCGATATCTTAAATTCAGGCCCAAAACATTCGAAAATTCGATATTTTGGGGTCCCAGAAGCGATCTGTACATGGCTACTCCGTGGTAAAGTATTTTCAAAATAGAGGCCCAAAACATACTAAAAATCGATCTTTTAGGTGAACAAAGTCAATATGTGCATGCATCTTCTGTACCCGTTTATATCTCAAATTCAGCCTCAAAACACCCGAAAAATCGTTGTTTTGAGGTAACAGAAGCGATCTGTACATGCCTACTTTTGGTTAGAATGTTTTCAAGCTACAGACCCAAAACATGCTAAAAATCGATATTTTAGGTGCCCAAAAGTCGATATGTGCATGCATCTTCAGTCACTGTCACTGTCACTGTCACTGTCACTGTCACTGTCACTGTTCCCTTAACCCTCCTGGGTCGTGGGGGCGCTGCACTGTAGAGCGGTACACATTGTCTCTCCACCCTTCCCTGTCGTGGGCAAGAGCCTGGGCACCTGCCAGGCTTCTCTCTGTCCATTCCTTGATGTTGTCTGTCCATCTCTTCCTCTGTCGTCCCCTTCTTCTCCCTCCCCTTACCGTCCCCTGGAGTATGGTCTTAGCCAGTCCAACGGATCTTATTGTATGGCCATACGATTGCAGTTTTCGTCTCTTGACTGTGGTCAGCAGATCTTCATACTGTCCCAAATGCTGTCTTATCCTTCTCCTCACCTCCTCATTGGTAATATGGTCTCTGTATGATATGCCCAGGATTCTCCTGAAACACCTCATTTCCAATGCTTGTATCCTTCTTTGTAATTCAGCTGTCAGCGTCCACGTCTCGCAAGCATACAAAAAGACAGACAGAACTATGGCACGCAGGAGCTTTTGTTTGATTTTTAGACTGATATTTTTGTCTTGCCATACAGTTTTTAATTTTGCTAATGCTGCAGTGGTCTGAGCAGCTCTTGAGAGGATTTCCATTTTAGATCCCTCCTCATTAATGATAGACCCCAAATATTTGAAGTGTTGGACTGTTTCTAATAGTTGACCCCTGACTGCAATTGGAGTGTGTATCCCTTCTGTGTTGTTAGTCATGATCTTTGACTTTTCGGCACTTATTTCCATGCCATAATTTGTAGAGGCTGTGTCCAGGTTATGCACCACTCTCATGAGTTCTTCCTCGCTTCCTGCCATTACATCGATGTCATCTGCAAATCTGAGATTAGGGATGGTCTGTCCTCCAATGCTTACTGTACCCATATGATCTTCAAGGGCATCTGTCATTATCCTTTCCAGGAAGATGTTAAAGAGTGTCGGTGAAAGGGGACAACCTTGGCGGACTCCCACTGTTGTCCGAAACCAATCACCAACCCCGCCCTGCATCAGCACCGCACTACCGGCTCTAGCGTATAGTTGCCTGATTGTTTCTATCAGTTTCTGTCCCATGTTGTATTTATGCATAGTGGCCCACAATGCATCATGCCACACTCTGTCAAATGCCTTTTTAAAATCCACAAACAGGTGGTAGATGTCTTGTTGATGCTGGCTGTATTTTTCACCTAGAACACGGAGATTGAAGATTTGTTCTGTAGTGCTTCTTCCTTTGCGGAAGCCAGCCTGTTCTGCAGCAATAATTTCCTCTGCTTGAGGAGTAAGTCTATTCAGAATCACCTTTAGCATCACTTTACTTGCATGGCTGATGAGACTTATAGTTCTGTAGTTTGAACATTGCTGAATGTTTCCTTTTTTGTGAAGTGTGATGATGAGTGATTGTGTCCATGTTGAAGGCCACTCCCCTGTCTCCCAGATCCTGTTGCATAACCGAGTTAAAAAGATTGTCATATTTTCTCCTCCATTTTGTATTAATTCACCTGGTATGTTGTCAATTCCTGGTGTTTTGCCATTTTTAAGCGACTTTATGGCTAGTTCTATTTCTTCTCTTAGTATGGGGAAATCATCTAAGTTTGTTGATTGTGGGCAATTAAGAACTGTAGGATCACCATTTATTTGGTGATTATAGAGCTCTGAGCAGTATTCAGTCCATCTCTTTGAGATTTCGTCTTTTTCTGTTAGGCAATTCCCATGCTTGTCTTGGATGTTGTTACTTTTTTGTTGTCTTGGTTTGGTTAGGTCATTTACTATTTGGTAGGCTCTTTTGGTGTTATTCCTGTTAAAACAATCTTCAATCTCACTGCACTGGCTCTCAATCCATTCCTCTTTTACCCTCCGCATTTCATTCCTGACTGTTTTATTCAATTCTCTATATTCTCTTGCTCCTCTCTCTGTGTTCTTTGTTTTTTTCAGTTCTCTTCTCAAATCACATAATTCAAGAATATCATCTGTGACCCATGGCTTGTTTTTATGTCGATGTTTGCCCAGAACTTCGTTTGCTGTCTCTGTCATTATTGCATTGAACCTGGTGGTCATTGTTTCAGTGTCTTCCTCCAGTGCTAGCAGTGGTGCAAATTTCCCACCTATAGTGACTTGAAATGTTTCTCTAATGCTTGGGTCTTTTAGTTTCTCTATGTTGAACTTCAGTCTCATGTTCTTAGCGGGTTTGATTTTCTTCCATCTTATTTTCAGGTTCAGTATCACCAGATCATGGTCACTTCCTATGTCTGCTCCTGGGAATGTCCTAGTTTTTGGTATATTAATACTTGACCGAAAACGGTTCTGTACCAGTATATAGTCAATCTGGTTGTGATGTAGTCCATTTGGTGCATGCCAGGTCCAGCGCCGGGATTCCTTGTGGGTACCAAGTGTGTTTGCTAGTGTCATATTGTTGTAGCTAGCAAACTCCAACAGTCGAAAGCCTCTCTCATTGGTTGAACTGTTTGACGATGGACCGCAGTATTCACTCCAATCATTTAGGGCGTCTACTCCCACCTTGGCATTCCAGTCTCCTTGGATGATCAAAATGTCCTTTTTGTTGACCTTTACTATAATGAGTTGGAGTTGGTTATAGAATTCTTCTATTACTTCTTCATCATAGTCTGATGTTGGTGCATAGACTTGAACCACTGTGATGTTAAATGGTTTAGCTCTTAGTCGGATAGAAATGAGCCTGCTTGATACTTGGAGACATCCAAGTATTGCTTTCTGAATGGTCTTGTTAACTAAGAAGCCAACTCCATTAATATGCTTGTCTTGTTCACCACTGTAGTAAAGTGTGTGTCCTTCATCGCATTGAAATTCTCCTGCATTCTTCCATCTGACCTCGCAGAGTCCCACGATATGCCAGGTATATCTTTCCAGTTCATGCATAAGCTCTTGAAGTTTTCCTGGTTGGGAGAGGGTTCTGACATTCCACGTGGCAATAGAGATGTTTTCCCGCCCTCGGATTCTGTTCTTTAGTGTTGCACCAGTAGCCAACTTATCACCTCCGCCCTGATGTGCGACGAAAGGCGCGGACCTTGTTGACCCGGGCGACGTCCGAGCCGGTATGGATTCCTGTGTGTTGTTCTTCATCATGTAGCCTGGCGGAGCCCATCCCTCTCCAGGCCTGACCACGACCGATATCCAGCTCTTGACTGGCTCGCCCTGATCACGGACATGTGGCCGTTAAGCTCAGCTTGGTGAACTCTTCCGCCCTGGCCGTTGACTTGCATGAAGTTCGTCCGCCCAGTGATGCCATGTCATCATCACCCCCTCACGACGTTTAGCCCGCCAGCTGAAGCGGTTTTCTGAGGTGTGGCACTTGGAGCCAGTACGTGAGAGATTAGGAGATGGGCGGGGACCAGTGATCCTGACCACTCTTGTGAGTGCAGCTGTCAAGTTTCAAAGGTACTACCCCTACCCAGCGCCCCCTACACCCTATATCTCAAATTCACGCTCAAAACACACGAAAAATCGGTATTTTTGGGTCCTAGAAGCGATCTGTACATGCCTACTCATTGCTAGAATGTTGTCAAAATATAGTTCCGAAACATGCTAATAATCGATATTTTAAGTGTCCAAAGTCGATGTGTGCATGCATCTTCTGTACCCGTTTATATCTCAAATTCAGCCTCAAAACACCCGAAAATTCGATATTTTGAGGTCCCAGAAGCGATCTGTACATGCATACTCAGTGCTAGAATATTTTCAAAATATAGTTCCAAAACATGCTAAAAATCGATATTTTAAGTGTCCAAAGTCAATATGTGCATGCATCTTCTGTACCCGTTTATATCTCAAATTCACGCTCAAAACACACGAAAATTCGGTATTTTTGGGTCCTAGAAGCGATCTGTACATGCCTACTCCTAGTTAGAATGTTTTCAAGATACAGACCCAAAACATGCTAAAATCGATATTTTAGGTGCCCAAAAGTCGATATGTGCATGCATCTTCAGTACCCGTTTATATCTCAAATGCAGGCTCAAAACACTCGAAAATTCGATATTTTGGGGTCCGAGAAGCGATCTGTACATGCCTACTCCGTGTTAGAGTATTTTCAAAATACAGGCAGAAAACATGCTGAAAATCGATATTTTAGGTGCCCAAAGTCGATATCTTAAATTCAGGCCCAAAACACCCGCAAATTCGATATTTTCGGGTCCCAGAAGCGATCTGTACATGCCTACTCCGTGCTAGAGTATTTTCAAAATGCAGGCCCAAAACATACTGAAAATCGATCCTGTATGTGCCCAAAAGTCGATTTTTACATGCATCTTCTGTACCCGTTTATATCTCAAATTCAGGCTCCAAACACCCGAAAATTAAGCGATCTGTACATGCCTACTCAGATACAGGCCCAAAACATGCTAAAAATTGATATTTAAGGTGCCCAAAGTATATATGTGTATGCATCTTCTGCACCCGTTTACATCCCAAATTCAACCTCAAAATACCCGAAAATTCGATATTTTGGGGTCCCAGAAGCGATCAGTACATGCCTACTCAGTGCAAGAATATTTTTAAAATATAGGCTCAAAACATGCTAAAAATCGATATTTTAAGTGTCCAAAGTCTAAATGTGCATGCATCTTCTGTACCCGTTTATATCTCAAATTCAGGCTCAAAACACCCGAAAATTCGGTATTTTTGGGTCCTAGAAGCGATTTTTACATGCCTACTCCTAGTTAGAATGTTTTCAAGATACAGACCCAAAACATGCTAAAATCGATATTTTAGGTGCTAAAAGTCGATATGTGCATGCATCTGCTGTACCCGTTTATATCTCAAATTCAGGCTCGAAACACCCGAAAATTCGATATTTTGCGGTCCCAGAAACGATCTGTACTCAGTGCTAGAATATTTTTTTTAAATATAGGCCCAAAACATGCTAAAATCGATATTTTAGGTGCCCAAAGTCGATATCTCAAATTCAGGCCCAAAACACCCGAAAATTCGATATTTTAGGGTCCCAGAAGCGATCTGTACATGCCTACTCCTTGTTAGAGTATTTTCAAAATACAGGCCCAAAACATACTGAAAATCGATCTTTTAGGTGCCCAAAAGTCGATATGTGCATTCATCTTCTGTACCCGTTTATATCTCAAATTCAGGCTCCAAACACCCTAAAATTCGATATTTTGGGGTCCTGAAAGCAATCTGTACATGCCTACTCAGATACAGGCCCAAAACATGCTGAAAATCGATATTTTAGGTGCCCAGAGTCAATATGTGTATGCATCTTCTGCACCCGTTTATATCCCAAATTCAACCTGAAAACACCCGAAAATTCGATATTTTGGGGTCCCAGAAGCAATCTGTACATGCCTACTCAGTGCTAGAATGTTTTCAAAATATAGGCTCAAAACATGCTAATAATCGATATTTTAAGTGTCCAAAGTCGATGTGTGCATGCATCTTCTGTACCCGTTTATATCTCAAATTCAGCCTCAAAACACCCGCAAATTCGATATTTTGGGGTCCCAGAAACGATCTGTACTCAGTGCTAGAATATTTTCAAAATATAGGCCCAAAACATGCTAAAATCGATATTTTAGGTGCCCAAAGTCGATATCTCAAATTCAGTCCCAAAACACCCGAAAATTCGATATTTTGGGGTCCCTGAAGCGATCTGTACATGCCTACTCCGTGTTAGAGTATTTTCAAAATACAGGCCTAAAACATACTGAAAATCGATCTTTTAGGTGCCCAAAAGTCGATATGTGCATTCATCTTCTGTACCCGTTTATATCTCAAAATCAGGCTCCAAACACCCTAAAATTCGATATTTTGGGGTCCTTAAAGCAATCTGTACATGCCTACTCAGATACAGGCCCAAAACATGCTGAAAATCGATATTTTAGGTGCCCAGAGTCAATATGTGTAACTATCTTCTGCACCCGTTTATATCCCAAGTTCAACCTCAAAACACCCGAAAATTCGATATTTTGGGGTCCCAGAAGCATTCTGTACATGCCTACTTATTGCTAGAATGTTGTCAAAATATAGTTCCGAAACAAGCTAAAAATCGATATTTTAAGTGTCCAAAGTCGATGTGTGCATGCATCTTATGTACCCGTTTATATCTCAAATTCAGCCTCAAAACTCCCGAAAATTCGATATTTTGAGGTCCCAGAAGCGATCTGTACATGCATACTCAGTGCTAGAATATTTTCAAATTATAGTTCCAAAACATGCTGAAAATATATATTTTAGGTGCCCAAAGTCAATATGTGCATGGATCATCAGTACCCGTTTATATCTCAAATTCAGGCTCAAAACACTCGAAAATTCGATATTTTGGGGTCCCAGAAGCGATCTGTACATGCCTACTCCGTGTTAGAGTATTTTCAAAATACAGGCAGAAAACATGCTGAAAATAAATATTTTAGGTGCCCAAAGTCAATATGTGCATGCATCTTCTGTACCTTTTTATATCTTAAATTCAGGCTCGAAACACCCGAAAATTCGATATTTTGGGGTCCCAGAAACGATCTGCACTCAGTGCTAGAATATTTTCAAAATATAGGCCCAAAACATGCTAAAATCGATATTTTAGGTGCCCAAAGTCGATATCTCAAATTGAGGCCCAAAACACCCGAAAATTCGATATTTTGGGGTCCCAGAAGCGATCTGTACATGCCTACTCCGTGTTAGAGTATTTTTAAAAATACAGGCCCAAAACATACTGAAAATCGATCTTGTAGGTGCCCAAAAGTCGATATGTGCATTCATCTTTTGTACCCGTTTATATCTCAAATTCAGGCTCCAAACACCCTAAAATTCGATATTTTGGGGTCCTTAAAGCAATCTGTACATGCCTACTCAGATACAGGCCCAAAACATGCTGAAAATCGATATTTTAGGTGCCCAGAGTCAATATGTGTAAGTATCTTCTGCACCCGTTTATATCCCAAGTTCAACCTCAAAACACCCGAAAATTCGATATTTTGGGGTCCCAGAAGCAATCTGTACATGCCTACTCATTGCTAGAATGTTTTCAAAATATAGTTCCGAAACATGCTAAAAATCGATATTTTAAGTGCACCAAGTCGATATCTCAAATTCAGGCCCAAAACATTCGAAAATTCGATATTTTGGGGTCCCAGAAGCGATCTGTACATGGCTACTCCGTGGTAGAGTATTTTCAAAATAGAGGCCCAAAACATACTGAAAATCGATCTTTTAGGTGAACAAAGTCAATATGTGCATGCATCTTCTGTACCCGCTTATATCTCAAATTCAGCCTCAAAACACCCGAAAAATCGATGTTTTGAGGTCCCAGAAGCGATCTGTACATGCCTACTTTTGGTTAGAATGTTTTCAAGATACAGACCCAAAACATGCTCAAAATCGATATTTTAGGTGCCCAAAAGTCGATATGTGCATGTATCATCATCAGTACCCGTTTATATCTCAAATTCAGGCTCAAAACACCCGAAAATTCGATATTTTGGGGTCCCAGAGGCGATCTGTACATGCCTACTCCGTGTTAGAGTATTTTCAAAATACAGGCCCAAAACATGCAGAAAATCAATGTTTTAGGTGCCCAAAGTCAATATGTGCATGCATCTTCTGTACTCGTTTATATCTCAAATTCAGGCTCGAAACACTCGAAAATTCGATAATTTTGGGTCCCAGAAGCGATCTGTACATGCCTACTCAGTGCTAGAATGTTTTCAAAACATTGGCTGAAAATATACCAAAAATTGATATTTTAAGTTTCCAAAGTCGATAATATTGTGCATGTACCTTCTGTACCAGTTTATATCTCAAATTCAGGCTCGAAACACCTGAAAATTCGGTATTTTTGGGTCCTAGAAGCGATCTGTACATGCCTACTCCTGGTTAGAATGTTTTTAAAATACAGACCCAAAACATGCTCAAAATCGATATTTTAGGTGCCCAAAAGTCGATATGTGCATGCATCATCAGTACCCGTTTATATCACAAACTCAGGCTCAATACACCCGAAAATTTTATATTTTGATGTCCCAGAAGCGATCTGTACATGCCTACTCAGTGCTAGAATATTTTCAAAATATAGTCCCAAAACATGCTAAAAATAGATATTTTAGGTGCCCAACGTCGAGATCTCAAAATCAGGCCCAAAACACCCGAAAATTCGATATTTTGTGGTCCCAGAAGCGATTTGAGCATACCTACTCCGTGTTTGAGTATTTTTAAAATACAAGCCCAAAACATACTGAAAATCGATCTTTTAGGTGCCCAAAAGTCGATATGTGCATGCATCTTCTGTACCCGTTTATATCTCAAATTCAGGCTCCAAAAACCCGAAAATTCTATATTTTAGGGTCCCAGAAGCGATCTGTTCATGCATACACCGTGTTAGAGTATTTTCAATATAGAGGCCCAAAACATGCTGAAAATCGAAATTTTAGGGGCCCAAAGTCAATATGTGTATGCATCTTCTGCACCCGTTTATATCCCAAATTCATCCTCAAAACACCCGAAAAATCGGTATTTTTGGGTCCTAGAAGCGATCTGTACATGCCTACTCCTAGTTAGAATGTTTTCAAAATACAGGCCTAAAACATGCTGAAAATCGATATTATAGGTGCCCTAAGTCAATATGTGTATGCATCTTCTGCACCCGTTTATATCTCAAATTCAACCTCAAAACACCCGAAAATTCGATATTTTTGGGTCCCAGAAGCGATCTGTACATGGCTACTCAGCGCTAGATTATTTTCAAACTATAGGCCCAAAACATGCTAAAAATCGATATTTTAGGGGCCCAAAGTCGATATCTCAAATTCTGTCCCAAAACACCCGTAAATTCGATATTTTGGGGCCCCAGAAGCAATCGGTACATGCCTACTCCGTGTTAGAGTATTTTCAAAATACAGGCCCAAAACATGCAGAAAATCAATGTTTTAGGTGCCCAAAGTCAATATGTGCATGCATCTTCTGTACCCGTTTATATCTCAAATTCAGGCTCGAAACACTCGAAAATTCGATAATTTTGGGTCCCAGAAGCGATCTGTACATGCCTACTCAGTGCTAGAATGTTTTCAAAACATTGGCTGAAAATATGCCAAAAATTGATATTTAAAGTTTCCAAAGTCGATAATATTGTGCATGTACCTTCTGTACCAGTTTATATCTCAAATTCAGGCTCAAAACACCTGAAAATTCGGTATTTTTGGGTCCTAGAAGCGATCTGTACATGCCTACTCCTGGTTAGAATGTTTTTAAAATACAGACCCAAAACATGCTCAAAATCGATATTTTAGGTGCCCAAAAGTCGATATGTGCATGCATCATCAGTACCCGTTTATATCACAAACTCAGGCTCAATACACCCGAAAATTTTATATTTTGATGTCCCAGAAGCGATCTGTACATGCCTACTCAGTGCTAGAATATTTTCAAAATATAGTCCCAAAACATGCTAAAAATCGATATTTTAGGTGCCAAACGTCGATATCTCAAAATCAGGCCCAAAACACCCGAAAATTCGATATTTTGTGGTCCCAGATGCGATTTGAGCATACCTACTCCGTGTTTGAGTATTTTTAAAATACAAGCCCAAAACATACTGAAAATCGATCTTTTAGGTGCCCAAAAGTCGATATGTGCATGCATCTTCTGTACCCGTTTATATCTCAAATTCAGGCTCCAAAAACCCGAAAATTCTATATTTTAGGGTCCCAGAAGCGATCTGTTCATGCATACACCGTGTTAGAGTATTTTCAATATACAGGCCCAAAACATGCTGAAAATCGAAATTTTAGGGGCCCAAAGTCAATATGTGTATGCATCTTCTGCACCCGTTTATATCCCAAATTCATCCTCAAAACACCCGAAATATCGGTATTTTTGGGTCCTAGAAGCGATCTGTACATGCCTACTCCTAGTTAGAATGTTTTCAAAATACAGGCCTAAAACATGCTGAAAATCGATATTATAGGTGCCCTAAGTCAATATGTGTATGCATCTTCTGCACCCGTTTATATCTCAAATTCAACCTCAAAACACCCGAAAATTCGATATTTTTGGGTCCCAGAAGCAATCTGTACATGGCTACTCAGCGCTAGATTATTTTCAAACTATAGGCCCAAAACATGCTATAAATCGATATTTTAGGGGCCCAAAGTCGATATCTCAAATTCTGTCCCAAAACACCCGTAAATTCGATATTTTGGGGCCCCAGAAGCAATCGGTACATGCCTACTCCGTGTTAGAGTATTTTCAAAATACAGGCCCAAAACATGCTGAAATCGATATTTTAGGTGCCCAAAGTAAATATGTGTATGCATCTTCTGCACCCGTTTATATCACAAGCTCAGGCTCAATACACCCGAAAATTTGATATTTTGATGTCCCAGAAGCGATATGTACATGCCTACTCAGTGCTAGAATATTTTCAAAATATAGTCCCAAAACATGCTAGAAATCGATATTTTAGGTGCCCAACGTCGATATCTCAAAATCAGGCCCAAAACACCCGAGAATTCGATATTTTGTGGTCCCAGAAGCGATTTGAGCATACCTACTCCGTGTTAGAGTATTTTTAAAATACAAGATCAAAACATACTGAAAATCGATCTTTTAGGTGCCCAAAAGTCGATATGTGCATGCATCTTCTGTACCCGTTTATATCTCAAATTCAGGCTCCAAAAACCCGAAAATTTGATATTTTAGGGTCCCACAAGCGATCTGTTCATGCATACACCGTGTTAGAGTATTTTTAATTTACAGGCCCAAAACATGCTGAAAATCGAAATTTTAGGTACCCAAAGTCTATATGTGTATGCATCTTCTGCACCCGTTTATATCCCAAATTCAACCTCAAAACACCCGAAAAATCGGTATTTTTGGGTCCTAGAAGCGATCTGTACATGCCTACTCCTAGTTAGAATGTTTTCAAAATACAGGCCCAAAACATGCTAAAAATCGATATTATAGGTGCATAAATGCCAATATGTGTATGCATCTTCTGCACCCGTTTATATCTCAAATTCAACCTCAAAACACCCGAAAATTCGATATTTTTGGGTCCCAGAAGCGATTTGTACATGGCTACTCAGCGCTAGATTATTTTCAAACTATAGGCCCAAAACATGCTAAAAATCGATATTTTAGGGGCCCAAAGTCGATATCTCAAATTCAGTCCCAAAACACCCGAAAATTCGATATTTTGTGGTCCCAGAAGCGATTTGAGCATACCTACTCCGTGTTAGAGTATTTTTAAAAAACAAGCCCAAAACATACTGAAAATCGATCTTTTAGGTGCCCAAAAGTCGATATGTGCATGCATCTTCTGTACCCGTTTATATCTCAAATTCAGGCTCCCAAAACCCGAAAATTCGTTATTTTAGGGTCCCAGAAGTGATTTGATCATGCATACACCGTGTTAGAGTATTTTCAATATACAGGCCCAAAACATGCTGAAAATCGAAATTTTAGGTGCCCAATGTCAATATGTGTATGCATCTTCTGCACCCGTTTATATCTCAAATTCAGGCTCAAAACACTCGAAAATTCGATATTTTGGGTCCCAGAAGCGATGTGTACATGCCTACTCCGTGTTAGAGTATTTTCAAAATACAGGCCTAAAACATGCTGAAAATCGATATTTTAGGTGTACAAAGTCAATATGTGCATGCATCTTCTGTACCCGTTTATATCTCAAATTCAGGCTCGAAACACCCGAAAATACGATATTTTGGGGTCCCAGAAACGATCTGTACTCAGTGCTAGAATATTTTCAAAATATAGGCCCAAAACATGCTAAAATCGGTATTTTAGGTGCCCAAAGTCGATATCTCCAATTCAGGCCCAAAACACCGGCAAATTCGATATTTTCGGGTCCAAGAAGCGATTTGTACATGCCTACTCCGTGTTAGAGTATTTTTTAAAATACAGGCCCAAAACATACTGAAAATCGATCTTTTAGGTGCCCAAAAGTCGATATGTGCATTCATCTTCTGTACCCGTTCATATCTCAAATTCAGGCTCCAAACCCCCTAAAATTCGATATTTTGGGGTCCTTAATTAAAGCAATCTGTACATGCCTACTCAGATACAGGCCCAAAACATGCTGAAAATAGATATTTTAGGTGCCCAGAGTCAATATGTGTATGCATCTTCTGCACCCGTTTATATCCCAAGTTCAACCTCAAAACACCCGAAAATTCGATATTTTGGGGTCCCAGAAGCAATCTGTACGTGCCTACTCATTGCTAGAATGTTTTCAAAATATAGTTCCAAAACATGCTAAAAATCGATATTTTAAGTGCACAAAGTCGATATCTCAAATTCAAGCCTAAAACATTCGGAAATTCGATATTTTGGGGTACCAGAAGCGATCTGTACATGGCTACTCCGTGGTAGAGTATTTTTAAAATAGAGGCCCAAAACATACTGAAAATCGATCTTTTAGGTGCCCAAAAGTCGATATGTGCATGCATCTTCGGTACCCGTATATATCTCAAATTCAGGCTCAAAACACCCAAAAATTCGATATTTTGGGGTCCCAGAAGCGATCTGTACATGCCTACTCCGTGTTAGAGTATTTTCAAAATACTGGCCCAAAACATGCTGAAAATCGATATTTTAGGTGCCCAAAGTCAATATGTGCATGCATCTTCTGTACCCGTTTATATCTCAAATTCAGCCTCAAAACACCCGAAAAATCGATATTTTCAGATCCCAGAAGCGATCTGTACATGCCTACTTCGTGTTAGAGTATTTACAAAATACAGGCCCAAAACATGTTAAAAATTGATCTTTTAGGTGCCCAAAAGTCGATATGTGCATGCATCTTCTGTACCCGTTTATATCTCAAATTCAGGCTCCAAACACCCGAAAATTCGATATTTTTGGGTTCCAGAAGCGATCTGTACATGCCTACTCAGTGCTAAAATGTTTTCAAAATATAGGCTGAAAACATGCTCAAAATCGATATTTTATGTGCCCAAAAGTCGATATGTGCATGCATCATCAGTACCCGTTTATATCTCAAATTCAGGCTCAAAACACCCGAAAATTCGATATTTTTGGATCCTGGAAGCGATCTGTACATGCCTACTCCGTGTTAGAGTATTTTCAAAATACAGGCCTAAAACATGCAGAAAATCAATATTTTAGGTGCCCAAAGTCAATATGTGCATGCATCTTCTGTACCCGTTTATATCTCAAATTCTGGCTCGAAACACCCGAAAATTCTATATTTTGCTGTCCCAGAAACGATCTGTACTCAGTGCTAGAATATTTGTTTTAAATATAGCCCCAAAACATAATAAAATCGATATTTTAGGTGCCCAAAGTCGATATCTCAAATTCAGGCCCAAAACACCCGAAAATTCGATATTTTGGGGTCCCAGAAGCGATTTGTACATGCCTACTCCTTGTTAGAGTATTTTCAAAATACAGGCAAAAAACATACTGAAAATCGATCTTTTAGGTGCCCAAAAGTCGATATGTGCAATTATATTCTGTACCCGTTTATATCTCAAATTCAAGCTCCAAACACCCTAAAATTCGATATTTTGGGGTCCCAGAAACGATCTGTACTCAGTGCTAGAATATTTTCAAAATATAGGCTCAAAACATGCTAAAAATCGATATTTTAAGTGTCCAAAGTCGATATGTGCATGCATCTTCTGTACCCGTTTATATCTCAAATTCAGGCTCAAAACACCCGAAAATTCGGTATTTTTGGGTCCGAAAAGCGATCTGTACATGCATACTCTGTGTTAGAATATTTTCAAAATACAGGCCAAAAACATGTTGAAAATCGATATTTTAGGTGCCCAAAGTCGATATCTCAAATTCATGCCCAAAACACTCGCAAATTCGATATTTTCGGGTCCAAGAAGCGATCTGTACATGCCTACTCCGTGCTAGAGTATTTTCAAAATACAGGCCCAAAACATACTGAAAATCGATCTTTTAGGTGCCCAAAAGTCAATATGTGCATTCATCTTCTGTACCCGTTTATATCTCAAATTCCTGCTCCAAATACCCGAAAATTCGATATTTGGGGGTCCCAGAAGCGATCTGTACATGCCTACTCCGTGTTAGAATATTTTCAAAATACAGGCCCAAAACATGCAGAAAATCAATATTTTAGGTGCCAAAGTCAATACGTGCAATTATCTTCTGTACCCGTTTATATCTCAAATTCAAGCTCCAAACACCCTAAAATTCGTTATTTTGGGTTCCCAGAAACGATTTGTACTCAGTGCTAGAATATTTTCAAAATATAGGCTCAAAACATGCTAATGATCGATATTTTAAGTGTCCAAAGTCGATGTGTGCATGCATCTTCTGTATAAACGGGTGCACGATCTGTACTCAGTGCTAGAATATTTTCAAAATATAGGCCCAAAACATGCTAAAATCGATATTTTAGGTGCCCAAAGTCGATATCTCAAATTCAGGCCCCGAAAATTCGATATTTTGGGGTCCTTAAATCAATCTGTACATGCCTACTCAGATACAGGCCCAAAACATGCTGAAAATCGATATTTTAGGTGCCTAGAGTCAATATGTGTATGCATCTTCTGCACCCGTTTATATCCCAAATTCAACCTCAAAACAACCGAAAATTCAATATTCGTGGGTCCCAGAAGCAATCTGTACATGCCTACTCAGAGTTCGAATGTTTTCAAAATATAGGCTCAAAACATACTAATAATCGATATTTTAAGTGTCCAAAGTCTATATGTGCATGTATCTTCTGTACCCGTTTATATCTCAAATTCAGGCTCAAAACACACGAAAAATCGATATTTTGAGGTCCCAGACGCGATCTGTACATGCCTACTCCGTGTTAGAGTATTTTCAATATACAGGCCCAAAACATGTTAAAAATTGATCTTTTAGGTGCCCAAAAGTCGATATGTGCATGCATCTTCTGTATCCGTTTATATCTCAAATTCAGGCTCCAAACACCCGAAAATTCGGTATTTTTGGGTCCTAGAAGCGATCTGTACATGCCTACTCCTTGTTACAATGTTTTCAATATACAGACCCAAAACATGCTCAAAATCGATATTTTATGTGCCCAAAAGTCGATATGTGCATGCATCATCAGTACCCGTTTATATCACAAACTCAGGCTCAATACACCCGAAAATTTTATATTTTGATGTCCCAGAAGCGATCTGTACATGCCTACTCAGTGCTAGAATATTTTCAAAATATAGTCCCAAAACATGCAAAAAATTGATATTTTAGGTGCCCAACGTCGATATCTCAAAATCAGGCCCATAACACCCGAAAATTCGATATTTTGTGGTCCCAGAAGCGATTTGAGCATACCTACTCCGTGTTAGAGTATTTTTAAAATACAAGCCCAAAACATACTGAAAATCGATCTTTTAGGTGCCCAAAAGTCGATATGTGCATGCATCTTCTGTACCCGTTTATATCTCAAATTCAGGCTCCAAAAACCCGAAAATTCGATATTTTAGGGTCCCAGAAGCGATCTGTTCATGCATACACCGTGTTAGAGTATTTTCAATATACAGGCCCAAAACATGCTGAAAATCGAAATTTTTGGTGCCCAAGTCAATATGTGTATGCATCTTCTGCACCCGTTTATATCACAAATTCAACCTCAAAACACCCGAAAAATTGGTATTTTTGGGTCCTAGAAGCGATCTGTACATGCCTACTCCTAGTTAGAATGGTTTCAAAATACAGGCCTAAAACATGTTAAAAACTGATCTTTTAGGTACCCCAAAGTCGATATGTGCATGCATCTTCTGTACCCGTTTATATCTCAAATTCAGGCTCCAAACACCCGAAAATTCGATATTTTTGGGTTCCATAAGCGATCTGTACATGCCTACTCAGTGCTAAAATGTTTTCAAAACATAGGCTGAAAACATGCCAAAAATCGATATTTTAAGTTTCCAAAGTCGATATGTGCATGTACTTTCTGTACCCGTTTATATATCAAATTCAGGCTCAAAACACCAGAAAATTCGGTATTTTTGGGTCCTAGAAGCGATCTGTTCATGCATACACCGTGTTAGAGTATTTTCAATATACAGGCCCAAAACATGCTGAAAATCGAAATTTTTGGTGCCCCAAGTCAATATGTGTATGCATCTTCTGCACCCGTTTATATCACAAATTCAACCTCAAAACACCCGAAAAATCGGTATTTTTGGGTCCCAGAAGCGATCTGTACATGCCTACTCCTAGTTAGAATGGTTTCAAAATACAGGCCTAAAACATGCTGAAAATCGATATTATAGGTGCCCAAAGTCAATATGTGTATGCATCTTCTGCACCCGCTTATATTTCAAATTCAACCTCAAAACACCCGAAAATTCGATATTTTTGGGTCCCAGAAGCGATCTGTACATGGCTACTCAGCGCTAGATTATTTTCAAACTATAGGCCCAAAACATGCTAAAAATCGATATTTTAGGGGCCCAAAGTCGATATCTCAAATTCAGTCCCAAAACACCCGTAAATTCGATATTTTGGGGCGCCAGAAGCAATCTGTACATGCCTACTCCGTGTTAGAGTATTTTCAAAATACAGGCCCAAAACATGATGAAAATCGATATTTTAGGTGCCCAAAGTCAATATGTGTATGCATCTTCTGCACCCGTTTATATCTCAAATTCAGGCTCAAAACACTCGAAAATTCGATATTTTGGGTCCCAGAAGCGATCTGTACATGCCTACTCCGTTTTAGAGTATTTTCAAAATACAGGCAGAAAACATGCTGAAAATCGATATTTTAGGTGCCCAAAGTCAATATGTGCATGCATCTTCTGTACCCGTTTATATCTCAAATTCAGGCTCCAAACACCCGAAAATACGATATTTTGGGGTCCCAGAAACGATCTGTACTCAGTGCTAGAATATTTTCAAAATATAGGCCCAAAACATGCTAAAATCGATATTTTAGGTGCCCAAAGTCGATATCTCAAATTCAGGCCCAAAACACCCGAAAATTCGATATTTTGGGGTCCCAGAAGCGATCTGTACATGCCTACTCCGTGTTAGAGTATTTTTTAAAATACAGGCCCAAAACATACTGAAAATCGATCTTTTAGGTGCTCAAAAGTCGATATTTGCATTCATCTTCTGTACCCGTTTATATCTCAAATTCAGGCTCCAAACCCCCTAAAATTCGATATTTTGGGGTCCTTAATTAAAGCAATCTGTACATGCCTACTCAGATACAGGCCCAAAACATGCTGAAAATAGATATTTTAGGTGCCCAGAGTCAATATGTGTATGCATCTTCTGCACCCGTTTATATCCCAAGTTCAACCTCAAAACACCCGAAAATTCGATATTTTCGGGGTCCCAGAAGCAATCTGTACGTGCCTACTCATTGCTAGAATGTTTTCAAAATATAGTTCCAAAACATGCTAAAAATCGATATTTTAAGTGCACAAAGTCGATATCTCAAATTCAGGCCCAAAACATTCAGAAATTCGATATTTTGGGGTCCCAGAAGCGATCTGTACATGGCTACTCTGTGGTAGAGTATTTTTATAATAGAGGCCCAAAACATACTGAAAAGCGATCTTTTAGGTGCCCAAAAGTCGATATGTGCATGCATCTTCAGTACCCGAATATATCTCAAATTCAGGCTCAAAACACCCGAAAATTTTATATTTTGGGGTCCCAGAAGCGATCTGTACATGCCCACTCCGTGTTAGAGTATTTTCAAAATACTGGCCGAAAACATGCTGAAAATCGATATTTTAGGTGCCCAAAGTCAATATGTGCATGCATCTTCTGTACCCGTTTATATCTCAAATTCAGCCTCAAAACACCCGAAAAATCGATATTTTCAGGGCCCAGAAGCGATCTGTACATGCCTACTTCGTGTTAGAGTATTTTCAAAATACGGGCCCAAAACATGTTAAAAACTGATCTTTTAGGTACCCAAAAGTCGATATGTGCATGCATCTTCTGTACCCGTTTATATCTCAAATTCAGGCTCCAAACACCCGAAAATTCGATATTTTTGGGTTCCATAAGCGATCTGTACATGCCTACTCAGTGCTAAAATGTTTTCAAAACATAGGCTGAAAACATGCCAAAAATCGATATTTTAAGTTTCCAAAGTCGATATGTGCATGTACTTTCTGTACCCGTTTATATATCAAATTCAGGCTCAAAACACCCGAAAATTCGGTATTTTTGGGTCCTAGAAGCGATCTGTACATGCGTACTTTTGGTTAGAATGTTTTCAAGATACAGACCCAAAACATGCTCAAAATCGATATTTTAGGTGCCCAAAAGTCGATATGTGCATGCATCATCAGTACCCGTTTATATCTCAAATTCAGGCTCAAAACACCCGAAAATTCGATATTTTTGGGACCTGGAAGCGATCTGTACATGCCTACTCCGTGTTAGAGTATTTTCAAAATACAGGCCCACAACTTGCTGAAAATCGATATTTTAGGTGCCCAAAGTCAATATGTGCATGCATCTTCTGTACCCGTTTATATCACAAATTCAGGCTCAATACACCCGAAAATTTGATATTTTGATGTCCCAGAAGCGATCTGTACATGCCTACTCAGTGCTAGAATATTTTTAAAATATAGTCCCAAAACATGCTAAAAATCGATATTTTAGGTGCCCAACGTCGATATCTCAAAATCAGGCCCAAAACACCCGAAAATTTGATATTTTGTGGTCCCAGAATCGATTTGAGCATACCTACTCCGTGTTAGAGTATTTTTAAAATACAAGCCCAAAACATACTGAAAATCGATCTTTTAGGTGCCCAAAAGTCGATATGTGCATGCATCTTCTGTACCCGTTTACATCTCAAATTCAGGCTCCAAACACCTGAAAATTCGACATTATGGGGTCCCACAAGCGATCTGTACATGCCTACACAGATACAGGCCCAAAACACGCTGAAAATCGATATTTTAGGTGCCCAAAGTCAATATGTGTATGCATCTTCTGCACCCGTTTATATCCCAAATTCAACCTCAAAACACCCGAAAAATCGGTATTTTTGGGTCCTAGAAGCGATCTGTAAATGCCTACTCAGTGCTAGAATGTTTTCAAAATACAGGCCCAAAACATACTAAAAATCGACATTTTAAGTGTCCAAAATTCGATATGTGCATGCATCTTCTGTACCCGTTTATATCTCAAATTCAGGCTCAAAACACCCGAAAATTCGGTATTTTTGGGTCCTAGAAGCGATCTGTACATGCCTACTCCTAGTTTGAATGTTTTCAATATACAGACCCAAACTTGCTCAAAATCGATATTTTAGGTGTCCAAAAGTCGATATGTGCATACTTCTTAAGTACCCGTTTATATCTCAAATTCAGGCTCAAAACACCCGAAAATTCGATATTTTGGGGTCCCAGAAGTGATCTGTACATGCCTACTCCGTGTTAGAGTATTTCAAAATACAAGCCCATAACATGCTAAAAATCGATATTTTAGGTGCCCAAAGCTGATATCGCAAACTCAGGCCCAAAACACCTCAAAATTCGATATTTTGGGGTCCCAGAAGCGATCTGTACATGCCTGTTCAGATACAGGCCCAAAACATGCTGAAAATCGAAATTTTCGGTACCCAAAGTCAATATGTGTATGCATCTTCTGCACCCGTTTATATCCCAAATTCAACCTCAAAACACCCGAAAAATCGGTATTTTTGGGTCCTAGAAGCGATCTGTACATGCCTACTCCTAGTCAGAATGTTTTCAAAATACAGGCCAAAAACATGCTGAAAATCGATACTATAGGTGCCCAAAGTCAATATGTGTATGCATCTTCTGCACCCGTTTATATCCCAAATTCACCCTCAAAAGACCCGAAAATTCGATATTTTTGGGTCCCAGAAGCGATCTGTAAATGCCTACTCAGTGCTAGAATGTTTTCAAAATACAGGCCCAAAACATAATAAAAATCGACATTTTAAGTGTCCAAAGACGATATGTGCATGCATCTTCTATACCCGTTTATATCTCAAATTCAGGCTCAAAACACCCGAAAATTCGGTATTTTTGGGTCCTAGAAGCGATCTGTACATGCATACTCCTAGTTTGAATGTTTTCAATATACAGACCCAAACTTGCTCAAAATCGATATTTTAGGTGTCCAAAAGTCGATATGTGCATACTTCTTAAGTACCCGTTTATATCTCAAATTCAGGCTCAAAACACCCGAAAATTCGATATTTTGGGGTCCCAGAAGTGATCTGTACATGCCTACTCCGTGTTAGAGTATTTCAAAATACATGCCCATAACATGCTAAAAATCGATATTTTAGGTGCCCAAAGCTGATATCGCAAATTCAGGCCCAAAACACCTCAAAATTCGATATTTTGGGGTCCCAGAAACGATCTGTACATGCCTGTTCAGATACAGGCCCAAAACATGCTGAAAATCGAAATTTTAGGTGCCCAAAGTCAATATGTGTATGCATCTTCTGCAACCGTTTATATCCCAAATTCAACCTCAAAACACCCGAAAAATCGGTATTTTTGGGTCCTAGAAGCGATCTGTACATGCCTACTCCTAGTCAGAATGTTTTCAAAATACAGGCCCAAAACATGCTGAAAATCGATATTATAGGTGCCCAAAGTCAATATGTGTATGCATCTTCTGCACCCGTTTATATCCCAAATTCAACCTCAAAAGACCCGAAAATTCGATATTTTTGGGTCCCAGAGGCGATCTCTACATGCCTACTCAGTGCTAGAATGTTTTCAAAATATAGGCTCAAAACATTCTAAAAATCGATATTATAAGTGTCCAAAGTCGATATGTGCATGTACCTTTTGTACCCGTTTAATCTCAAATTCAACCTCAAAACACCCGAAAATTCGATATTTTTGGGTCCTAGAAGCGATATGTACATGCCTACTCCTAAGTAGAATGTTTTCAAGATACAGATCCAAAACATGCTCAAAATCGATATTTTGGGTTTCCAAAAGTAGATATGTGCATACATCTTCAGTACCCGTTTAAATCTCAAATTCAGTCTCAAAACAACCGAAAATTCGATATTTTTGGGTCCCAGAAGCGATCTGTACATGCCTACTCTGTGATTGAGTATTTTCAAAATACAAGCCCAAAACATACTGGAAATCGATCTCTTAGGTGCACAAAAGTAGATATGTGCATGCATCTTCTGTACCCGTTTACATCTCAAATTCAGGCTCCAAACACCTGAAAATTCGACATTATGGGGTCCCACAAGCGATCTGTACATGCCTACACAGATACAGGCCCAAAACACGCTGAAAATCGATATTTTAGGTGCCCAAAGTCAATATGTGTATGCATCTTCTGCACCCGTTTATATCCCAAATTCAACCTCAAAACACCCGAAAATTCGATATTTTTGGGTCCCAGAAGCTATCTGTACATGCCTACTCAGTGCTAGAATGCTTTCAAGATATATTCTCAAAACACGCTAAAATTCGAAATTTTAAGTTTCCAAAGTCGATATATGCATGCATCTTCTGTACCCGTTTATATCTCAAATTCAGGCTCAAAACACCCGAAAAATCGGTATGTTTGGGTCCTAGAAGTGATCTGTACATGCCTACTCCGTGTTAGAGTATTTTCAAAATACAGGCCCAAAACATGCTGAAAATCGATATTTTAGGTGCCCAAAGTCAATATATGCATGCATCTTCCGTACCCGTTTATATCTAAAATTCAGGCTCAAAACACCCGAAAATTCGATATTTTTGGGTCCTAGAAGCGATCTGTACATGCCAACTCCTAGTTAGAATGTTTTTAAGATACAGACCCAAAACATGCTGAAAATTGGTATTTTTAGTACCAGAAAGTCGATATGTGCATGCATCTTCTGTACCCGTTTATATCTCAAATTCAGGCTACAAACTCCCGAAAATTCGATACTTCGGGGTACTACAAGCGATCTCTACATGCCTACTCCTAGTTGGAATGTTTTCAAGATACAGACCCAAAACATGCTCAAAATCGAAATTTTAGGTGCCCCAAAGTCGATATGTTCATGTATCTTCAGTACCCGTTTATATCCCAAATTCAGGCTCAAAACACCCCAAAATTCGATATTTTGGGGTCCCAGAAGCGATCTGTACATGACTAGTCAGTGCTAGAATATTTTCAAAATATAGGCCCAAAACATGCTAAAAATCGATATTTTAGGTGCCCAAAGTCGATATCTTAAATTCAGGCCCAAAACACCCGAAAATTCGATATTTTAGGGTCCAAGAAGCGATCTGTACATGCCTACTCCGTGTTAGAGTATTTACAAAATACAGGCCCAAAACATAATGAAAATCGATCTTTTAGGTGCCCAAAAGTCGATATGTGCATGCATCTTCTGTACCCGTTTATATTCCAAATTCAACCTCAAAACACCCGAAAATTCGATATTTTTGGGTCCCAGAAGCGATCTGTACGTACATGCCTACTCAGTGCTATAATGTTTTCAAAATAAAGGCTCAAAACATGCTAAAAATCGATATTTTACGTGTCAAATGTCGATATGGGCATGCATCTTCTGTACCCGTTTATATCTCAAATTCAGGCTCAAAACACCCAAAAATTCGGTATTTTTGGGTCCTAGAAGCGATCTGTACATGGCTACTCCTAGTTCGAATGTTTTCAAGATACAGACCCAAAACTTGCCCAAAATCGATATTTTAGGTGTCCAAAAGTAGATATGTGCATGCATCTTCAGTACCCGTTTATATCTTAAATTCAAACTCAAAACACCCGAAAATTCGATATTTTGGGGTCCCAGAAGCGATCTGTACATGCCTACTCCTAGTTAGAATGTTTTCAAGATACAGACCCAAAACATGCTAAAAATTGATATTTTAGGTGCCCAAAGTCAATATGTGCATGCATCTTATGTACCCGTTTATATCTCAAATTCAACCTCAAAACGCACGAAAATTCGATATTTTGAGGTCCCAAAAGCGATCTGTACATGCCTACTCAGGGCTAGAATATTTTCAAAATATAGTCCCAAAACATGCTAAAAATCGATATTTTAGGTGCCCAAAGTCAATATCTCAAATTCAGGCACAAAACCCCCGAAAATTCGATATTTTAGAGGCCCAAAAGCGATCTGTACATGCCTACTTCGTGTTAGAGTATTTTCAAAATACAGGCCCAAAACATACTGAAAATCGATCTTTTAGGTGCCCAAAAGTCGATATGTGCATGCATCTTCTGTACCGGTATATATCTCAAATTCAGGCTTAAAACACCCGAAAATTCGATATTTTGGGGTTGCAGAAGCGATCTGTACATGCCTACTCAGTACTAGAATGTTTTCCAAATATGGGCCAAAAAACATGCAAAAAATCGATATTTTAGGTGCCCAAAGTCGATATCTCAAATTCAGTCCCAAAACACCCTAAAATTCGATATTTTGGGGCCCCAAAAGCGATCTGTATATGCCTACTTCGTGTTAGAGTTTTTTCAAAATACAAGCCTAAAACATACTGAAAATCGATCTCTTAGGTGCCCACAAGTCAAAATGTGAATGCATCTTCTGTACCCGTTTATATCCCAAATTCAGACTCAAAACACCCCAAAATTCGATATTTTGAGGTCCCAGAAGCGATTTGTACATGCCTACTCAGTGCTAGAATATTTTCAAGATATAGTTCTAAAACATGCTAAAAGTCGATATTTTAGGTGCACAAAGTCGATATCCCAAATTCATGCCCAAAACACCAGAAAAGTTCGATATTTTGTGGTCCCAGAAGCTATCTGTAAATGCCTACTCCATGTTAAAGCCATTTCAATATACAGGCCCAAAACATACTGAAAATCGATCTTTTAGGTGCCCAAAAGTCGATATGTGCTTGCATCTTCTGTACCCGTTTATATCTCAAATTCAGGAAAAAAACACCCGAAAATTCGATATTTTTGGGTCCCAGAAGTGATCTGTATATGCCTACTCCGTGTTAGAGTATTTCAAAATACAAGCTCAAAACATGCTAAAAATCGATATTTTAGGTGCCCAAAGTCGATATCGCAAATTCAGGCCCAAAACACCTGAAAATTCGATATTTTTGGGTCCCTGAAGTGATCTGTATATGCCTACTCCGTGTTAGAGTATTTCAAAATACAAGCTCAAAACATGCTAAAAATCGATATTTTAGGTGCCCAAAGTCGATATCGCAAATTCAGGCCCAAAACACCTGAAAATTCGATATTTTGGGGTCCCAGAAGCGATCTGTACATGCCTGTTCTGATACAGGCCCAAAACATGCTGAAAATCGATATATTAGGTGCCCAAAGTAAATATGTGTATGCATCTTCTGCAACCGTTTATATCACAAATTCAACCTCAGAACACCCGAAAATTCGATATTTTTGGGTCCCAGAAGCGATCTGTACATGCCTACTCAGTGCTAGAATGTTTTCAAAATATAGGCTCAAAACATGCTAAAAATCGATATTTTAAGTGTCCAAAGTCGATATGTTCATGCATCTTCTGTACCCGTTTATATCTCAAATTCGGGGTCAAAACACCGGAAAATTCGGTATTTTTGGGTCCTAGAAGCGATTTGTACATGCCTACTCCTAGTTAGAATGTTTTCAAGATACAGACCAATACATGCTCAAAATCGATATTTTAGGTGCCCAAAAGTCGATATGAGCATGCATCTTCAGTACCCGTTTATATCTCAAATTCAGGGTTAAAACACCCGAAAATTCGATATTTTGGGGTCCCAGAAGCAATCTGTACATGCCTACTCCGTGTTAGAGTATTTTCAAAATACAGGCCCAAAACATGCTGAAAATCGATATTTTAGGTGCCCAAAGTCAATATGTGCATGCATCTTCTCTACCCGTTTATTTCTCAAATTCAATTTCAAAACACACGAAAATTCGGTATTTTGGGGTCCCAGAAGCGATCTGTACATGCCTACTCAGTGCTAGAATTTTTTCAAAATATAGGCTCAAAACATGCTAAAAATCGATATTTTAATTATCCAAAGTCGATATGTGCATGTATCTTCTGTACCCGTTTATATCCCAAATTCAACCTCAAAACACCCGAAAATTAGATATTTTTTGGTCCCAGAAGCGATCTGTACATGCCTACTCTGTGCTAGAATGTTTTCAAAATATAGGCTCAAAACATGCTAAAAATCGATATTTTAAGTGTCCAAAGTCGATATGTGCATGCATCTTCTGTACCCGTTTATATCTCAAATTCGGGATCAAAACACCCGAAAATTCGGTATTTATGGTTCAAAGAAGAGATCTGTAGATGCCTACTCCTAGTTAGAATGTTTTCAAGATACAGACCCAAATCATGCCCAAAATCGATATTTTAGGTGCCCATACGTCGATATGTGCATGCATCTACAGTACCCGTTTATATCTCAAATTCAGGGTTAAAACACCTGATAATTCGATATTTTGGGGTCCCAGAAGCGATCTGTACATGCCTACTCCGTGTTAGAGTATTTTCAAAATACAGGCCCAAAACATGCTGAAAATCGATATTTTAGGTGTCCAAAGTCAATATGTGCATGCCTCTTCTGTACCCGTTTATATCCCAAATTCAACCTCAAAACACCCGAAAATTCGATATTTTTGGGTCCCAGAAGCGATCTGTACATGCCTACTCCTAGTTAGAATGTTTTCAAGATACAGATCCAAAACATGCTCAAAATCGATATTTTGGGTTTCCAAAAGTAGATATGTGCATACATCTTCAGTACCCGTTTAAATCTCAAATTCAGTCTCAAAACAACCGAAAATTCGATATTTTTGGGTCCCAGAAGCGATCTGTACATGCCTACTCTGTGATTGAGTATTTTCAAAATACAAGCCCAAAACATACTGGAAATCGATCTCTTAGGTGCACAAAAGTAGATATGTGCATGCATCTTCTGTACCCGTTTACATCTCAAATTCAGGCTCCAAACACCTGAAAATTCGACATTATGGGGTCCCACAAGCGATCTGTACATGCCTACACAGATACAGGCCCAAAACACGCTGAAAATCGATATTTTAGGTGCCCAAAGTCAATATGTGTATGCATCTTCTGCACCCGTTTATATCCCAAATTCAACCTCAAAACACCCGAAAATTCGATATTTTTGGGTCCCAGAAGCTATCTGTACATGCCTACTCAGTGCTAGAATGCTTTCAAGATATATTCTCAAAACACGCTAAAATTCGAAATTTTAAGTTTCCAAAGTCGATATATGCATGCATCTTCTGTACCCGTTTATATCTCAAATTCAGGCTCAAAACACCCGAAAAATCGGTATGTTTGGGTCCTAGAAGTGATCTGTACATGCCTACTCCGTGTTAGAGTATTTTCAAAATACAGGCCCAAAACATGCTGAAAATCGATATTTTAGGTGCCCAAAGTCAATATATGCATGCATCTTCCGTACCCGTTTATATCTAAAATTCAGGCTCAAAACACCCGAAAATTCGATATTTTTGGGTCCTAGAAGCGATCTGTACATGCCAACTCCTAGTTAGAATGTTTTTAAGATACAGACCCAAAACATGCTGAAAATTGGTATTTTTAGTACCAGAAAGTCGATATGTGCATGCATCTTCTGTACCCGTTTATATCTCAAATTCAGGCTACAAACTCCCGAAAATTCGATACTTCGGGGTACTACAAGCGATCTCTACATGCCTACTCCTAGTTGGAATGTTTTCAAGATACAGACCCAAAACATGCTCAAAATCGAAATTTTAGGTGCCCCAAAGTCGATATGTTCATGTATCTTCAGTACCCGTTTATATCCCAAATTCAGGCTCAAAACACCCCAAAATTCGATATTTTGGGGTCCCAGAAGCGATCTGTACATGACTACTCAGTGCTAGAATATTTTCAAAATATAGGCTTAAAACATGCTAAAAATCGATATTTTAGGTGCCCAAAGTCGATATCTTAAATTCAGGCCCAAAACACCCGAAAATTCGATATTTTAGGGTCCAAGAAGCGATCTGTACATGCCTACTCCGTGTTAGAGTATTTACAAAATACAGGCCCAAAACATAATGAAAATCGATCTTTTAGGTGCCCAAAAGTCGATATGTGCATGCATCTTCTGTACCCGTTTATATTCCAAATTCAACCTCAAAACACCCGAAAATTCGATATTTTTGGGTCCCAGAAGCGATCTGTACGTACATGCCTACTCAGTGCTATAATGTTTTCAAAATAAAGGCTCAAAACATGCTAAAAATCGATATTTTACGTGTCAAATGTCGATATGGGCATGCATCTTCTGTACCCGTTTATATCTCAAATTCAGGCTCAAAACACCCAAAAATTCGGTATTTTTGGGTCCTAGAAGCGATCTGTACATGGCTACTCCTAGTTCGAATGTTTTCAAGATACAGACCCAAAACTTGCCCAAAATCGATATTTTAGGTGTCCAAAAGTAGATATGTGCATGCATCTTCAGTACCCGTTTATATCTTAAATTCAAACTCAAAACACCCGAAAATTCGATATTTTGGGGTCCCAGAAGCGATCTGTACATGCCTACTCCTAGTTAGAATGTTTTCAAGATACAGACCCAAAACATGCTAAAAATTGATATTTTAGGTGCCCAAAGTCAATATGTGCATGCATCTTATGTACCCGTTTATATCTCAAATTCAACCTCAAAACGCACGAAAATTCGATATTTTGAGGTCCCAAAAGCGATCTGTACATGCCTACTCAGGGCTAGAATATTTTCAAAATATAGTCCCAAAACATGCTAAAAATCGATATTTTAGGTGCCCAAAGTCAATATCTCAAATTCAGGCACAAAACCCCCGAAAATTCGATATTTTAGGGGCCCAAAAGCGATCTGTACATGCCTACTTCGTGTTAGAGTATTTTCAAAATACAGGCCCAAAACATACTGAAAATCGATCTTTTAGGTGCCCAAAAGTCGATATGTGCATGCATCTTCTGTACCGGTATATATCTCAAATTCAGGCTTAAAACACCCGAAAATTCGATATTTTGGGGTTGCAGAAGCGATCTGTACATGCCTACTCAGTACTAGAATGTTTTCCAAATATGGGCCAAAAAACATGCAAAAAATCGATATTTTAGGTGCCCAAAGTCGATATCTCAAATTCAGTCCCAAAACACCCTAAAATTCGATATTTTGGGGCCCCAAAAGCGATCTGTATATGCCTACTTCGTGTTAGAGTTTTTTCAAAATACAAGCCTAAAACATACTGAAAATCGATCTCTTAGGTGCCCACAAGTCAAAATGTGAATGCATCTTCTGTACCCGTTTATATCCCAAATTCAGACTCAAAACACCCCAAAATTCGATATTTTGAGGTCCCAGAAGCGATTTGTACATGCCTACTCAGTGCTAGAATATTTTCAAGATATAGTTCTAAAACATGCTAAAAGTCGATATTTTAGGTGCACAAAGTCGATATCCCAAATTCATGCCCAAAACACCAGAAAAGTTCGATATTTTGTGGTCCCAGAAGCTATCTGTAAATGCCTACTCCATGTTAAAGCCATTTCAATATACAGGCCCAAAACATACTGAAAATCGATCTTTTAGGTGCCCAAAAGTCGATATGTGCTTGCATCTTCTGTACCCGTTTATATCTCAAATTCAGGAAAAAAACACCCGAAAATTCGATATTTTTGGGTCCCAGAAGTGATCTGTATATGCCTACTCCGTGTTAGAGTATTTCAAAATACAAGCTCAAAACATGCTAAAAATCGATATTTTAGGTGCCCAAAGTCGATATCGCAAATTCAGGCCCAAAACACCTGAAAATTCGATATTTTTGGGTCCCTGAAGTGATCTGTATATGCCTACTCCGTGTTAGAGTATTTCAAAATACAAGCTCAAAACATGCTAAAAATCGATATTTTAGGTGCCCAAAGTCGATATCGCAAATTCAGGCCCAAAACACCTGAAAATTCGATATTTTGGGGTCCCAGAAGCGATCTGTACATGCCTGTTCTGATACAGGCCCAAAACATGCTGAAAATCGATATATTAGGTGCCCAAAGTAAATATGTGTATGCATCTTCTGCAACCGTTTATATCACAAATTCAACCTCAGAACACCCGAAAATTCGATATTTTTGGGTCCCAGAAGCGATCTGTACATGCCTACTCAGTGCTAGAATGTTTTCAAAATATAGGCTCAAAACATGCTAAAAATCGATATTTTAAGTGTCCAAAGTCGATATGTTCATGCATCTTCTGTACCCGTTTATATCTCAAATTCGGGGTCAAAACACCGGAAAATTCGGTATTTTTGGGTCCTAGAAGCGATTTGTACATGCCTACTCCTAGTTAGAATGTTTTCAAGATACAGACCAATACATGCTCAAAATCGATATTTTAGGTGCCCAAAAGTCGATATGAGCATGCATCTTCAGTACCCGTTTATATCTCAAATTCAGGGTTAAAACACCCGAAAATTCGATATTTTGGGGTCCCAGAAGCAATCTGTACATGCCTACTCCGTGTTAGAGTATTTTCAAAATACAGGCCCAAAACATGCTGAAAATCGATATTTTAGGTGCCCAAAGTCAATATGTGCATGCATCTTCTCTACCCGTTTATTTCTCAAATTCAATTTCAAAACACACGAAAATTCGGTATTTTGGGGTCCCAGAAGCGATCTGTACATGCCTACTCAGTGCTAGAATTTTTTCAAAATATAGGCTCAAAACATGCTAAAAATCGATATTTTAATTATCCAAAGTCGATATGTGCATGTATCTTCTGTACCCGTTTATATCCCAAATTCAACCTCAAAACACCCGAAAATTAGATATTTTTTGGTCCCAGAAGCGATCTGTACATGCCTACTCTGTGCTAGAATGTTTTCAAAATATAGGCTCAAAACATGCTAAAAATCGATATTTTAAGTGTCCAAAGTCGATATGTGCATGCATCTTCTGTACCCGTTTATATCTCAAATTCGGGATCAAAACACCCGAAAATTCGGTATTTATGGTTCAAAGAAGAGATCTGTAGATGCCTACTCCTAGTTAGAATGTTTTCAAGATACAGACCCAAATCATGCCCAAAATCGATATTTTAGGTGCCCATACGTCGATATGTGCATGCATCTACAGTACCCGTTTATATCTCAAATTCAGGGTTAAAACACCTGATAATTCGATATTTTGGGGTCCCAGAAGCGATCTGTACATGCCTACTCCGTGTTAGAGTATTTTCAAAATACAGGCCCAAAACATGCTGAAAATCGATATTTTAGGTGTCCAAAGTCAATATGTGCATGCCTCTTCTGTACCCGTTTATATCCCAAATTCAACCTCAAAACACCCGAAAATTCGATATTTTTGGGTCCCAGAAGCGATCTGTACATGCCTACTCCTAGTTAGAATGTTTTCAAGATACAGACCCAAAACATGTTCAAAATCGATATTTTAGGTGCCAAAAAGTCGATATGTTCATGCATCTTCAGTACCCGTTTATATCTCAAATTCAGGCTCAAAACACCCGAAAATTCGATATTTTGAGGTCCCAGAAGCGATCTATACATGCCTACTCAGTGCTAGAATGTTTTCAAAACATAGGCTCAAAACATGCTCAAAATCAATATTTTATTTGCCCAAAAGTCGATATGTGTATGCATCTTCAGTACCCGTTTATATCTCAAATTCAGGGTTACAACACAATTAAATTCGATATTTTTGGGTCCTAGAAGCAATCTGTACATGCCTACTCCGTGTTAGAGTATTTTCAAAATACAGGCCCAAAACATGCTGAAAATCGATATTTTAGGTGCCCAAAGTCAATAATTATGTGTATGCATTTTCTGTACCCGTTTATATCTCAAATGCAGCCTCAAAACACACGAAAATTCGATATTTTAGGGTCCCAGAAGCGATCTGTACATGCCTACTCAGATACAGGCCCAAAACATGCTGAAAATCGATATTTTTGGTGCCAAAAATTCGATATGTTCATGCATCTTCAGTACCCGTTTATATCTCAAATTCAGGCTCAAAACACCCGAAAATTCGATATTTTGAGGTCCCAGAAGCGATCTGTACATGCCTACTCAGTGCTAGAATTTTTTCAAAATATAGGCTCAAAACATGCTAAAAATCGATATTTTAAGTATCCAAAGTCGATATGTGCATGCATCTTCTGTACCCGTTTATATCCCAAATTCTACCTCAAAACACCCGAAAATTCGATATTTTTGGGTCCCAGAAGCTATCTGTACATGCCTACTCTGTGCTAGAAAGTTTTCAAAATATAGGCTCAAAACATGCTAAAAATCGATATTTTAAGTGTCCAAAGTCGATATGTTCATGCATCTTCTGTACCTGTATATTTCTCAAATTAAGGCTCAAAACACCCGAAAATTCGGTATTTTTTGGGTCCTACAAGCAATCTGTACATGCCTACTCCTAGTTCGAATGTTTTCAAGATACAAACCCAAATCATGCTCAAAATCGATATTTTAGGTGCCCAAAGTCAATCTGTGTATGCATCTTCTGCAAACGTTTATATCACAAATTCAACCTCAGAACACCCGAAAATTCGATATTTTGGGGTCCCAGAAACGATCTGTACATGCCTACTCAGTGCTAGAATTTTTTCACAATATAGGCTCAAAACATGCTACAAATCGATATTTTAAGTATCCAAAGTCGATATGTGCATGCATCTTCTGTACCCGTTCATATCTCAAATTCGGGATCAAAATACACGAAAATTCGGTATTTTTGGGTCCTAGAAGCGATCTGTACATGACTACTCCTAGTTAGAATGTTTTCAAGATACAGACCAATACATGCTTAAAATCGATATTTTAGGTGCCCAAAAGTCGATATGTGCATGCATCTTCAGTACCCGTTTATATCTCAAATTCAGGGTTAAAACACCCGAAAATTCGATATTTTGGGGTCCCAGAAGCGATCTGTACATGCCTACTCCGTGTTAGAGTATTTTCAAAATACAGGCCCAAAACACGCTGAAAATCGATATTTTAGATGCCCAAAGTCAATATGTGCATGCATCTTCTCTACCCGTTTATTTCTCAAATTCAATTTCAAAACACACGAAAATTCGATATTTTGGGGTCCCAGAAGCGATCTGTACATGCCTACTCAGTGCTAGAATTTTTTCAAAATATAGGCTCAAAACATGCTAAAAATCGATATTTTAAGTATCCAAAGTCGATATGTGCATGTATCTTCTGTACCCATTTATATCCCAAATTCAACCTCAAAACACCCGAAAATTCGATATTTTTGGGTCCCAGAAGCGATCTGTACATGCCTACTCTGTGCTAGAATGTTTTCAAAATATAGGCTCAAAACATGCTCAAAATCGATATTTTAAGTGTCCAAAGTCGATATGTTCATGCATCTTCTGTACCTGTATATTTCTCAAATTCAGGCTCAAAACACCCGAAAATTCGGTATTCTTTGGGTCCTACAAGCAATCTGTACATGCCTACTCCTAGTTAGAATGTTTTCAAGATACAGACCAATACATGCTCAAAATCGATATTTTAGGTGCCCAAAAGTCGATATGTGCATGCATCTTCAGTACCCGTTTATATCTCAAATTCAGGGTTAAAATACCCGAAAATTCGATATTTTGGGGTCCCAGAAGCGATCTGTACATGCCTACTCCGTGTTAGAGTATTTTCAAAATACAGGCCCAAAACATGCTGAAAATCGATATATTAGGTGCCCAAAGTCAATATGTGTATGCATCTTCTGCAACCGTTTATATCACAAATTCAACCTCAGAACACACGAAAATTCGATATTTTTGGGTCCCAGAAGCGATCTGTACATGCCTACTCAGTGCTAGAATGTTTTCAAAATATAGGCTCAAAACATGCTAAAAATCGATATTTTAAGTGTCCAAAGTCGATATGTGCATGCATCTTATGTACCCGTTTATATCTCAAATTCGGGATCAAAACACCCGAAAATTCGGTATTTTTGGTTCCAAGAAGAGATCTGTAGATGCCTACTCCTAGTTAGAATGTTTTCAAGATACAGACCCAAAACATGCTCAAAATCGATATTTTAGGTGCCCATACGTCGATATGTGCATGCATCTACAGTACCCGTTTATATCTCAAATTCAGGGTTAAAACACCTGATAATTCGATATTTTGGGGTCCCAGAAGCGATCTGTACATGCCTACTCCGTGTTAGAGTATTTTCAAAATACAGGCCCAAAACATGCTGAAAATCGATATTTTAGGTGCCCAAAGTCAATATGTGCATGCCTCTTCTGTACCCGTTTATATCCCAAATTCAACCTCAAAACACCCGAAAATTCGATATTTTTGGGTCCCAGAAGCGATCTGTACATGCCTACTCCTAGTTAGAATGTTTCAAGATACAGACCCAAAACATGTTCAAAATCGATATTTTAGGTGCCAAAAAGTCGATATGTTCATGCATCTTCAGTACCCGTTTATATCTCAAATTCAGGCTCAAAACACCCTAAAATTCGATATTTTGAGGTCCCAGAAGCGATCTATACATGCCTACTCAGTGCTAGAATGTTTTCAAAACATAGGCTCAAAACATGCTCAAAATCAATATTTTAGGTGCCCAAAAGTCGATATGTGCATGCATCTTCAGTACCCGTTTATATCTCAAATTCAGGGTTAAAAAACCCAAAAATTCGATATTTTAGGGTCCCAGAAGCGATCTGTACATGCCTACTCCGTGTTAGAGTATTTTCAAAATACAGGCCCAAAACATGCTAAAAATCGATATTTTAGGTGCCCAAAGTCAATATGTGCATGCATCTTCTGTACCCGTTTATATCTCAAATTCAGGCTCAAAACACCCGAAAATTCGGTTTTTTTGGGTCCTACAAGCGATCTGTACATGCCTACTCCTAGTTAAAATGTTTTCAAGATACAGACCCAAATCATGCTCAAAATCGATATTTTAGGTGCCAAAAAGTCGATATGTTCATGCATCTTCAGTACCCGTTTATATCTTAAATTCAGGCTACAAACACCCGAAAATTCGATATATTGAAGTCCCAGAAGCGATCTGTACATGCCTATTCAGATCCAGGCCCAAAACATGCTGAAAATTGATATATTAGATGCCCAAAGTCAATATGTATATGCATCTTCTGCAACCGTTAATATTACAAATTCAACCTCAGAACCCCCAAAAATTCGATATTTTTGGGTCCCAGAAGCGATCTGTACATGCCTACTCAGTGCTAGAATATTTTCAAAATATAATCCCAAAACATGCTAAAAATCGATATTTTTGGTGCCCAAAGTCGATATCTCAAATTCAGGCCAAAAACACCCTAAAATTCGATATTTTGGGGTCTCAGAAGCGATCTGTACATGCCTATTTAGATACTGGCCCAAAGCATGCTAAAAATGGATATATTAGGTGCCCAAAGTCAATATGTGTATGCATCTTCTGCAACCGTTTATATCACAAATTCAACCTCAGAACACCCGAAAATTCGATATTTTTGGGTCCCAGAAGCGATCTGTACATGCCTACTCAGTGCTAGAATATTTTCAAAATATAGGCCCAAAACATGCTAAAAATCGATATTTTAGGTGCCCAAAATCGATATCTCAAATTCAGGCCCAAAACACCCGAAAATTCGATATTTTGGGGTCCCAAAAGCGATCTGTACATGCCTACTCTGTGTTAGAGTATTTTCAAAATACAGGCCCAAAACATACTGAAAATCTATCTTTTTGGTGCCCAAAAGTCGATATGTGCATGCATCTTCTGGACCCGCTTATATCTCAAACTCAGGCTCAAAACACCCTAAAATACGGTATTTTTGGGTCCTAGAAGCGATCTGTACATGCCTTCTCCTTGTTAGAATGTTTTCAATATGCATACCTAAAACATGCACTAAATCGATATTTTAGGTGCCCAAAAGTCGATATGTTCATGCATCTTCAGTTCCTGTTTATATCTCAAATTAAGGCTCAAAACACCCGAAAATTCGATATTTTTGGGTCCCAGAAGCGATCTGTACATGCCTACCCTGTGCTAGAATGTTTTCATGATACAGACCCAAAACATGCTCAAAATCGATATTTTTGGTGCTCAAAAGTCGATATGTGCATGGATCTTCAGTACCCGTTTATATCTCAAATTCAGGGGTTAAAAAAAACGAAAATTTCGATATTTTGGGGTTCCAGAAGCGATCTGCACATGCCTACTCCGTGTTAGAGTATTTTCAACATACAGGCCCAAAACATGCTGAAAATCGATATTTTAGGTGCCCAAAGTCAATATGTGCATGCATCTTCTGTACCCGTTTGTATCTTAAATTCAACCTCAAAACACACAAAAATTCGATATTTTGGGGTCCCAGAAGCGATCTGTACATGCCTACTCAGTGCTAGAATATTTACAAAATATAGGCCCAAAACATGCTAAAAATCGATATCTTAGGTGCCCAAAATCGATATCTCAAATTCAGGCCCAAAACACCCGAAAATTCGATATTTTTGGGTCCCAGAAGCGATCTGTACATGCCTACTCTGTGCTAGAATGTTTTCCTAATATAGGCTAAAAATATGCTAAAAATCTATATTTTAAGTGTACAAAGTCGATATGTGCATGCATCTTCTGTACCCGTTTATATCTCAAATTCAGGCTCAAAACACCCGAAAATTCGGTATTTTAGGTCCTAAAAGCGATCTGTACATGCCTACTCCTAGTACGAATGTTTTCAAAATACAGAGCCAAAACTTGCTCAAAATCGATATTTTAGGTGTCCAAAAGTCGATATGTGCATGCATCTTCTGTACCCGTTTATATCTCAAATTAAGGCTCAAAACACCCGAAAATTCGATATTTTGGGGTCCCAGAAGCGATCCGTACATGCCTAATCTGTGCTAGAATGTTTTCAAAATATAGGTTCAAAAAATGCTAAAAATCGATATTTTAAGTTTTCAAAGTCGATATTTTTGGGTCCCAGAAGCGATCTGTACATGCCTACCCTGTGCTAGAATGTTCTCAAGATACAGACCCAAAACATGCTCAAAATCGATATTTTAGGTGCCCAAAAGTCGATATGTGCATGCATCTTCAGTACCCGTTTATATCTCAAATTCAGGGTTAAAAAACCCGAAAATTCGATATTTTGGGGTCCCAAAAGCGATCTGTACATGCCTACTCTGTGTTAGAGTATTTTCAAAATACAGGCCCAAAACATACTGAAAATCTATCTTTTTGGTGCCCAAAAGTCGATATGTGCATGCATCTTCTGTACCCGTTTATATCTCAAACTCAGGCTCAAAACACCCTAAAATACGGTATTTTTGGGTCCTAGAAGCGATCTGTACATGCCTTCTCCTAGTTAGAATGTTTTCAATATGCATACCTAAAACATGCACAAAATCGATATTTTAGGTGCCCAAAAGTCGATATGTGCATGCATCTTCAGTTCCTGTTTATATCTCAAATTAAGGCTCAAAACACCCGAAAATTCAATATTTTGGGGTCCCAGAAGCAATCTGAACATGCCTACTCTGTGCTAGAATGTTTTCAAAATATAGGGTCAAAATATGCTAAAAATCGATATTTTAAGTGTTCAAAGTCGATATTTTTGGGTCCCAGAAGCGATCTGTACATGCCTACCCTGTGCTAGAATGTTTTCATGATACAGACCCAAAACATGCTCAAAATCGATATTTTTGGTGCTCAAAAGTCGATATGTGCATGCATCTTCAGTACCCGTTTATATCTCAAATTCAGGGTTAAAAAACCCGAAAATTTCGATATTTTGGGGTTCCAGAAGCGATCTGTACATGCCTACTCCGTGTTAGAGTATTTTCAACATACAGGCCAAAAACATGCTAAAAATCGATATTTTAGGTGCCCAAAGTCAATATGTGCTTGCATCTTCTGTACCCGTTTATATCTCAAATTCAACCTCAAAACACACGAAAATACGATATTTTGGGGTCCCAGAAGCGATCTGTACATGCCTACTCAGTGCTAGAATACTTTCAAAATATAGGGCCAAAACATGTTAAAAATCGATATCTTAGGTGCCCAAAGTCGATATCTCAAATTCAGGCCCAAAACACCCGAAAATTCGATATTTTGGGGTCCCAAAAGCGATCTGTACATGCCTACTCCGTGTTAGAGTATTTTAATAAATACAGGCCCAAAACATACTGAAAATAGATCTTTTAGGTGCACACAAGTCGATATGTGCATGCATCTTCTGTACCCGTTTATATCTCAAATTCACGCTACAAACACCCGAAAATTCGATATTTTGGGGTCCCAGAAGCAATCTGTACATGCCTAAACAGTGCTAGAATGTTTTCAAAACATAGGCTCAAAACATGCTAAAAATCAATATTTTAGGTGTCCAAAGTCGATATGTGCATGCATCTTCTATACCCGTTTATATCTCAAATTCAGGCTCAAAACACCCGAAAATTCGGTATTTTTGGGTCCTACAAGCGATCTGTACATGCCTACTCCTAGTTAGAATGTTTTCAAGATACAGACCCAAATCATGCTCAAAATCGATATTTTACTTGCCAAAAAGTCGATATGTTCATTCATCTTCAGTACCCGTTTATATCTCAAATTCAGGCTACAAACACCCGAAAATTCGATATTTTGAGGTCCAAGAAGCGATCTGTACATGCCTATTCAGATACAGGCCCAAAACATGCTGAACATCGATATATTAGGTGCCCAAAGTCAATATGTGTATGCATCTTCTGCAACCGTTAATATCACAAATTAAACCTCAGAACACCCGAAAATTCGATATTTTTGGGTCCCAGAAGCGATCTATACATACCTACTCCGTGTTAGAGTATTGTCAACATACAGGCCCAAAACATGCTGAAAATCGATATTTTAGGTGCCAAAAGTCAATATGTGCATGCATCTTCTGTACTCGTTTATATCTCAAATTCAACCTCAAAACACACAAAATTCGATATTTTGGGGTGCCAGAAGCAATCTGTACATGCCTACTCAGTGCTAGAATGTTTTCATAATATTGGCTTAAAACTTGCTAAAAATCAATATTTTAAGTGTCCAAAGTCGATATGTGCATGCATCTTCTGTACCCGTTTATATCTCAAATTCGGGAATAAAACACCTGAAAATTCGGTATTTTATGTGCCCAAAGTCAAAATGTGGATGCATCTTCTGCGCCCGTTTATATCCCAAATTCAACCTCAAAACACCCGAAAATTCGATATTTTTGGGTCCCAGAAGCTATCTGTACATGCCTACTCAGTGCTAGAATATTTTCAAAATATAGTCCCAAAACATGCGAAAAATCGATATTTTTCGTGCCCAAAGTCGATATCTCAAATTCAGGCCAAAACACCCTAAATTTCGATATTTTGGGGTCTCAGAAGCGATCTGTACATGAATATTCAGATACAGGCCCAAAGCATGCTGAAAATCGATATATTAGGTGCCCAAAGTCAACATGTGTATGCATCTTCTGCAACCGTTTATATCACAAATTCAACCTCAGAACACAAGAAAATTCGATATTTTTGGGTCCCAGAAGCGATCTGTACATGCCTACTCAGTCCTAGAATGTTTTCAAAATATAGGCTCAAAACATGCTAAAAATCGATATTTTAAGTGTCCAAAGTCGATATGTGCATGCATCTTATGTACCCGTTTATATCTCAAATTCGGGATCAAAACACCCGAAAATTCGGTATTTTTGGTTTAAAGAAGAGATCTGTAGATGCCTACTCCTAGTTTGAATGTTTTAAAGATACAGACCCAAAACATGCTCAAAATCGATATTTTAGGTGCCTAAAAGTCGATATGTTCATGCATCTTCAGTACCCGTTTATATCTTAAATTCAGGCTACAAACTCCCTAAAATTCGATATTTTGAAGTCCCAGAAGCGATCTGTACATGCCTATTCAGATCCAGGCACAAAACATGCTGAAAATTGATATATTAGATGCCCAAAGTCAATATGTGTATGCATCTTCTGCAACCGTTAATATTACAAATTCAACCTCAGAACCCCCAAAAATTCGATATTTTTGGGTCCCAGAAGCGATCTGTACATGCCTACTCAGTGCTAGAATATTTTCAAAATATAATCCCAAAACAAGCTAAAAATCGATATTTTTGGTGCCCAAAGTCGATATCTCAAATTCATGCCAAAAACACCCGAAAATTCGATATTTTGGGGTCTCAGAAGCGATCTGTACATGCCTATTTAGATACTGGCCCAAAGCATGCTAAAAATGGATATATTAGGTGCCCAAAGTCAATATGTGTATGCATCTTCTGCAACCGTTTATATCACAAATTCAACCTCAGAACACCCGAAAATTCGATATTTTTGGGTCCCAGAAGCGATCTGTACATGCCTACACAGTGCTTGAATATTTTCAAAATATAGGCCCAAAACATGCTAAAAATCGATATTTTAGGTGCCCAAAATCGATATCTCAAATTCAGGCCCAAAACACCCGAAAATTCGATATTTTGGGGTCCCAAAAGCGATCTGTACATGCCTACTCAGTCCTAGAATGTTTTCAAAATATAGGCTCAAAACATGCTAAAAATCGATATTTTAAGTGTCCAAAGTCGATATGTGCATGCATCTTCTGTACCCGTTTATATCTCAAACTCAGGCTCAAAACACCCTAAAATACTGTATTTTTGGGTCTTAAAAGCGATCTGTACATGCCTTCTCCTAGTTAGAATGTTTTCAATATGCATACCTAAAACATGCACAAAATCGATATTTTAGGTGCCCAAAAGTCGATATGTGCATGCATCTTCAGTTCCTATTTATATCTCAAATTAAGGCTCAAAACACCCGACAATTCGATATTTTGGGGTCCCAGAAGCGATCTGAACATGCCTAATCTGTGCTAGAATGTTTTCAAAATATAGGCTCAAAATATGCTAAAAATCGATATTTTAAGTGTTCAAAGTCGATATTTTTGGGTCCCAGAAGCGATCTGTACATGCCTACCCTGTGCTAGAATGTTTTCATGATACAGACCCAAAACATGCTCAAAATCGATATTTTTGGTGCTCAAAAGTCGATATGTGCATGGATCTTCAGTACCCGTTTATATATTAAATTCAACCTCAAAACACACAAAAATTCGATATTTTGGGGTCCCAGAAGCGATCTGTACATGCCTACTCAGTGCTTGAATATTTACAAAATATAGGCCCAAAACATGCTAAAAATCGATATCTTAGGTGCCCAAAATCGATATCTCAAATTCAGGCCCAAAACACCCGAAAATTCGATATTTTTGGGTCCCAGAAGCGATCTGTACATGCCTACTATGTGCTAGAATGTTTTCATAATATAGGCTAAAAACATGCTAAAAATCTATATTTTAAGTGTACAAAGTCGATATGTGCATGCATCTTCTGTACCCGTTTATATCTCAAATTCAGGCTCAAAACACCCGAAAATTCGGTATTTTAGGTCCTAAAAGCGATCTGTACATGCCTACTCCTAGTTCGAATGTTTTCAAAATACAGACCCAAAACTTGCTCAAAATCGATATTTTAGGTGTCCAAAAGTCGATATGTGCATCCATCTTCAGTACCCGTTTATATCTCAAATTCAGGGTCAAAACACCCGAAAATTCGATATTTTGAGGTCCCAGAAGTGATCTGTACATGCCTACTCCTAGTTAGAATGTTTTCAATATGCAGACCTAAAACATGCTCAAAATCTATATTTTAAGTGTCCAAAGTCGATATGTGCATGCATCTTCTGTACCCGTTTATATCTCAAACTCAGGCTCAAAACACCCTAAAATACGGTATTTTTGGGTCCTAGAAGCGATCTGTACATGCTTACTCCTAGTTAGAATGTTTTCAATATGCAGACCTAAAACATGCACAAAATCGATATTTTAGGTGCCCAAAAGTCGATATGTGCATGCATCTTCAGTACCTGTTTATATCTCAAATTAAGGCTCAAAACACCCGAAAATTCGATATTTTGGGGTCCCAGAAGCGATCCGTACATGCCTAATCTGTGCTTGAATGTTTTCAAAATATAGGTTCAAAAAATGCTAAAAATCGATATTTTAAGTTTTCAAAGTCGATATCTCAAATTCAGGCCCAAAACACCCGAAAATTCGATATTTTGGGGTCCCAAAAGCGATCTGTACATGCCTACTCCGTGTTACAGTATTTTAATAAATACAGGCCCAAAACATACTGAAAATAGATCTTTTAGGTGCACACAAGTCGATATGTGCATGCATCTTCTGTACCCGTTTATATCTCAAATTCACGCTACAAACACCCGAAAATTCGATATTTTGGGGTCCCAGAAGCAATCTGTACATGCCTAAACAGTGCTAGAATGTTTTCAAAACATAGGCTCAAAACATGCTAAAAATCAATATTTTAGGTGTCCAAAGTCGATATGTGCATGCATCTTCTATACCCGTTTATATCTCAAATTCAGGCTCAAAACACCCGAAAATTCGGTATTTTTGGGTCCTACAAGCGATCTGTACATGCCTACTCATAGTTAGAATGTTTTCAAGATACAGACCCAAATCATGCTCAAAATCGATATTTTACTTGCCAAAAAGTCGATATGTTCATTCATCTTCAGTACCCGTTTATATCTCAAATTCAGGCTACAAACGCCCGAAAATTCGATATTTTGAGGTCCAAGAAGCGATCTGTACATGCCTATTCAGATACAGGCCCAAAACATGTTGAACATCGATATATTAGGTGCCCAAAGTCAATATGTGTATGCATCTTCTGCAACCGTTATTATCACAAATTAAACCTCAGAACACCCGAAAATTCGATATTTTTGGGTCCCAGAAACGATCTATACATACCTACTCCGTGTTAGAGTATTGTCAATATACAGGCCCAAAACATGCTGAAAATCGATATTTTAGGTGCCAAAAGTCAATATGTGCATGCATCTTCTGTACTCGTTTATATCTCAAATTCAACCTCAAAACACACAAAATTCGATATTTTGGGGTGCCAGAAGCGATCTGTACATGCCTACTCAGTGCTAGAATGTTTTCATAATATTGGCTTAAAACTTGCTAAAAATCAATATTTTAAGTGTCCAAAGTCGATATGTGCATGCATCTTCTGTACACGTTTATATCTCAAATTCGGGATTAAAACACCTGAAAATTCGGTATTTTAGGTGCCCAAAGTCAAAATGTGGATGCATCTTCTGCGCCCGTTTATATCCCAAATTCAACCTCAAAACACCCGAAAATTCGATATTCTTGGGTCCCAGAAGCGATCTGTACATGCCTTCTCTGTGCTAGAATTTTTTTTCAAAATATAGGGTCGAAACATGCTAAATATCTATATTTTAAGTGTCCAAAGTCGATATGTGCATGCATCTTCTGTACCCGTTTATATCTCAAATTCAAGCTCAAAACACCCGAAAATTCGGTATTTTTGGGTCCTAAAAGCGATCTGTACATGCCTACTCCTAGTTAGAATGTTTTCAAGATACAGACCCAAAACATGCTCAAAATCGATATTTCAGGTGCCCAAAAGTCGATATGTGCATGCATCTTCAGTACCCGTTTATATCTCAAATTCAGGGTTAAAAAAACCGAAAATTTCGATATTTTGGAGTTCCAGAAGCGATCTGCACATGCCTACTCCGTGTTAGAGTATTTTCAACATACAGGCCCAAAACATGCTGAAAATCGATATTTTAGGTGCCCAAAGTCAATATGTGCATGCATCTTCTGTACCCGTTTATATCTTAAATTCAACCTCAAAACACACAAAAATTCGATATTTTTGGGTCCCAGAAGCGATCTGTACATGCCTCCTCTGTGCTAGAATGTTTTTATAGTATAGGCTAAAAACATGCTAAAAATCTATATTTTAAGTGTCCAAAGTCAATATGTGCATGCATCATCTGTACCCGTTTATATCTCAAATTCAGGCTCAAAACACCCGAAAATTCGGTATTTTAGGTCCTAAAAGCGATCTGTACATGCCTACTCCTTGTTCGAATGTTTTCAAGATACAGACCCAAAACTTGCTCAAAATCGATATTTTAGGATACCAAAAGTCGATATGTGCATCCATCTTCAGTACCCGTTTATATCTCAAATTCAGGCTCAAAACACCCGAAAATTCGATATTCTGAGGTCCCAGAAGTGATCTGTACATGCCTACTCCGTGTTAGAGTATTTCAAAATACAGGCCTAAAACATGCTAAAAATCGATATTTTAAGTGTCCAAAGTCGATATGTGCATGCATCTTCTGCACCCGTTTATATCTCAAACTCAGGCTCAAAACACCCTAAAATACGGTATTTTTGGGTCCTAGAAGCGATCTGTACATGCCTACTCCTAGTTAGAATGTTTTCAATATGCAGACCTAAAACATGCACAAAATCGATATTTTAGGTGCCCAAAAGTCGATATGTGCATGCATCTTCAGTACCTGTTTATATCTCAAATTAAGGCTCAAAACACCCGAAAATTCGATATTTTGGGGTCCCAGAAGCGATCCGTACATGCCTAATCTGTGCTAGAATGTTTTCAAAACATAGGCTCAAAATATGCTAAAAATCGATATTTTAAGTGTTCAAAGTCGATATTTTTGGGTCCCAGAAGCGATCTGTACATGCCTACCCTGTGCTAGAATGTTTTCAAGATACAGACCCAAAACATGCTCAAAATTGATATTTTAGGTGCCCAAAAGTCGATATGTGCATGCATCTTCAGTACCCGTTTATATCTTAAATTCAGGGTTAAAAAACCCGAAAATTTCGATATTTTGGGGTTCCAGAAGCGATCTGTACATGCCTACTCCGTGTTAGAGTATTTTCAACATACAGGCCAAAAACATGCTAAAAATAGATATTTTAGGTGCCCAAAGTCAATATGCGCATGCATCTTCTGTACCCGTTTATATCTCAAATTCAACCTCAAAACACACGAAAATTCGATATTTTGGGGTCCCAGAAGCGATCTGTACATGCCTACTCAGTGCTAGAATACTTTCAAAATATAGGCCTAAAACATGTTAAAAATCGATATCTTAGGTGCCCAAAGTTGATATCTCAATTTCAGGCCCAAAACACCCGAAAGTTCGATATTTTGGGGTCCCAAAAGCGATCTGTACATGCCTACTCCGTGTTAGAGTATTTTAATCAATACAGGCCCAAAACATACTGAAAATAGATCTTTTAGGTGCACACAAGTCGATATGTGCATGCATCTTCTGTACCCGTTTATATCTCAAATTCACGCTACAAACACCCGAAAATTCGATATTTTGGGGTCCCAGAAGCAATCTGTACATGCCTACTCAGTGCTAGAATGTTTTCAAAACATAGGCTCAAAACATGCTAAAAATCAATATTTTAGGTGTCCAAAGTCGATATGTGCATGCATCTTCTGTACCCGTTTATATCTTAAATTCAACCTCAAAACACACAAAAATTCGATATTTTTGGGTCCCAGAAGCGATCTGTACATGCCTCCTCTGTGCTAGAATGTTTTTATAGTATAGGCTAAAAACATGCTAAAAATCTATATTTTAAGTGTCCAAAGTCAATATGTGCATGCATCATCTGTACCCGTTTATATCTCAAATTCAGGCTCAAAACACCCGAAAATTCGGTATTTTAGGTCCTAAAAGCGATCTGTACATGCCTACTCCTTGTTCGAATGTTTTCAAGATACAGACCCAAAACTTGCTCAAAATCGATATTTTAGGATACCAAAAGTCGATATGTGCATCCATCTTCAGTACCCGTTTATATCTTAAATTCAGGCTCAAAACACCCGAAAATTCGATATTCTGAGGTCCCAGAAGTGATCTGTACATGCCTACTCCGTGTTAGAGTATTTCAAAATACAGGCCTAAAACATGCTAAAAATCGATATTTTAAGTGTCCAAAGTCGATATGTGCATGCATCTTCTGCAACCGTTTATATCTCAAACTCAGGCTCAAAACACCCTAAAATACGGTATTTTTGGGTCCTAGAAGCGATCTGTACATGCCTACTCCTAGTTAGAATGTTTTCAATATGTAGACCTAAAACATGCACAAAATCGATATTTTAGGTGCCCAAAAGTCGATATGTGCATGCATCTTCAGTACCTGTTTATATCTCAAATTAAGGCTCAAAACACCCTGAAAATTCGATATTTTGGGGTCCCAGAAGCGATCCGTACATGCCTAATCTGTGCTAGAATGTTTTCAAAATATAGGCTCAAAATATGCTAAAAATCGATATTTTAAGTGTTCAAAGTCGATATTTTTGGGTCCCAGAAGCGATCTGTACATGCCTACTCCGTGTTAGAGTATTTTAATAAATACAGGCCCAAAACATACTGAAAATAGATCTTTTAGGTGCACACTAGTCGATATGTGCATGCATCTTCTGTACCCGTTTATATCTTAAATTCAGGGTTAAAAAACCCGAAAATTTCGATATTTTGGGGTTCCAGAAGCGATCTGTACATGCCTACTCCGTGTTAGAGTATTTTCAACATACAGGCCAAAAACATGCTAAAAATAGATATTTTAGGTGCCCAAAGTCAATATGCGCATGCATCTTCTGTACCCGTTTATATCTCAAATTCAACCTCAAAACACACGAAAATTCGATATTTTGGGGTCCCAGAAGCGATCTGTACATGCCTACTCAGTGCTAGAATACTTTCAAAATATAGGCCCAAAACATGTTAAAAATCGATATCTTAGGTGCCCAAAGTCGATATCTCAAATTCAGGCCCAAAACACCCGAAAGTTCGATATTTTGGGGTCCCAAAAGCGATCTGTACATGCCTACTCCGTGTTAGAGTATTTTAATAAATACAGGCCCAAAACATACTGAAAATAGATCTTTTAGGTGCACACAAGTCGATATGTGCATGCATCTTCTGTACCCGTTTATATCTCAAATTCACGCTACAAACACCCGAAAATTCGATATTTTGGGGTCCCAGAAGCAATCTGTACATGCCTACTCAGTGCTAGAATGTTTTCAAAACATAGGCTCAAAACATGCTAAAAATCAATATTTTAGGTGTCCAAAGTCGATATGTGCATGCATCTTCTATACCCGTTTATATCTCAAATTCAGGCTCAAAACACCCGAAAATTCGGTATTTTTGGGTCCTACAAGCTATCTATACATGCCTACTCCTAGTTAGAATGTTTTCAAGATACAGACCCAAATCATGCTCAAAATCGATATTTTACGTGCCAAAAAGTCGATATGTTCATGCATCTTCAGTACCCGTTTATATCTAAAATTCAGGCTACAAACACACGAAAATTCGATATTTTGAGGTCCAAGAAGCGATCTGTACATGCCTTTTCAGATACAGGCCCAAAACATGCTGAACATCGATATATTAGGTGCCCAAAGTCAATATGTGTTTGCATCTTCTGCAACCGTTAATATCACAAATTAAACCTCAGAACACCCGAAAATTCGATATTTTTGGGTCCCAGAAGCGATCTGTACATGCCTACTCTGTGCTAGAATTTTTTCAAAATATAGGCTCAAAACATGCTAAAAATCGATATTTTAGGTGCCCAAAGTCAATATGTGCATTCATCTTCTGTACCCGTTTATATCTCAAATTCGGGATTAAAACACCTGAAAATTCGGTATTTTAGGTGCCCGAAGTCAAAATGTGGATGCATCTTCTGCGCCCGTTTATATCCCAAATTCAACCTCAAAACACCCGAAAATTCGATATTCTTGGGTCCAAGAAGCGATCTGTACATGCCTACACAGTGCTAGAATGTGTAAAAAAAACCGGCTCAAAACATGCTAAAAATCGATATTTTAAGTGTCTAAAGTCGATATGTGCATGCATCATCTGTACCTGTTTATATCTTAAATTCAGGCTCAAAAGACCCGAAAATTCCGTATTTTTGGGTCCTAGAAGCGATCTGTACATGCCTACAACTAGTTAGAATATTTTCAAGATACAGACCCAAAACATGCTCAAAATCGATATTTTAGGTGCCCAAAAGTCGATATATGCATGCATTTTCAGTTCCCGTTTATATCTCAAATTTAGGGTTAAAAAACCCGAAAATTTCGATATTTTGGGGTTCCAGAAGTGATCTGTACATGCCTACTCCGTGTTAGAGAATTTTCAATATACAGGCCGAAAACATGCTGAAAATCGATATTTTAGGTGTCCAAAGTCAATATGTGCATGCATCTTCTCTACCCGTTTATATCTCAAATTCAACCTCAAAACACACGAAAATTCGATATTTTGTGGTCCCAGAAGCGATCTGTACATGCCTACTCAGTGCTAGAATATTTTCAAAATATAGGCCCAAAACATGCTAAAAATCGATATCTTAGGTGCCCAAAGTCGATATCTCAAATTCAGGCCCAAAACAACAGAAAATTTGATATTTTGGGGTCCCAAAAGCGATCTGTACATGTCTACTCCGTGTTAGAGTATTTTCAAAATACAGGCACAAAACATACTGAAAATCGATCTTTTAGGTGCCCACAAGTCGATATGTGCATGCATCTTCTGTACACGTTTATATCTCAAATTAAGGCTCTAAACACCCAAAAATTCGATATTTTGGGGTCCCAAAAGCGATCTGTACATGCCTACTCAGATACAGGCCCAAAACATGCTGAAAATCGATATTTTAGGTGCCCAAAGTCAAAATGTGGATGCATCTTCTGCGCCCGTTTATATCCCAAATTCGACCTCAAAACACCCGAAAATTCGATATTTTTGGGTCCCAGAAGCGATCTGTACATGCCTACACAGTGCTAGAATGTTAAAAAAAAAAAAAGGCTCAAAACATGCTAAAAATCGATATTTTAGGTGCCCAAAGTCGATATCTCAAATTCAGGCCCAAAACACCCTAAAATTCAATATTTTGGGGTCCCAGAAGCTATCTGTAAATGCCTACTCCGTGTTAGAGTATTTTCAAAATACAGGCCCAAAACATACTGAAAATCGATATTTTAGGTGCCCAAAAGTCGATATGTGAATGCATCTTCTGTACCCGTTTATATCTCTATTTCACGCTACAAACACCCGAAAATTCGATATTTTGGGGTCCCAAAAGCAATCTGTACATGCCTACTCAGTGCTGGAATGTTTTCAAAATATAGGCTCAAAACATGCTAAAAATCGATATTTTAGGTGTCCAAAGTCGATATGTGCATGCATCTTCTGTACCCGTTTATATCTCAAATTCGGGATTAAAACACCTGAAAATTCGGTATTTTTGGGTCCTAGAAGAGATCTGTACATGCCTACTCCGTGTTAGAGTATTTTCAAAATACAGGCCAAAAACATGCTGAAAATCGATATTTTAGGTGCCCAAAGTCAATATGTGGATTCATCTTCTTTACCCGTTTATATCCCAAATTCGACCTCAAAACTCCCGAAAATTCGATATTTTTGGGTCCCAGAAGCGATCTGTACATGCCTCCACAGTGCTAGAATGTTTTAAAAAAAAAGGCTCAAAACATGCTAAAAATCGATATTTTAATTGTCCAAAGTCGATATGAGCATGGATCATCTGTACCTGTTTATATCTTAAATTCAGGCTTAAAACCCCGAAAATTCGGTATTTTGGTGTCCCAGAAGCGATCTGTACATGCCTACTTCTAGTTAGAATGTTTTCAAGATACAGACCCAAAACATGCTCAAAATCGATATTTTAGGTGCGCAAAAGTCATATTGTGCATGCATCTTCAGTACCTGTTTATATCTCAAATTCAGGGTTAAAAAATCCGAAAATTTCGATATTTAAGGGTTCCAGAAGCGATCTGTTCATGCCTACTCCGTGTTAGAGTATTTTCAACATACATCCCCAAAACATGCTGAAAATCGATATTTTAGGTGCCCAAAGTCAATATGTGCATGCATCTTCTGAACTCGTTTATATCTCAAATTCAACCTCAAAACACACGAAAATTCGATATTTTGGGGTCCCAGAAGCGATCTGTACATGCCTACTCAGTGCTAGAATATTTTCAAAATATAGGCCCAAAACATGCTAAAAATCGATATCTTAGGTGCCCAAAGTCGATATCTCAAATTAAGGCCAAAAACACCCGAAAATTCAATATTTTGGGGTCCCAGAAGCTATCTGTAAATGCCTCCTCCGTGTTAGATTATTTTTAAAATACAAGCCCAAAACATACTGAAAATCGATATATTAGGTGCCCAAAAGTCGATATGTGCATGCATCTTCTGTAACCGTTTATATCTCAAATCCACGATAGAAAACACCCGAAAATTCGATATTTTGGGGTCACAGAAGCAATCTGTACATGCCTACTCAGTGCTAGAATGTTTTCAAAACATAGGCTCAAAACATGCTAAAAATCGATATTTTAGGTGTCCAAAGTCGATATGTGCATGCATCTTCTGTACCCGTTTATATCTCAAATTCAGGCTCAAAACACTCGAAAATTCGGTATTTTTGGGTCCTACAAGCAATCTGTACATGCCTACTCCTAGTTAGAATGTTTTCAAGATACAGACCCAAAACATGCACAAAATCGATATTTTAGGTGCCCAAAAGTCGATATGTGCATGCATCCTCAGTACCTGTTTATATCTCAAATTCAGGCTCAAAACACCCGAAAACTCAATATTTTAGGTGCCCAAAGTCAATATGTGTATGCATCTTCTGCACCCGTTTATATCACAAATTCAACCTCAAAACACCCGAATAATCGATGTTTTTGGGCCCCAGAAGCGATCTGTACATGCCTACTCAGTGCTAGAATGTTTTCAAAATATAGGCCTAAAACATACTAAAAATCGATATTTTAAGTGTACAATGTCGATATGTGCATGCATCTTCTGTACCCGTTTATATCTCAAACTCAGGCTCAAAATACCCTAAAATACGGTATTTTTGCGTCCTAGAAGCAATCTGTACATGCCTACTCCTAGTTAGAATGTTTTCAAGATACAGACCCAAAACATGCACAAAATCGATATTTTAGGTGCCCAAAAGTCGATATGTGCATGCATCCTCAGTACCTGTTTATATCTCAAATTCAGGCTCAAAACACCCGAAAACTCGATATTTTAGGTGCTCAAAGTCAATATGTGTATGCATCTTCTGCACCCGTTTATATCACAAATTCAACCTCAAAACACCCGAATAATCGATGTTTTTGGGCCCCAGAAGCGATCTGAACATGCCTACTCAGTGCTAGAATGTTTTCAAAATATAGGCCTAAAACATGCTAAAAATCGATATTTTAAGTGTACAATGTCGATATGTGCATGCATCTTCTGTACCCGTTTATATCTCAAACTCAGGCTCAAAATACCCTAAAATACGGTATTTTTGCGTCCTAGAAGCAATCTGTACATGCCTACTCCTAGTTAGAATGTTTTCAAGATACAGACCCAAAACATGCACAAAATCGATATTTTAGGTGCCCAAAAGTCGATATGTGCATGCATCCTCAGTACCTGTTTATATCTCAAATTCAGGCTCAAAACACCCGAAAACTAGATATTTTAGGTGCCCAAAGTCAATATGTGTATGCATCTTCTGCACCCGTTTATATCACAAATTCAACCTCAAAACACCCGAATAAGCGATGTTTTTGGGCCCCAGAAGCGATCTGTACATGCCTACTCAGTGCTAGAATGTTTTCAAAATATAGGCCTAAAACATGCTAAAAATCGATATTTTAAGTGTACAATGTCGATATGTGCATGCATCTTCTGTACCCGTTTATATCTCAAACTCAGGCTCAAAATACCCTAAAATACGGTATTTTTGCGTCCTAGAAGCAATCTGTACATGCCTACTCCTAGTTAGAATGTTTTCAAGATACAGACCCAAAACATGCACAAAATCGATATTTTAGGTGCCCAAAAGTCGATATGTGCATGCATCCTCAGTACCTGTTTATATCTCAAATTCAGGCTCAAAACACCCGAAAACTCGATATTTTGGGGTCCCAGAAGCGATCTGTACATGCCTACTCAGTGCTAGAATATTTTCAAAATATAGTCCCAAAACATACTAAAAGTCGATATTTTAGGTGCCCAATGTCGATATTTCAAATTCAGACCCAAAACACCCGAAAATTCGATATTTTGGGATCCCAGAAGCTATCTGTAAATGCCTACTCAGTGCTAGAATGTATTCAAAATATAGGTTCAAAACATGATAAAAATAGATATTTTAAGTGTCCAAAGTCGATATGTGCATGAATCTTCAGTACCCGTTTATATCTCAAATTCAGGGTTATAACACTCAAAAATTCGATATTTTGGGATCCAAGAAGCGATCTGTACATGCCTACCCCGTGTTAGAGTATTTTCAAAATACAGGCCCAAAACATGCTGAAAATCGATATTTTAGGTGCCCAGAGTCAATATGTGAATGCATCTTCTGTACCCGTTTATATCTCAAAATCAACCTCAAAACACACGAAAATACAATATTTTGGGGTCCCAGAAGCGATCTGTACATGCTTACTCAGATTCAGGCCCAAAAGATGCTGAAAAACTATATTTTAAGTGCCCAAAGTCAAAATGTGTATGCATCTTCTGCGCCCGTTTATATCCCAAATTCAACCTCAAAACATTCGAAGATTTTATATTTTTGGGTCCCAGAAGCGATCGGTACATGCCTACTCCTAGTTAGAATGTTTTCAAGATACAGACCCAAAACATGCTTAAAATCGATATTTTAGATGCCCAAAAGTCGATATGTGTATGCATCTTCAGTACCCGTTTATATCTCAAATTCAGGTTTAAAACACCCGAAAATTTGATATTTTGGGGTCCCAGAAGCGATCTGTACATGCCTACACCGTGTTAGAGTATTTTCAAAATACAGGTCCAAAACATGCTGAAAATCAATATTTTAGGTGCCCAAAGTCAATATGTACATGCATCTTCTGTACCCGTTTACATCTCAAATTGAGGCTCTAAACACCCAAAAATTCGATATTTTGGGGTCCCAAAAGCGATCTGTACATGCCTACTCAGATACAGGCCCAAAAACATGCTGAAAATCGATATTTTAGGTGCCCAAAGTCAAAATGTGGATGCATCTTCTGCGCCCGTTTATATCCCAAATTCAACCTCAAAACACCCGAAAATTCGATATTTTTGGGTCCCAGAAGTGATCTGTCCATGCCTACTCTGTGTTAGAGTATTTCAAAATACAGGCCCAAAACATGCTAAAAATCGATATTTTAGGTGCCCAAAGTCAATATGTGTATGCATCTTCTGCACCCGTTTATATCACAAATTCAACCTCAAAACACCCGAATAATTGATGTTTTTGGGCCACAGAAGCGATCTGAACATGCCTACTCAGTGCTAGAATTTTTTCAAAATATAGGCCTAAAACATGCTAAAAATCGATATTTTAAGTGTACAATGTCGATATGTGCATGCATCTTCTGTACCCGTTTATATCTCAAACTCAGGCTCAAAATACCCTAAAATACGGTATTTTTGCGTCCTAGAAGCAATCTGTACATGCCTACTCCTAGTTAGAATGTTTTCAAGATACAGACCCAAAACATGCACAAAATCGATATTTTAGGTGCCCAAAAGTCGATATGTGCATGCATCCTCAGTACCTGTTTATATCTCAAATTCAGGCTCAAAACTCCCGAAAACTCGATATTTTAGGTGCCCAAAGTCAATATGTGTATGCATCTTCTGCACCCGTTTATATCACAAATTCAACCTCAAAACACCCGAATAATCGATGTTTTTGGGCCCCAGAAGCGATCTGAACATGCCTACTCAGTGCTAGAATGTTTTCAAAATATAGGCCTAAAACATGCTAAAAATCGATATTTTAAGTGTACAATGTCGATATGTGCATGCATCTTCTGTACCCGTTTATATCTCAAACTCAGGCTCAAAATACCCTAAAATACGGTATTTTTGCGTCCTAGAAGGAATCTGTACATGCCTACTCCTAGTTAGAATGTTTTCAAGATACAGACCCAAAACATGCACAAAATCGATATTTTAGGTGCCCAAAAGTCGATATGTGCATGCATCCTCAGTACCTGTTTATATCTCAAATTCAGGCTCAAAACACCCGAAAACTCGATATTTTAGGTGCCCAAAGTCAATATGTGTATGCATCTTCTGCACCCGTTTATATCACAAATTCAACCTCAAAACACCCGAATAAGCGATGTTTTTGGGCACCAGAAGCGATCTGTACATGCCTACTCAGTGCTAGAATGTTTTCAAAATATAGGCCTAAAACATGCTAAAAATCGATATTTTAAGTGTACAATGTCGATATGTGCATGCATCTTCTGTACCCGTTTATATCTCAAACTCAGGCTCAAAATACCCTAAAATACGGTATTTTTGCGTCCTAGAAGCAATCTGTACATGCCTACTCCTAGTTAGAATGTTTTCAAGATACAGACCCAAAACATGCACAAAATCGATATTTTAGGTGCCCAAAAGTCGATATGTGCATGCATCCTCAGTACCTGTTTATATCTCAAATTCAGGCTCAAAACACCCGAAAACTCGATATTTTGGGGTCCCAGAAGCGATCTGTACATGCCTACTCAGTGCTAGAATATTTTCAAAATATAGTCCCAAAACATACTAAAAGTCGATATTTTAGGTGCCCAATGTCGATATTTCAAATTCAGACCCAAAACACCCGAAAATTCGATATTTTGGGATCCCAGAAGCTATCTGTAAATGCCTACTCAGTGCTAGAATGTATTCAAAATATAGGTTCAAAACATGATAAAAATAGATATTTTAAGTGTCCAAAGTCGATATGTGCATGAATCTTCAGTACCCGTTTATATCTCAAATTCAGGGTTATAACACTCGAAAATTCGATATTTTGGGATCCAAGAAGCGATCTGTACATGCCTACCCCGTGTTAGAGTATTTTCAAAATACAGGCCCAAAACATGCTGAAAATCGATATTTTAGGTGCCCAGAGTCAATATGTGAATGCATCTTCTGTACCCGTTTATATCTCAAAATCAACCTCAAAACACACGAAAATACAATATTTTGGGGTCCCAGAAGCGATCTGTACATGCTTACTCAGATTCAGGCCCAAAAGATGCTGAAAAACGATATTTTAAGTGCCCAAAGTCAAAATGTGTATGCATCTTCTGCGCCCGTTTATATCCCAAATTCAACCTCAAAACATTCGAAGATTTTATATTTTTGGGTCCCAGAAGCGATCTGTACATGCCTACTCCTAGTTAGAATGTTTTCAAGATACAGACCCAAAACATGCTTAAAATCGATATTTTAGATGCCCAAAAGTCGATATGTGTATGCATCTTCAGTACCCGTTTATATCTCAAATTCAGGTTTAAAACACCCGAAAATTTGATATTTTGGGGTCCCAGAAGCGATCTGTACATGCCTACACCGTGTTAGAGTATTTTCAAAATACAGGTCCAAAACATGCTGAAAATCAATATTTTAGGTGCGCAAAGTCAATATGTGCATGCATCTTCTGTACCCGTTTACATCTCAAATTGAGGCTCTAAACACCCAAAAATTCGATATTTTGGGGTCCCAAAAGCGATCTGTACATGCCTACTCAGATACAGGCCCAAAAACATGCTGAAAATCGATATTTTAGGTGCCCAAAGTCAAAATGTGGATGCATCTTCTGCGCCCGTTTATATCCCAAATTCAACCTCAAAACACCCGAAAATTCGATATTTTTGGGTCCCAGAAGCGATCTGTACATGCCTACTCTGTGCTAGAATGTTTTCATAATATAGGCACAAAACATGCTAAAAATCGATATTTTAAGTGTCCAAAGTCGATATGTGCATGCATCTTCTGTACCCGTTTATATCTCAAATTTAACCTCAAAACACACGAAAATTCGATATTTTGGGGTCCCAGAAGCGATCTGTACATGCTTACTCAGTGCTAGAATATTTTCAAAATATAGGTTCAAAACAAGCTAAAAATCGATATTTTAGGTGCCCAAAATCAATATCTCAAATTCAGGCCCAAAACACCCGAAAATTCGATATTTTGGGGTCCCAGAAGCAATCTGTACATGCCTACTCCGTGTTAGAGTATTTTCAAAATACAGGCCCAAAACATACTGAAAATCGATCTTTTAGGTGCCCAAAAGTCGATATGTGTATGCATCTGCTGAGCCCGTTTATATCCCAAATTCAACCTCAAACACCCGAAAATTCGATATTTTTGCGTCCCAGAAGCGATCTTTACATGCCTACTCTGTGCTAGAATGCTTGTTTAAAATATAGGCTCAAAACATGCTAAAAATCGATATTTTAAGTGTCCAAAATCGATATGTGCATGCATCTTCTGTTCCCGTTTATATCTCAAATTCAGGCTCAAAGTACCCGAAAATTCGGTATTTTTGGGTCCTAGAAGCGATCTGTACATGCCTACTCCTAGTTAGAATATTTTCAAGATACAGACCCAAAACATGCTCAAAATCGATATTTTAGGTTCCCAAAAGTCGATATGTGCATGCATCTTCAGTACCCGTTTATATCTCAAATTTAGGGTTAAAAAACCCGAAAATTTCGATTTTATGGGGTTCCAGAAGCGATCTGTACATGCCTACTCCATGTACGAGAATTTTCAACATAAAGGCCCAAAACATGCTGAAAATCGATATTTTAGGTGCCCAAAGTCAATATGTACATGCATCTTCTGTACTCGTTTATATCTCAAATTCAACCTCAAAACACACGAAAATTCGATATTTTGGGGTTCCAGAAGCAATCTGTACATGCCTATTCAGTGCTAGAATATTTTTAAAATATAGGCCCAAAACATGATAAAAACCGATATTTTAGGTGCCAAAGTCGATATCTCAAATTCAGTCCCAAAACACCCGAAAATTCGATATTTTGGGGTCCCAAAAGCTATCTGTACATGTCTACTCCGTGGTAGAGTATTTTCAAAATACAGGCCCAAAACATACTGAAAATCGATCTTTTAGGTGCCCACAAGTCGATATGTGCATGCATCTTCTGTACCCGTTTATATCTCAAATTGAGGCTCTAAATACCCAAAAATTCGATATTTTGGGATCCCATAAGCGATCTGTACATGCCTACTTAGATACAGGCCCAAAACATGCTGAAAATCGATATTTTAGGTGCCCAAAGTCAAAATGTGGATGCATCTTCTGCACCCGTTTATATCCCAAATTCGACCTCAAAACACCCGAAAATTCGATATTTTTGGGTCCCAGAAGCGATCTGTACATGCCTAAACAGTGCTAGAACGTTTTAATTAAAAAGGCTCAAAACATGTTAAAAATCGATATTTTAATTGTCCAAAGTCGATATGTGCATGGATCATCTGTACCAGTTTATAACTTAAATTCAGGCCCAAAAGACCCGAAAATTCGGTATTTTGGTGTCCCAGAAGCGATCTGTACATGCCTACTCCTAGTTAGAATGTTTTTAAGATACTGACCCAAAACATGCTCAAAATCGATATTTTAGGTGCCAAAAAGTCGATATGTTCATAACTCTTCAGTACCCGTTTATATCTCAAATTCAGGCTCAAAACACCTGAAAATTCGAAAAATTTGAGGTCCCAGAAGCGATCTGTACATGCCTACTCAGTGCTAGAATATTTTCAAAATGTATTCCAAAAACATGCTAAAACTCGATATTTTAGGTGCCCAAAGTCGATATCTCAAATTCAGGCCTAAAACACCCGAAAATTCAATATTTTGGGGTCGCAGAAGCTATCTGTAAATGCCTTCTCCGTGTTAGAGTATTTTCAAAATACAGGTTCAAAACATGATAAAAATCGATATTTTAAGTTTCCAAAGTCGATATGTGCATGCATCTTCTGTACCCGTTTATATCTCAAATTCAGGCTCAAAACACCCGAAAATTCGGTATTTTTGGGTCCTAAAAGCGATCTGTACATGCCTACTCCTAGTTCGAATGTTTTCAAGATACAGACCCAAAACTTGCTCAAAATCGATATTATAGGTGTCCAAAAGTCGATATGTGAATGCATCTTCAGTACCCATTTATATCTCAAATTCAGGCTCAAAACACCCGAAAATTCGATATTTTGAGGTCCCAGAAGTGATCTGTACATGCCTACTCCGTGTTAGAGTATTTCAAAATACAGGCCCAAAACATGCTAAAAATCGATATTTTAGGTGCCTAAAGTCAATATGTGTATGCATCTTCTGCACCCGTTTATATCACAAATTCAACCTCAAAACACCCAAAAAATCGATATTTTTGGGCCCCAGAGGCGATCTGTGCATGCCTACTCAGTGCTAGAATGTTTTCAAAATATAGGCCTAAAACATGCTAAAAATCGATATTTTAAGTGTCCAAAGTCGATATGTGCATGCATCTTCTGAACCCGTTTATATCTCAATCTCAGGCTAAAAACACTCTAAAATACGGTATTTTAGCGTCCTAGAAGCGATCTTTACATGCCTATTCCTAGTTAGAATGTTTTCAAGATACAGACCCAAAACATGCTCAAAATCGATATTTTAGGTGCCCAAAAGTCGATATGTGCATGCATCTTCAGTACCTGTTTACCTGTTTATATCTCAAATTCAGGCTCAAAACACTCGAAAATTCGATATTTTGGGGTCCCAAAAGCGATCTGTACATGCCTAATCAGTGCTAGAATATTTTCAAAATATAGTCCCAAAACATACTAAAAATCGATATTTTAGGTGCCCAATGTCGATATCTCAAATTCAGACCCAAAACACCCGAAAATTCGATATTTTGGGGTCCCAGAAGCTATCTGTAAATGCCTACTCCATGTTAGAGTAGTTTCAAAATACAGGCCCAGAACATACTGAAAATCGATCATTTAGGTGCCCAAAAGTCGATATGTGCATCTATCTTTTGTACCCGTTTATATCTCAAATTCAGGCTACAAACACCCGAAAATCCGATATTTTGGGGTCCCAGAAGCAAACTGTACATGCCTACTCAGTGCTAGAATGTTTTCAAAATACAGGCCCAAAACATACTGAAAATCGATCTTTTAGGTGCCCAAAAGTCGATATGTGCATGCAACTTCAGTACCTGTTTATATCTCAAATTCAGGTTCAAAACACTCGAAAATTCGATATTTTGTGGTCCCAGAAGCGATCTGTACATGCCTACTCAGTGCTAGAATATTTTCAAAATATAGTCCCAAAACATACTAAAAATCGATATTTTAGGTGCCCAAAGTCGATATCTCAAATTCAGTCCCAAAACACCCGAAAATTCGATATTTTGGGGTCCCAGAAGCTATCTGTAAATGCCTAATCCATGTTAGAGTAGTTTCAAAATATAGGCCCAAAACATGCTAAAAATCGATCTTTTAGGTGCCCACAAGTCTATATGTGCATGCATCTTCTGTACCCGTTTATATCTCAAATTGAGGCTCTAAACACCAAAAAATTTGATATTTTAGGGTCCCAAAAGCGGTCTGTACATGCCTACTCAGATGCAGGCCCAAAACATGCTGAAAATCGATATTTTAGGTGCCCAAAGTTAAAATGTGGATGCATCTTCTGCGCCCGTTTATATCCCAAATTCAACATCAAAACACCCGAACATTCGATATTTTTGGGTCCCAGAAGCGATCTGTACATTCCTACTCTGTGCTAGAATGTTTTCATAATATAGGCACAAAACATGCTGAAAATCGATATTTTAGGTGCCCAAAGTCAATATGTGCATGCATCTTCTGTACTCGTTTATATCTCAAATTCAACCTCAAAACACACAAAAATTCGATATTTTGGGGTGCCAGAAGCGATCTGTACATGCCTACTCCTAATTCGAATGTTTTCAAGGTACAGACCCAAAACTTGCTCAAAATCGATATTTTAGGTGTCCAAAAGTCGATATGTGTATGCATCTTCTGCACCCGTTTATATCACAAATTCAACCTCATAACACCCGAAAAATCGATATTTTTGGGCCCCAGAAGCGATCTGTACATGCCTACTCAGTGCTAGAATGTTTTCAAAATATAGGCCTAAAACATGCTAAAAATCGATATTTTAAGTGTCCAAAGTCGATATGTGCATGCATCTTCTGTACCCGTTTATATCTCAAATTCGGTATTTTTGGGTCCTAAAAGCGATCTGTACATGCCTACTCCTAGATCGAATGTTTTCAAGATACAGACCCAAAACTTGCTCAAAATCGATATTTTAGGTGTCCAAAAGTCAATATATGCATGCATCTTCAGTACCCGTTTATATCTCAAATTCAGGCTCAAAACATCCGAAAATTCGATATTTTGAGGTCCTAGAAGTGATCTGTCCATGCCTACTCTGTGTTAGAGTATTTCAAAATACAGGCCCAAAACATGCTAAAAATCGATATTTTAGGTGCCCAAAGTCAATATGTGTATGCATCTTCTGCACCCGTTTATATCACAAATTCAACCTCAAAACACCCGAATAATCGATGTTTTTGGGCCCCAGAAGCGATCTGAACATGCCTACTCAGTGCTAGAATGTTTTCAAAATATAGGCCTAAAACATGCTAAAAATCGATATTTTAAGTGTACAATGTCGATATGTGCATGCATCTTCTGTACCCGTTTATATCTCAAACTCAGGCTCAAAATACCCTAAAATACGGTATTTTTGCGTCCTAGAAGCAATCTGTACATGCCTACTCCTAGTTAGAATGTTTTCAAGATACAGACCCAAAACATGCACAAAATCGATATTTTAGGTGCCCAAAAGTCGATATGTGCATGCATCCTCAGTACCTGTTTATATCTCAAATTCAGGCTCAAAACACCCGAAAACTCGATATTTTAGGTGCCCAAAGTCAATATGTGTATGCATCTTCTGCACCCGTTTATATCACAAATTCAACCTCAAAACACCCGAATAATCGATGTTTTTGGGCCCCAGAAGCGATCTGTACATGCCTACTCAGTGCTAGAATGTTTTCAAAATATAGGCCTAAAACATGCTAAAAATCGATATTTTAAGTGTACAATGTCGATATGTGCATGCATCTTCTGTACCCGTTTATATCTCAAACTCAGGCTCAAAATACCCTAAAATACGGTATTTTTGCGTCCTAGAAGCAATCTGTACATGCCTACTCCTAGTTAGAATGTTTTCAAGATACAGACCCAAAACATGCACAAAATCGATATTTTAGGTGCCCGAAAGTCGATATGTGCATGTATCCTCAGTACCTGTTTATATCTCAAATTCAGGCTCAAAACACCCGAAAACTCGAAATTTTGGGGTCCCAGAAGCGATCTGTACATGCCTACTCAGTGCTAGAATATTTTCAAAATATAGTCCCAAAACATACTAAAAGTCGATATTTTAGGTGCCTAATGTCGATATTTCAAATTCAGACCCAAAACACCCGAAAATTCGATATTTTGGGATCCCAGAAGCTATCTGTAAATGCCTACTCAGTGCTAGAATGTATTCAAAATATAGGTTCAAAACATGCTAAAAATAGATATTTTAAGTGTCCAAAGTCGATATGTGCATGCATCTTCACTACCCGTTTATATCTCAAATTCAGGGTTATAACACCCGAAAATTCGATATTTTGGGATCCAAGAAGCGATCTGTACATGCCTACCCCGTGTTAGAGTATTTTCAAAATACAGGCCCAAAACATGCTGAAAATCGATATTTTAGGTGCCCAGAGTCAATATGTGAATGCATCTTCTGTACCCGTTTATATCTCAAAATCAACCTCAAAACACACGAAAATACAATATTTTGGGGTCCCAGAAGCGATCTGTACATGCTTACTCAGATTCAGGCCCAAAAGATGCTGAAAATCGATATTTTAAGTGCCCAAAGTCAAAATGTGTATGCATCTTCTGCGCCCGTTTATATCCCAAATTCAACCTCAAAACATTCGAAGATTTTATATTTTTGGGTCCCAGAAGCGATCTGTACATGCCTACTCCTAGTTAGAATGTTTTCAAGATACAGACCCAAAACATGCTTAAAATCGATATTTTAGATGCACAAAAGTCGATATGTGTATGCATCTTCAGTACCCGTTTATATCTCAAATTCAGGTTTAAAACACCCAAAAATTTGATATTTTGGGGTCCCAGAAGCGATCTGTACATGCCTACACCGTGTTAGAGTATTTTCAAAATACAGGTCCAAAACATGCTGAAAATCAATATTTTAGGTGCCCAAAGTCAATATGTGCATGCATCTTCTGTACCCGTTTACATCTCAAATTGAGGCTCTAAACACCCAAAAATTCGATATTTTGGGGTCCCAAAAGCGATCTGTACATGCCTACTCAGATACAGGCCCAAAAACATGCTGAAAATCGATATTTTAGGTGCCCAAAGTCAAAATGTGGATGCATCTTCTGCGCCCGTTTATATCCCAAATTCAACCTCAAAACACCCGAAAATTCTATATTTTTGGGTCCCAGAAGCGATCTGTACATGCCTACTCTGTGCTAGAATGTTTTCATAATATAGGCACAAAACATGCTAAAAATCGATATTTTAAGTGTCCAAAGTCGATATGTGCATGCATCTTCTGTACCCGTTTATATCTCAAATTTAACCTCAAAACACACGAAAATTCGATATTTTGGGGTCCCAGAAGCGATCTGTACATGCTTACTCAGTGCTAGAATATTTTCAAAATATAGGTTCAAAACAAGCTAAAAATCGATATTTTAGGTGCCCAAAGTCAATATCTCAAATTCAGGCCCAAAACACCCGAAAATTCGATATTTTGGGGTCCCAGAAGCAATCTGTACATGCCTACTCCGTGTTAGAGTATTTTCAAAATACAGGCCCAAAACATACTGAAAATCGATCTTTTAGGTGCCCAAAAGTCGATATGTGTATGCATCTGCTGAGCCCGTTTATATCCCAAATTCAACCTCAAACACCCGAAAATTCGATATTTTTGCGTCCCAGAAGCGATCTTTACATGCCTACTCTGTGCTAGAATGCTTGTTTAAAATATAGGCTCAAAACATGCTAAAAATCGATATTTTAAGTGTCCAAAATCGATATGTGCATGTATCTTCTGTTCCCGTTTATATCTCAAATTCAGGCTCAAAGTACCCGAAAATTCGGTATTTTTGGGTCCTAGAAGCGATCTGTACATGCCTACTCCTAGTTAGAATATTTTCAAGATACAGACCCAAAACATGCTCAAAATCGATATTTTAGGTTCCCAAAAGTCGATATGTGCATGCATCTTCAGTACCCGTTTATATCTCAAATTTAGGGTTAAAAAACCCGAAAATTTCGATTTTATGGGGTTCCAGAAGCGATCTGTACATGCCTACTCCATGTACGAGAATTTTCAACATAAAGGCCCAAAATATGCTGAAAATCGATATTTTAGGTGCCCAAAGTCAATATGTACATGCATCTTCTGTACTCGTTTATATCTCAAATTCAACCTCAAAACACACGAAAATTCGATATTTTGGGGTTCCAGAAGCGATCTGTACATGCCTATTCAGTGCTAGAATATTTTTAAAATATAGGCCCAAAACATGATAAAAACCGATATTTTAGGTGCCAAAGTCGATATCTCAAATTCAGTCCCAAAACACCCGAAAATTCGATATTTTGGGGTCCCAAAAGCTATCTGTACATGTCTACTACGTGGTAGAGTATTTTCAAAATACAGGCCCAAAACATACTGAAAATCGATCTTTTAGGTGCCCACAAGTCGATATGTGCATGCATCTTCTGTACCCGTTTATATCTCAAATTGAGGCTCTAAATACCCAAAAATTCGATATTTTGGGATCCCATAAGCGATCTGTACATGCCTACTTAGATACAGGCCCAAAACATGCTGAAAATCGATATTTTAGGTGCCCAAAGTCAAAATGTGGATGCATCTTCTGCACCCGTTTATATCCCAAATTCAACCTCAAAACACCCGAAAATTCGATATTTTTGGGTCCCAGAAGCAATCTGTACATGCCTACTCTGTGCTAGAATGTTTTCATAATATAGGCCCAAAACATGCTAAAAATCGATATTTTAGGTGCCCAAAGTCGATATCTCAAATTCAGGCCCAAAACACCCGAAAATTCGATATTTTGGGGTCCCAGAAGCGATCTGTACATGCCTACTCCGTGTTAGAGTATTTTCAAAATACAGGCCAAAAACATACTGAAAATCGATATTTTAGGTGCCCAAAGTCAATATGTGCATGTATCTTCTTTACCCGTTTATATCCCAAATTCGACCTCAAAACACCCGAAAATTCGATATTTTTGGGTCCCAGAAGCGATCTGTACATGCCTAAACAGTGCTAGAACGTTTTAATTAAAAAGGCTCAAAACATGTTAAAAATCGATATTTTAATTGTCCAAAGTCGATATGTGCATGGATCATCTGTACCAGTTTATAACTTAAATTCAGGCCCAAAAGACCCGAAAATTCGGTATTTTGGTGTCCCAGAAGCGATCTGTACATGCCTACTCCTAGTTAGAATGTTTTTAAGATACTGACCCAAAACATGCTCAAAATCGATATTTTAGGTGCCAAAAAGTCGATATGTTCATAACTCTTCAGTATCCGTTTATATCTCAAATTCAGGCTCAAAACACCTGAAAATTCGAAAAATTTGAGGTCCCAGAAGCGATCTGTACATGCCTACTCAGTGCTAGAATATTTTCAAAATGTATTCCAAAAACATGCTAAAACTCGATATTTTAGGTGCCCAAAGTCGATATCTCAAATTCAGGCCTAAAACACCCGAAAATTCAATATTTTGGGGTCGCAGAAGCTATCTGTAAATGCCTTCTCCGTGTTAGAGTATTTTCAAAATACAGGTTCAAAACATGATAAAAATCGATATTTTAAGTTTCCAAAGTCGATATGCGCATGCATCTTCTGTACCCGTTTATATCTCAAATTCAGGCTCAAAACACCCGAAAATTCGGTATTTTTGGGTCCTAAAAGCGATCTGTACATGCCTACTCCTAGTTCGAATGTTTTCAAGATACAGACCCAAAACTTGCTCAAAATCGATATTATAGGTGTCCAAAAGTCGATATGTGAATGCATCTTCAGTACCCATTTATATCTCAAATTCAGGCTCAAAACACCCGAAAATTCGATATTTTGAGGTCCCAGAAGTGATCTGTACATGCCTACTCCGTGTTAGAGTATTTCAAAATACAGGCCCAAAACATGCTAAAAATCGATATTTTAGGTGCCTAAAGTCAATATGTGTATGCATCTTCTGCACCCGTTTATATCACAAATTCAACCTCAAAACACCCAAAAAATCGATATTTTTGGGCCCCAGAGGCGATCTGTGCATGCCTACTCAGTGCTAGAATGTTTTCAAAATATAGGCCTAAAACATGCTAAAAATCGATATTTTAAGTGTCCAAAGTCGATATGTGCATGCATCTTCTGAACCCGTTTATATCTCAATCTCAGGCTAAAAACACTCTAAAATACGGTATTTTAGCGTCCTAGAAGCGATCTTTACATGCCTATTCCTAGTTAGAATGTTTTCAAGATACAGACCCAAAACATGCTCAAAATCGATATTTTAGGTGCCCAAAAGTCGATATGTGCATGCATCTTCAGTACCTGTTTACCTGTTTATATCTCAAATTCAGGCTCAAAACACTCGAAAATTCGATATTTTGGGGTCCCAAAAGCGATCTGTACATGCCTACTCAGTGCTAGAATATTTTCAAAATATAGTCCCAAAACATACTAAAAATCGATATTTTAGGTGCCCAATGTCGATATCTCAAATTCAGACCCAAAACACCCGAAAATTCGATATTTTGGGGTCCCAGAAGCTATCTGTAAATGCCTACTCCATGTTAGAGTAGTTTCAAAATACAGGCCCAGAACATACTGAAAATCGATCATTTAGGTGCCCAAAAGTCGATATGTGCATCTATCTTTTGTACCCGTTTATATCTCAAATTCAGGCTACAAACACCCGAAAATCCGATATTTTGGGGTCCCAGAAGCAAACTGTACATGCCTACTCAGTGCTAGAATGTTTTCAAAATACAGGCCCAAAACATACTGAAAATCGATCTTTTAGGTGCCCAAAAGTCGATATGTGCATGCAACTTCAGTACCTGTTTATATCTCAAATTCAGGTTCAAAACACTCGAAAATTCGATATTTTGTGGTCCCAGAAGCGATCTGTACATGCCTACTCAGTGCTAGAATATTTTCAAAATATAGTCCCAAAACATACTAAAAATCGATATTTTAGGTGCCCAAAGTCGATATCTCAAATTCAGTCCCAAAACACCCGAAAATTCGATATTTTGGGGTCCCAGAAGCTATCTGTAAATGCCTAATCCATGTTAGAGTAGTTTCAAAATATAGGCCCAAAACATGCTAAAAATCGATATTTTAAGTGTCCAAAGTCGATATGTGCATGCATCTTCAGTACCCGTTTATATCTCAAATTCAGGGTTATAGCACCCGAAAATTCGATATTTTGGGATCCAAGAAGCGATCTGTACATGCCTACTCCGTGTTAGAGTATTTTCAAAATACAGGCCCAAAACATACTGAAAATCGATCTTTTAGGTGCCCAAAAGTCGATATGTGCATCTATCGTCTGTACCCGTTTATATCTCAAATTCAGACTACAAACACCCGAAAATCCGATATTTTGGGGTCCCAGAAGCAAACTGTACATGCCTACTCAGTGCTAGAATGTTTTCAAAATACAGGCCCAAAACATACTGAAAATCGATCTTTTAGGTGCCCAAAAGTCGATATGTGCATGCATCTTCTGTACCCGTTTATATCTCAAAATCAGGCTACAAACACCCGAAAAATCTGTATTTTTGGGTCCTACAAGCGATCTGTACATGCCTACTCCTAGTTAGAATGTTTTCAAGATACAGACCCAAAACATGCTCAAAATCGATATATTAGGTGCCCAAAGTCAATATGTGTATGCATCTTCTGCAACCGTTTATATCATAAATTCAAACTCAGAACACCCGAAAATTCGATATTTTTGGGTCCCAGAAACGATCTGTACATGCCTACTCAGTGCTAGAATGTTTTCAAAATATAGGCTCAAAACATGCTAAAAATCGATATTTTAAGTGTCCAAAGTCGATATGTGCATGCATCTTCAGTACCCGTTTATATCTCAAATTCAGGGTTATAGCACCCGAAAATTCGATATTTTGGGATCCAAGAAGCGATCTGTACATGCCTACTCCGTGTTAGAGTATTTTCAAAATACACGCCCAAAACATGCTGAAAATCGATATTTTAGGTGCCCAAAGTCAATATGTGCATGCATCTTCTGGACCCGTTTATATCTCAAAATTAACCTCAAAACACACGAAAATACAATTTTTTGGGTCCCAGAAGCGATCTGTACATGCTTACTCAGATTCAGGCCCAAAAGATGCTGAAAATCGATATTTTAAGTGCCCAAAGTCAAAATGTGTATGCATCTTCTACGCCCGTTTATATCCCAAATTCAACCTCAAAACATCCGAAGATTCTATATTTTTGGGTCCCTGAAGCGATCTGTACATGCCTACTCCTAGTTAGAATGTTTTCAAGATACAGACCCAAAACATACTCAAAATCGATATTTTAGATGCCCAAAAGTCGATATGTGCATGCATCTTCAGTACCCGTTTATATCTCAAATTCAGGTTTAAAACACCCGAAAATTCGATATTTTGGAGTCCCAAAAGCGAACTGTACATGCCTACTCAGATACAGGCCAAAAACATGCTGAAAATCGATATTTTAGGAACCCAAAGTCAATATGTGTATGCATCTTCTGTACCCGTTTATATCCCAAATTCAGGCTCAAAATACCCGAAAATTCGGTATTTTTGGGTCCTAGAAGAGATCTGTGCATGCCTACTCCTAGTTAGAATGTTTTCAAGATACAGACCAAAAACATGCTCAAAATCGATATTTTAGGTGCTCAAAAGTCGGTATGTTCATGCATCTTCAGTTCCCGTTTATATCTCAAATTCAGGCTCAAAACACCCGAAAATTTGATATTTTGGGGTCCCAGAAGCGATCTGTACATGCCTTCTCCGTGTTAGAGTATTTTCAAAATACAGGCTCAAAACATGCTGAAAATTGATATATTAGGTGCCCAAAGTCAATATGTGCATGCATCTTCTGTACCCGTTTATATCTCAAATTCAGGCTCAAAACACCCGAAAATTCGATATTTTGGGGTCCCAGAATCGATCTGTACCTGCCTACTCAGTGCTAGAATATTTTCAAAATATAGTCCGAAAACATGCTAAAAATCGATATTTTAGGTGCCCAAAATTGATAAGTCAAATTCAGGCCCGAAACACCCGAAAATTCAAAAATTTAAAAGGTCACAGAAGCTATCTGTAAATGCCTACTCCGTGTAGAGTATTTTCAAAATACAGGCCAAAAACATACTGAAAATCGATCTTTTAGGTGCCCAAAAGTCGATATGTGAATGCATCTTCTGTACCCGTTTATATCACAAATTCATGTTAGAAACACCCGAAAATTCGATATTTTAGGGTCCCAGAAACGATCTGTACATGCCTACTCAGTGCTAGAATGTTTTCAAAATATAGGCTCAAAATATGCTAATAATCGGTATTTTAAGTGTCCAAAAATCGATATGTGCATGTATCTTCTGTACCCGTTTATATCTCAAATTCAGGCTCAAAACACCCGAAAAATCTGTATTTTTGGGTCCTACAAGCGATCTGTACATGCCTACTCCTAGTTAGAATGTTTTCAAGATACAGACCCAAAACATGCTCAAAATCGATATTTTAGGTGCCCAAAAGTCGATATGTACATGCATCTTCAGTACCCGTTTATATCTCAAATTCAGGCCCGAAACACCCGAAAATTCAAAAATTTAAAAGGTCACAGAAGCTATCTGTAAATGCCTACTCCGTGTAGAGTATTTTCAAAATACAGGCCCAAAACATACTGAAAATCGATCTTTTAGGTGCCCAAAAGTCGATATGTGAATGCATCTTCTGTACCCGTTTATATCACAAATTCATGTTAGAAACACCCGAAAATTCGATATTTTAGGGTCCCAGAAGCGATCTGTACATGCCTACTCAGTGCTAGAATGTTTTCAAAATATAGGCTCAAAATATGCTAATAATCGGTATTTTAAGTGTCCAAAAATCGATATGTGCATGTATCTTCTGTACCCGTTTATATCTCAAATTCAGGCTCAAAACACCCGAAAAATCTGTATTTTTGGGTCCTACAAGCGATCTGTACATGCCTACTCCTAGTTAGAATGTTTTCAAGATACAGACCCAAAACATGCTCAAAATCGATATTTTAGGTGCCCAAAAGTCGATATGTACATGCATCTTCAGTACCCGTTTATATCTCAAATTCAGGCTCAAAACACCCGAAAATTCGATATTTTGGGGTCCCAGAAGCGATCTGTACATGCCTTCTCCGTGTTAGAGTATTTTCAAAATACAGGCCCAAAACATGCTGAAAATCGATATTTTAGGTGCCCAAAGTCAATATGTGCATGCATCTTCTGTACCCGTTTATATCTCAAATTCAGGCTCAGAACACCCGAAAATTCGATATTTTGAGGTCCCAGAAGCGATCTGTACCTGCCTACTCAGTGCTAGAATATTTACAAAATATAGTCCCAAAACTTGCTAAAAATCGATATTTTAGGTGCCCAAAGTCGATATCTCAAATTCAGGCCCAAAAACACCCGAAAATTCGATATTTTAGGGTCCCAGAAGCTATCTGCAAATGCCTACTCTGTGTAAGAGTATTTTCAACATACAGGCCCAAAACATACTGAAAATCAATCTTTTAGGTGCCCAAAAGTCGATACTTGAATGCATCTTCTGTACCCGTTTATATCTCAAATTCAGGCTACATACACCCGAAAATTCGATATTTCGGGGTCCCAGAAGCGATCTGTACATGCCTATTTAGATACAGGCCCAAAACATAATGAAAATCGAAATATTAGGTGCTAAAAGTCAATATGTGGATGCATCATCTGCAACCGTTTATATCACAAATTCAGGCTCAAAACACCCGAAAATTTGATATTTTGGGGTCCCAGAAGCGATCTGTACATGCCTTCTCTGTGTTAGAATATTTTCAAAATACAGGCTCAAAACATGCTGAAAATTGATATTTTAGGTGCCCAAAGTCAATATGTGCATGCATCTTCTGTACCCGTTTATATCTCAAATTCAGGCTCAAAACACCCGAAAATTCGATATTTTAGGGTCCCAGAAGCGATCTGTACATGCTTATTCAGATACAGGCCCAAAACATACTAAAAATCGATTTTTTGAGTGCCCAAAAGTCGATATGTGCATGCATCTCCTGTAGCCGTTTATATCTCAAATTCAGGCTACAAACACCCAAAAATTCGATATTTTGAGGTCCCAGAAGCGATCCGTACATGCCTGCTCAGTGCTAGAATGTTTTCAAAATATAGGCTCAAAACATGCTAAAAATCGGTATTTTAAGTGTCCAAAGTCGATATGTGCATTCATCTTCTGTACCCGTTTATATCTCAAATTCAGGCTCAAAACACCCGAAAAATCTGTATTTTTGGGTCCTACAAGCGATCTGTACATGCCTACTCCTAGTTAGAATGTTTTCAAGATACAGACTCAAAACATGTTCAAAATCGATATTTTAGGTGCCTAAAAGTCGATATGTACATGCATCTTCAGTACCCGTTTATATCTCAAATTCAGGCTCAAAACACCCGAAAATTCGATATTTTGGGGTCCCAGAAGCTATCTGTAAATGCCTACTCCGTGTAGAGTATTTTCAAAATACAGGCCCAAAACATGCTGAAAATCGATATTTTAGGTGCACAAAGTCAATATGTGTATGCATCGTCTGCACCCGTTTATATCTCAAATTCAGGCTCAAAACACCCGAAAATTCGACATTTTGGGGTCCCATAAGCGATCTGTACCTGCCTACTCAGTGCTAGAATATTTTCAAAATATAGTCCCAAAACATGCTAAAAATCGATATTTTAGGTGCCCAAAAGTCGATATGTGAATGCATCTTCTGTACCCGTTTACATCACAAATTCTGGTTACAAACACCCGAAAATTCGATATTTTAGGGTCCCAGAAGCGATCTGTACATGCCTATTCAGATACAGGCCCAAAACATACTGAAAATCGATCTTTTAGGTTCCCAAAAGTCGATATGTGAATGCATTTTCTGTACCCTTTTATATGCCAAATTCAGGCTACAAACACCCAAAAATTCGATATTTTTGGGTCCCAGAAGCGATCTGTACATGCCTACTAAGATACAGGCCCAAAACATGTTGAAAATTAATATATTAGGTGCCAAAATTCAATATGTGTATGCATCTTGTGCACCCGTTTAAATCCCAAATTCAACCTCAAAACACCCAAAAATTCGATATTTTTGGGTCCCAGAAGCGATCTGTACATGCCTACTCAGTGCTAGAATGTTTTCAAAATATAGGCTCAAAACATGTTAAAAATCGATATTTTAGGTGCCCAAAGTCGATATCCCAAATTCATTCTCAAAACACCTGAAAATTCGATATTTTTGGGTCCCAGAAGCGATCTGCACATGCCTACTCAATGTTAGACAATTTTTAAATTACATGCACAAAAACAAGTTGAAAATCGATATTTTAGGTGCCCAAAATCGATATGTGCATGCATCTTCTGTAACCGTTTATATCTCAAATTTAGGCTCAAAACTCTCAAAAATTCGATATTTTTGGGTCCCAGATGCGATCTGTACATGCATAGTCAGTGCTAGAATATTTTCAAAATACAGGCCCAGAACAAGCTGAAAATCGATATTTTAAGTGCCCAAGTTAATAGGTGCATGCATCTTCTGTACACGTTTATATCCCATATTCAGGCTCATGACACCCGAAAATTCGATATTTTTGGGTCCTAGAAGCGATCTGTACATGCCTACTCCTTGCTATAATGTTTTAAAAATACAGACCCATAACATGCTAAAAATCGATATTTTAGGTGCCCAAAGTCGATATCTCAAATTCAGGCCCAAAACTCCCGAAAATTCGATATTTTGGGGTCCCAGAAGCGATCTGTACATGCCTACTCAAAGTTAGAATATTTTCAAAATACTATCCCAAAACATGCTGAAAATCGATATTTTAGGTGCCCAAAGTCAATATGTGTAGGTATCTTCTGTACCCGTTTACATCCCAAATTCAGGCTCAAATCACCCAAAAATTCGATATTTTTGGGCCCCAGAAGCAATCTGTACATGCCTACTCAATACTAGAATGTTTTCAAAATATAGGCTCAAAACATGCTAAAAATCTGTATTTTTGGTGTCCAAAGTCAATAGGTGCATGAATCTTCTGCACCCGTTTATATCCCAAATTCAGGCTCAAAACACCCGAAAATTTGATTTTTTGGGTCAAAGAAGCGATCTGTACATGCATAGTCAGTGCTAGAATATTTTCAAATTACAGGCCCAAAACAAGCTGAAAATAGATATTTTATGTGCCCAAGTCAATATGTGTAGGTATCTTCTGTACCCGTTTACATCCCAAATTCACGCTCAAATCACCCAAAAATTCGATATTTTTGGGCCCCAGAAGCAATCTGTACATGCCTACTCAATACTAGAATGTTTTCAAAATATAGGCTCAAAACATGCTAAAAATCTGTATTTTTGGTGTCAAAGTCAATATGTGCATGCATCTTCTGTACCCGTTTATATCTCAAATTCAGGCTCAGAACACCCGAAAATTCGATATTTTGAGGTCCCAGAAGCGATCTGTACCTGCCTACTCAGTGCTAGAATATTTACAAAATATAGTCCCAAAACTTGCTAAAAATCGATATTTTAGGTGCCCAAAGTCGATATCTCAAATTCAGGCCCAAAAACACCCGAAAATTCGATATTTTAGGGTCCCAGAAGCTATCTGTAAATGCCTACTCTGTGTAAGAGTATTTTCAACATACAGGCCCAAAACATACTGAAAATCAATCTTTTAGGTGCCCAAAAGTCGATACTTGAATGCATCTTCTGTACCCGTTTATATCTCAAATTCAGGCTACATACACCCGAAAATTCGATATTTTGGGGTCCCAGAAGCGATCTGTACATGCCTATTTAGATACAGGCCCAAAACATAATGAAAATCGAAATATTAGGTGCTAAAAGTCAATATGTGGATGCATCATCTGCAACCATTTATATCACAAATTCAGGCTCAAAACACCCGAAAATTTGATATTTTGGGGTCCCAGAAGCGATCTGTACATGCCTTCTCTGTGTTAGAGTATTTTCAAAATACAGGCTCAAAACATGCTGAAAATTGATATTTTAGGTGCCCAAAGTCAATATGTGCATGCATCTTCTGTACCCGTTTATATCTCAAATTCAGGCTCAAAACATCCGAAAATTCGATATTTTGGGGTCCCAGTAGCGATCTTTACCTGCCTACTCAGTGCTAGAATATTTTCAAAATATAGTCCCAAAACATGCTAAAAATCGATATTATAGGTGCCCAAAGTCGATATGTCAAATTCAGGCCCAAAACACCTGAAAATCTGATATTTTAGGGTCCCAGAAGCTATCTGTAAATGCCTACTCCGTGTAGAGTATTTTCAAAATACAGGCCCAAAACATACTGAAAATCGATCTTTTAGGTGCCCAAAAGTCGATATGTGAATGCATCTCCTGTACCCGTTTATATCTCAAATTCAGGCTACAAACACCCAAAAATTCGATATTTTGAGGTCCCAGAAGCGATCCGTACATGCCTGCTCAGTGCTAGAATGTTTTCAAAATATAGGGTTAAAACATGCTAAAAATCGGTATTTTAAGTGTCCAAAGTCGATATGTGCATTCATCTTCTTTACCCGTTTATATCTCAAATTCAGGCTCAAAACACCCGAAAAATCTGTATTTTTGGGTCCTACAAGCGATCTGTACATGCCTACTCCTAGTTAGAATGTTTTCAAGATACAGACTAAAAACATATTCAAAATCGATATTTTAGGTGCCTAAAAGTCGATATGTACATGCATCTTCAGTACCCGTTTATATCTTAAATTCAGGCTCAAAACACCCGAAAATTCGATATTTTGGGGTCCCAGAAGCGATCTGTATATGCCTTTTTCGTGTTAGAGTATTTTCAAATTACAGGCCCAAAACATGCTGAAAATCGATATTTTAGGTGCACAAAGTCAATATGTGAATGCATCTTCTGTACCCGTTTATATCTCAAATTCAGGCTACAAACACCCAAAAATTCGATATTTTGGAGTCCCAAAAGCGATCTGTACATGCCTACTCGGATACAGGCCAAAAACATGCTGAAAATCGATATTTTAGGTGCCCAAAGTCAATATGTGTATGCATCTTCTGCACCCGTTTATATCTCAAATTCAGGCTCAAAACACCCGAAAATTCGACATTTTGGGGTCCCATAAGCGATCTGTACCTGCCTACTCAGTGCTAGAATATTTTCAAAATATAGTCCCAAAACATGCTAAAAATCGATATTTTAGGTGCCCAAAAGTCGATATGTGAATGCATCTTCTGTACCCGTTTACATCACAAATTCAGGTTACATACACCTGAAAATTCGATATTTTAAGGTCCCAGAAGCGATCTATACATGCCTATTCAGATACAGGCCCAAAACATACTGAAAATCGATCTTTTAGGTTCCCAAAAGTCGATATGTGAATGCATTTTCTGTACCCGTTTATATGCCAAATTCAGGCTACAAACACCCGAAAATTCGATATTTTTGGGTCCCAGAAGCGATCTGTACATGCCTACTAAGATACAGGCCCAAAACATGTTGAAAATTAATATATTAGGTGCCAAAATTCAATATGTGTATGCATCTTGTGCACCCGTTTAAATCCCAAATTCAACCTCAAAACACCCAAAAATTCGATATTTTTGGGTCCCAGAAGCGATCTGTACATGCCTACTCAGTGCTAGAATGTTTTCAAAATATAGGCTCAAAACATGTTAAAAATCGATATTTTAGGTGCCCAAAGTCGATATCCCAAATTCATTCTCAAAACACCTGAAAATTCGATATTTTTGGGTCCCAGAAGCGATCTGCACATGCCTACTCAATGTTAGACAATTTTTAAATTACATGCACAAAAACAAGTTAAAAATCGATATTTTAGGTGCCCAAAATCGATATGTGCATGCATCTTCTGTAACCGTTTATATCTCAAATTTAGGCTCAAAACTCTCAAAAATTCGATATTTTTGGGTCCCAGATGCGATCTGTACATGCATAGTCAGTGCTAGAATATTTTCAAAATACAGGCCCAGAACAAGCTGAAAATCGATATTTTAAGTGCCCAAGTTAATAGGTGCATGCATCTTCTGTACCCGTTTATATCCCATATTCAGGCTCATGACACCCGAAAATTCGATATTTTTGGGTCCTAGAAGCGATCTGTACATGCCTACTCCTTGCTAGAATGTTTTAAAAATACAGACCCATAACATGCTAAAAATCGATATTTTAGGTGCCCAAAGTCGATATCTCAAATTCAGGCCCAAAACTCCCGAAAATTCGATATTTTGGGGTCCCAGAAGCGATCTGTACATGCCTACTCAAAGTTAGAATATTTTCAAAGTACTATCCCAAAACATTCTGAAAATCGATATTTTAGGTGCCCAAAGTCAATATGTGTAGGTATCTTCTGTACCCGTTTACATCCCAAATTCAGGCTCAAATCACCCAAAAATTCGATATTTTTGGGCCCCAGAAGCAATCTGTACATGCCTACTCAATACTATAATGTTTTCAAAATATAGGCTCAAAACATGCTAAAAATCTGTATTTTTGGTGTCCAAAGTCAATAGGTGCATGAATCTTCTGCACCCGTTTATATCCCAAATTCAGGCTCAAAACACCCGAAAATTTGATTTTTTGGGTCATAGAAGCGATCTGTACATGCATAGTCAGTGCTAGAATATTTTCAAATTACAGGCCCAAAACAAGCTGAAAATCGATATTTTATGTGCCCAAGTCAATATGTGTAGGTATCTTCTGTACCCGTTTACATCCCAAATTCAGGCTCAAATCACCCAAAAATTCGATATTTTTGGGCCCCAGAAGCAATCTGTACATGCCTACTCAATACTATAATGTTTTCAAAATATAGGCTCAAAACATGCTAAAAATCTGTATTTTTGGTGTCAAAGTCAATAGGTGCATGAATCTTCTGTACCCGTTTATATCCCAAATTCATTCTCAAAACACCTGAAAATTCGATATTTTTGGGTCCCAGAAGCGATCTGCACATGCCTACTCAATGTTAGACAATTTTTAAATTACATGCACAAAAACAAGTTGAAATTCGATATTTTTGGTGCCCAAAATCGATATGTGCATGCATCTTCTGTAACCGTTTATATCTCTAATTTAGGCTCAAAACTCTCATAAATTCGATATTTTTGGGTCCCAGATGCGATCTGTACATGCATAGTCAGTGCTAGAATATTTTCAAAATACAGGCCCAGAACAAGCTGAAAATCGATATTTTAAGTGCCCAAGTCAATAGGTGCATGCATCTTCTGTACCCGTTTATATCCCATATTCAGGCTCAAAACACCCGAAAGTTCGATATTTTTGGGTCCCAAAAGCGATCTGTACATGCCTACTCAGTGCTAGAATGTTTTCAAAATGTAGGCTCAAAACATGCTAAAAATCAATATTTTAGGTGCCCAAAGTCATTATGTGCATGAATCTTCTGTACCCGTTTATATCCCAAATTCAGGCTCAAAACACCCGAAAATTCGATATTTTTGGGTCCAAAAAGCGATCTGTACATGCCTACTCAATGTTAGAATATTTTCAAAATACTCTCCCAAAACATGCTGAAAATCGATATTTTAGGTGCCCAAAGTCAATATGTGCATGCATCTTCTGTACCCGTTTATATCTCAAATTCAGGCTCAAAACACCCGAAAATTCAATATTTTTGGGTCCCAGAAGCGATCTGTACATGGTTATTCCTTGCTAAATTGTTTTAAAGATACAGACCCAAAACATGGGTAAAATCGATATTTTAAGGTGCAAAAAGTTGATATGTGCATGCATCTTCAGTACCCGTTTATATCCCAAATTCAAGCTCAAAACACTCGAAAATTCGATATTTTTGGGTCCAAGAAGCGATCTGTACATGCCTACTCAGTGCTAGAATATTTTCAAATTACAGGCACAAAAACAAGTTGAAAATCGATATTTTACGTGCCCAAAATCGATATGTGCATGCATTTTCTGTACCCGTTTATATCTCAAATTCAGGCTCAAAACACCCAAAAAAAAGATATTTTTGGGTCAAAGATGCGATCTGTACATGGATAGTCAGTGCTAGAATATTTTCAAAATACAGGCACAGAACAAGCTGAAAATCGATATTTTTGGTGCCGAAGTCAATATGTGCATGCATCTTCTGTACACGTTTATATCTCAAATTCTGGCTCAAAACCCCCGAAAATTCGATATTTTTGGGTCCCAGAAGCAATCTGTACATGCCTACTCCGTGTTAGAGTATTTTCATAATATAGGCCCAAAACATGTTGAAATTCGACCTATTAGTTGCAAAAAGTCAATATGTGCATGCATATTCTGTACCCGTTTATATTTTATATTCAGGCTCAAAACACCCGAAAATTCGTTATTTTTGGGTCCCAGAAGCGATCTGTACATGCATACTCAGTGCTAGAATACTTTCAAAATATAGGCCCAAAACATGCTGAAATTCGATATTTTAGTTGCAAAAAGTCAATATGTGCATGCATATTTTGTACTTATTTATATTCCAAATTCAGGCTCAAAACACCCGAAAATTCGATATTTTTGGGTCCCAGAAGCGAGCTGTACATGTCTACTCACTCTTAGAATAATTTGAAAATATAGTCCCAAAGCATACTAAAAATCGATATTTTTTGTGCCCAAAGTCGATATGTGCATGCGTTTTCTGTACCCGTTTATATCACAAATCCTGGCTCAAAATACCCGAAAATTCGATATTTTTGGTTCCCAGAAATGATCTATACATGCATATTCAGCAATAGAATATTTTCAAAATACAGGCCCATCAAATGCCGAAATTCGATATTTTAGGTACCCAAAGTCGATATGTGCATGCATCTTCTGTACTCGTTTATATCCCAAATTCATGCTCAAAACACCAGAAAATTCGATATTTTTGGGTCCCAAAAGCGATCTGTACATGTCTACTCAATGCTAGAATATTTTCAAAATACAGGCAAAAAACATGCTAAATATCGAAATTTTAGGTGCAAAAAGTCGTTATGTGCTTGCATCTTCTGTACCGGTTTGATATCTAAAATTCATGCTCAAAACACCCGAAAATTCGATATTTTTGGGTCCCGAAAGCGATCTGTAAATGCCTACTCAGTGCTAGAATATTTTCAAAATATAGGCCCTAAACAAGCTGAAATTCGACCTATTAGGTGCAAAAATACGATATGTGCATGCATCTTCTGTACCCGTTTAAATCCCAAATTCAGGCTCAAAACACCCGAAAAATCAATATTTTTGGGTTCCAGAAGCGATCTGTATATACCTACTCAGTGCTAGAATATTTTCAAAATATAAGCCGAAAACATGCTAAAAATCGATATTTGTTTTTCAAAAAGTCATTCATGGGGTGGTGGGTGTGTGGGTGTCAGTACAGTGCGTGGATAGTAAATATCAACAGTCAATCATGGGGTATGTGGGTGTCAATATAGTGATTGTATTGTAAATATCAACAGTCATTCATGGGGTGGTTTGTGTCATTACAGTGCTTGGACTGTAAATATAAATAGTCATTAATGAGGTGGTGGGTGTGTGGGTGTCATTAAAGTGCTTGGACTGTATATATCAACAGTCATTCATGGGGTGGTGGGTGTGTGGGTGTCATTACAGTGCTTGGACTGTAAATATCAACAGTCATTCATGAGATGGTGGGTGTGTTGGTGTCATTACAGTGCTTTGACTGTAAATATCAACAGTCATTCATGGGCTGGTTAGTCTGTGGGTGTTATTACAATGCTTTGACTGAAAATATCAACAGTCATTTATGAGGTGGTGGGTGTCATTACAGTGCTTGGACTGTACATATCAACAGTCATTCATGGGGTCGTGGGTGTGTGGGTGTTATTACAGTGCTTGGAGTGTAAATATCAACCATCATTCATTGGGTGATGGGTGTCATTACAGTGCTTGTACTGTAAATATCAAGGGTCATTAATGCGGTGGTCGGTGTGTTGGTTTCATTACAGTGCTTGTACTGTAAATATCAACAGTCATTTAAGGGGTGGTGGGTGTGAGGGTGTCATTACAGAGCTTGGACTGTAAATATCAACAGTCATTCATGGGGTGGTGGGTGTTATTACAGTGCTTGGACTTTAAATATCAACAGTCATTAACCCTTAAATGCTTATTGACCAAATATCACGTCACCGCGAATTTAGGCCTTGAAGCCGATTGACGTAATATTTAGCCGGTAGAAAAAAAACTGCTTGGGCTATATCCAGCCACTTCATTGGTAACACTGGTTAGGTTGGGCCTTCAATGAGTGGTGTCAGAGGGAAATGGTTCACTCGTCATATATACGCAATGAATATACGCTCGCTCACGTTTTCTAATTTTAGGGTTTTTTAGGGGTAACTACTTTATTACTCATGGTGCTGCTGTACGCAAACCAGTGGACCTAGACAATTTTAGTTAACAGATTCTGGTGTGTAAAATCAAGCTCTACAAATCTGTAATAACAAAATTTACCTAAACGAAACTTTAAAAATCCCCCTGTTTTTGCGGTTCACGCTCCTTTAGCGGTAGGTTGATTGCGGTTCTTAGGGGTTAATGTGGTGGTGGGTGTGTGGGTGTCATTACAGTGCTTGGACTATAAATATCAACTATCATTTATGGGGTGGTAGGTGTGTGGGTGTCATTAGAGTGCTTAGACTGTAAATATCAACATGCATTCATGGGATGTTGTGTGTGTGAGTATCATTACAGTGCTTGGACTGTAAATATCAACAGTCATTCAAAGGGTTGTGGGTGTGTGGATGTCATTACAGCGCTTGGACTGCAAATATCAACAGTCATTCATGGGATGGTAAGTGTGTGGGTGTCATTACAGTGTTCGGACTGTTAATATCAACAGACATTCATGGGGTGGTGGGTGTGTGGGTATCATTACAATGCTTGGACTGTAAATATCAACAGTCATTTATGGGGTGGGTGGTGTGTTGGTGTATTTACAGTGCTTGGACTGTAAATATCAATCGTCATTCATGGTGTGTGTGGATGCTATTACAGAGTTTGGAGTGTAAATATCAACAGTCATTTATAGGTTGGTGGGAGTGTGTGTCATTACAGTGCTTGGACTGTAAATATCAACAGTCATTCAAGGGGTGGTGGGTGTGTAGATGTAATTATAGTGTTTGGAGTGTAAATATCAAGTCATTAATGGGGTGGTGGGTGTCATTATAGTGCTTTGACTGTAAATATCAACAGTCATTCATGGGTTGATAGATGTGTGGGTGTCATTACAGTGCTTGGGCTGTAAATATCAACAGTCATTAATAGGGTGGTGGGTGTCATTACAGTGTTTGGACTGTAAATATCAACATTCATTCATGGGAAGGTGGGTGTGTGGGTGTCATTACAGTGCTTGGACTGTAAATATCAACCGTTATTCATGGGGTGGTGAGTGTCATTACAGTGCTTGGACTGTACATATCAACAGTCATTCATAGGGTGGTGGGTGTGTGGGTATCATTACATTGCTTGGACTGTAACTATCAACAGTCATTCATGGGTAGGTGGGTGTGTTGGTGTCATTACAGTGTTTGGACTCTAAATATTAACAGTCATTTATGGGGTGGTGACTGTGTGGGTGATATTACAGTGCTTGGACTGTAAATATTAACCAATATTCATGGGGTTGTGGTTGTGTGGGTGTCATTACAGTGCTTGGACTGTAAATATCAGCAGTCATTCAAGGATTAGTGGATGTGTGTCATTACAGTGCTTCGACTGTAAATATCAACTGTCATTCATGGGGTGTGTCAGTGACATTACAGTGCTTGTCCTGTAAATATCAACTGTCATTCATGGGTTGGTGGATGTGTGTCACTACAGTGCTTGGACTGTAAATATCAACTGTCATTCATGGGGTGTGTCAGTGACATTACAGTGATTTGTCCTGTAAATATCAACAGTCATTCATGGGTTGGTGGGTGTGGGTGTCATTACAGTGCTTGGACTGTAAATGTCAACAGTCATTCATTGGGTGGTGGGTGTTTGTGCGTCATTACAGTGCTTGGACTGTTAATATATATCAACAGTCATTTATGGGGTGGTGGGTGTGTAGCTGTCATTACAGTGCTTTGACTGTAAATATCAACAGTCATTTATGGTGTGGTGAGTGTCGTTACAGTGCTTGGACTGTATATATCAACAGTCATTCATGGGGTGGTGGGTGTGTGGGTGTCATTACAGTGGTTGGACTGTAAATATCAACTGTCATTCATGGGGTGTGTCAGTGACATTACAGTGCTTGTACTGTAAATATCAACAGTCATTCATGGGTTGGTGGGTGTGTGTGTCATTACAGTGCTTGGACTGTAAATATCAACAGTCATTCATTGGGTGGGGGTGTTTGTGTGTCTTTACAGTGCTTGGACTGTTAATATATATCAACAGTCATTCATGGGGTGGTGGGTGTGTAGCTGTCATTACAGTGCTTGGACTGTAAATATCAACCGTCATTCATGGTGTGGTGGGTGCCATTACAGTGCTTTGACTGTAGATGTCAACAGTCATTCATGGTGTGGTGAGTGTCATTACAGTGTTAGTACTGTATATATCAATAGTTATACATGGGGTTGTCAGTGTGTGGGTGTTAATACAGTACTTGGATTTTAAATATCAACAGTCATTAATGGGGTGGTGGGTGTGTGGGTGTCATTACAGTACTTGGATTGTAGATATCAACAGTCATTCATGGGGTTGTGGGTGTGTGGGTGTCATTACAGTGCTTGGACTGTAAATATAAACTGTCATTCATGGTAGTGTGGGTGCTATTACAGAGCTTGGACTGTAAATATCAACAGTCATTCATAGGTTGGTGGGGGTGTGTGTCATTACAGTGCCTGGACTGTAAATATCAACAATCATTCATGGGGTGGTGGGTGTGTAGGTGTAATTACAGATCTTGGACTATAAATATTAAGTCATTCATGTGGTAGTGGATGTATGGGTGTCAGTACTGTGCTTGGACTGTTAATATCAACAGTCGTTAATGGGGTGGTGGTAGTGTGGATGTCATTACAGTGCTTGAACTGTATATATCAACAGTCATTCATGGGGTGGTAGGTGTCATTACAGTGCTTGGACTGTAAATATCAACAGTCATTCATGGTGTGATGGGTGTGTTGGTTACATTACAGTGCTTGGACTGTAAGTATCAACAGTCATTCACGAGGTGGTTGGTGTGTGGGAGTCATTACAGTGCTTGGACTGTAAATATCAACAGTCATAAAATGGGGTGGAGGATGTCATTACAGTCCTTGAACTGTAAATATCAATAGTTATTAATGAGGTGATAGGTGTGTGGGTGTCATTACAGTGCTTTGACTGTAAAAATCAACAGTCATTCAGAGGGTGGTGGGTGTGTGGGTGTCATTACAGTGACTGGACTGTAAATATCAAGAGTCAATTATGGGGTGGTGGATGTGTGTATGTCATTAGTGCTTGGACTGTAAATATCAATAGTCATTCATGGGGTGGTGTGTGTGTGGGTGTCATTTCAGTGCTTTGACTGTAAATATCAACAGTCATTCATGGGGAGGGGAGTGTCATTGCAGTGCTTGGACTGTAAATATCAAGTCATTCATGGGGTGGTGGGTGTGTGGGTGTCATTACAGTGCTTGGACAGTAAATATCAATAGTCATTCATTCAGTGGTGGGTGTGTGGGTGTCATTACAGTGCTTGGACTGTAAATATCAACAGTCATTCATTTGGTGGTGGGTGTGGGGGTACCATTACAGTGCTTGGACTGTAAGTATCAACAGTCATTCACGAGGTGGTTGGTGTGTGGGTGTCATTACAGTGCCTGGACTGTAAATATCAACAGTCAATTATGGGGTGGTGGATGTGTGTATGTTATTACAGTGCTTGGACTGTAAATATCAACAGTCATTCATTTGGTGGTGGGTGTGTGGGTGTCATTACAGTGATTAGTGTGTATATATCAACAGTCATTCATTTAGTGGTCGGTGTGATGGTGTCATTACAGTGCTTGGACTGTAAATATCAACAGTCATTTATAGGATGGTGGATGTGTGTGTGTCATTACAGTGCTTTGACTTTAAATACCATCAGTCATTCATGAGATGGTAAGTGTTATTACAGTGCTTGGACTGTAAATATCAACAGTCATTTAAAGGCTGGTGGGTGTGTGGGTGTCATTACAGTGCTTGGAATGCAAATATCAATAGTCATTTATGGGATGATAAGTGTGTGGGTGTCATTACAGTGCTTGGACTTTTAATATTAACAGACATTCATGGGGTAATGGGTGTGTGAGTATCATTATAATGCTTGGACTGTAAATATCAACAGTCTTTCATGGGGTGGGTAGTGTGTGGGTGTCATTACAGTGCTTGGACTGTAAATATCAACAGTTATTCATTGGATGGTGGGTGTGTGGGTGTCATTACAATGCTTGGACAATAAATATCAATGGTCATTATTGGAGTGGTGTGTGTGTGTGTGTCATTACAGTGCTTGGACTGTAAATATCAACAGTCATTCATGGGGTGGATGGTGTGTGAGTGTCATTACAGTGCTTGGACTGTAAATATCAAAGGCATTCATGGGGTAGTTGGTGTGTGGGTTTCATTACACTGCATGTAATGTTAATATCGACAGTCATTTATTGGTTGGTGGGTGTGTGGGTGTCATTACAGTGCTTAGACTGTAAATATCAACAGTTAATCATGGGGTGGTGTGTGTGTGGGTGTCAATACAGTGCTTGAATTGTAAATATCAACAGTCATTCATGGGGTGGTGGGTGTGTGGGTGTCATTACAGTGCTTGGATTGTAAATATCAACTATCATTCATGGTGTGTGTGGGTGCATTACAGAGTTTGGAGTGTAAATATCAACAGTCATTCAAAGGTTGGTGGGAGTGTGTGTCATTACAGTGCTTGGACTGTAAATATCAACAGTCATTCAAGGGGTGGTGGGTGTGTAGGTGTAATTACAGTGCTTGGAGTGTAAATATCATGTCATTCATGGGGTGGTGGGTGTCATTACAGTGATTTGACTGTGAATATAAACAGTTATTCAGGGGGTGATGGATGTGTGGGTGTCATTACAGTGCTTGGACTGAAAATATCAACAGTCATTAATGGGGTGGTGGGTGTGTGGGTATCATTACAGTGATTGGACTGTAAATATCAACAGTAATTCATGGGGTGGTGGGTGTGTGGGTAATATTACAGTGCTTGGACTATAAATATTAAACATCATTTATGGGGTGGTGGGTGTGTGAGTGTCATTACAGTGCTTTGACTGTAAATATCAACAGTCATTCATGGGGTGGTTGGTTGTTGGTGTCATTACAGTGATTGGATTGTAATTATCAATAGTCATTCATTGGGTTTTTGGTGTGTGGGTGTCATTACTGTGCTTGGACTGTAAATATCAACTGTCATTCATGGGGTGTGTCGGTGACATTACAGTGCTTGTACTGTAAATATCAACAGTCATTCATAAGTTGGTAGGTGTGTTTGTCATTACAGTGTTTGGACTGTAAATATCAACAGTTATTCATAGGGTGGTGGGAGTTTGTGTGTCTTTACAGTGCTTGGACTGTTAATATATATCAACAGTCATTCATGGGGTGGTGGGTGTGTAGGTGTCATTACAGTGCTTGGACTGTAAATATCAACCGTCATTCATGGGGTGGTGGGTGTCATTACAGTGATTTGACTGTAAATATCAACAGTCATTCATGGGGTGGTGAGTGTCATTACAGTGCTTGGACTGTATATATCAACAGTTATTCATGGGGTTGTTGGTGTGTGGGTGTCATTACATTGCTTGGACTGTAACTATCAACAGTCATTCATGGGGTGGTGGGTGTGTGGGTGTCATTACAGTGTTTGGACTGTAAATATTAACAGTCATTCATGGGGTGGTGGGTGTGTGGGTGTCATTACAGTGCTTGGACTGTAAATATCAACAGTTATTCATTGGGTGGTGGGTGTGTGGGTGTCATTACAGTGCTTGGACTATAAATATCAATTTTCATTAATGGGGTGGAAGGTGTGTGGGTGTCATTACATTGCTTGGACTGTATATATCAACATGCATTTATGGGGTTGATGGTGTGTGAGTGTCATTACAGTGCTTGGACTGTCAATATCAATAGTCATTCATGGGGTGGTTGGTGTGTGGGTCTCATTACAGTTCATGGAATGTAAATATCAACAGTCATTTATGGGTTGGTGGGTGTGTGGGTGTCATTACAGTGCTTAGACTGTAAATATCAACAGTCAATCATGTGGTGGTCAGTGTGTGGGTGTCAATACAGTTCTTGGATTCTAAATATCAACAGTCATTCATGGGGTGGTGGGTGTGTGGGTGTCAATACAGTGCTTGGACTGTAAATATCAACTGTCATTCATGGTGTGTGTTTGTGCTATTACAGAGTTTGGAGTGTAAATATCAACAGTCATTCAAAGGTTGGTGGAAGTGTGTGTCATTACAGTGCTTGGACTGTAAATATAAACTGTCATTCATGGTGTGTGTGGGTGCTATTACAGAGCTTGGACTGTAAATATCAAAAGTCATTCATAGGTTGGTGGGGGTGTGTGTCATTACAGTGCCTGGACTGTAAATATCAACAATCATTCATGGGGTGGTGGGTGTGTAGGTGTAATTACAGATCTTGAACTTTAAATATCATGTCATTCACGGGGTAGTGGATGTATGGGTGTCAGTACTGTGCTTGGACTGTTAATATCAACAGTCATTCATGGGGTGGTGGGTGTATGGGTGTCATGACATTGCTTGGACTGTAAATATCAACAGTCATTCATGGGGTGGTGGGTTTGTGGGTTTCATTACAGTGCTAGGACTGTAAATATCAAAAGTCATTCATGGCGTGATTGGTGTGTGGGTGTCGTTACAGTGATTTAACTGTAAGTATCAACAGTCATCCATGGGGTGGTGTGTGTGTGGGTTTCATTTCAGTGCTTTTACTGTAAATATCAACAGTCATTCATGGGGAGGGGAGTGTCATTGCAGAGCTTGGACTGTAAATATCAAGTCATTCATGGGGTGGTGGGTGTGTGGGTGATATTACAGTGCTTGGACTATAAATATTAAACATCATTTATGGGGTGGTGGGTGTGTAAGTGTCATTACAGTGCTAGGACTGTAAATATCAAAAGTCATTCATGGCGTGATTGGTGTGTGGGTGTCATTACAGTGATTTAACTGTAAGTATCAACAGTCATCCATGGGGTGGTGTGTGTGTGGGTTTCATTTCAGTGCTTTTACTGTAAATATCAACAGTCATTCATGGGGAGGGGAGTGTCATTGCAGAGCTTGGACTGTAAATATCAAGTCATTCATGGGGTGGTGGGTGTGTGGGTGTCATTACAGTACTTGGACAGTAAATATCAATAGTCATTCATAGAGTGGTGGGTGTGTGGGTGTCATTACAGTGCTTGGACTGTAAATATCAACAGTCATTCATGGGGTGGTGGGTGTGTGGGTGTCAATACAGTGCATGGAGTGTAAATATCAACCGTCTTTCATGGGGTAGTTGGTGTTTGGTTGTCATTATATTGCTTGGACTGTAAATATCAACAGTATTTCATTTAGTGGTTCGTGTAGGGGTGTCATTACAGTGCTTGGACTGTGATTATCAACCATCACTCATGGGGTGCTGGGTGTGTGGGTGTCATTACAGTGCTTGGAGTGTAAATATCAACAGTTATTTATGGGATGGTGGGTGTGTGTGTCATTACAGTGCTTGGACTTTAAATATCAACAGTCATTCATTTAGTGGTTAGTGTAGGGTTGTCATTACAGTGCTTGGACTGTGAATATCAACCATCATTCATGGGGTGGTGGGTGTGTAGTGTCATTACAGTACTTGGACAGTAAATATCAATAGTCATTCATGGAGTGGTGGGTGTGTGGATGTCATTACAGTGCTTTAACTGTAAGTATTAACAGTCATTCATTAGGTGGTGTGTGTGTTTGGTTTCATTTCAGTGCTTTAACTTTAAATATCAACAGTCATTCATGAGGAGGGAAGTGCCATTGAAGTGCTTGGATTGTAAATATCAAATCATTCATGGGGTGGTGGGTGTGTGGGTGTCATTACAGTACTTGGACAGAAAATATCAATAGTCATTCATGGAGTGGTGGGTTTATGGGTGTCATTACAGTGCTTGGACTGTAAATATCAACAGTCATTTATGGGGTGGTGGGTGTGTGGGTGTCATTACAGTGCATGGAGTGTAAATATCAACCGTCTTTCATGGGGTTGTGGGTATTTGGGTGTCATTATATTGCTTGGACTGTAAATATTAACAGCCATTCATGGGGTGGTGGGTGTGTGGGTGTCATTACAGTAATTGGACTGTATATATCAACAGACATTCATGGGGTGGTGGGTGTGTGGGTGTCATTACAGTGCTTGGTCTGTAAATATCAACAGTCATTCATTTAGTTTTTAGTGTAGGGGTGTCATTACAGTGCTTGGACTGTGATTATCAACCGTCATTCAAGAGGTGCTGGGTGTGTGGGTGTCATTACAGTGCTTGGAGTGTAATTATCAACAGTTATTCATTGGGTGTTGGGTGTGTTGCTGTCATTACATTGCTTGGACTATAAATATTAATGGTCATTAATGGGGTGGTGGATGTGTCGGTGTCATTACAGTGCTTGGACTGTAAATATCAACAGTCATTCATGGGGTGGATGGTGTGTGAGTGTCATTACAGTGCTTGGACTGTAAATATAAACAGTCATTCATGGGGTGGTTATTGTGTGGGTCTCATTACAGTGCATGGAATGTAAATATCAACAGTCATTTATGGGTTGGTGGGTGTGTTGGTGTATTACAGTGCTTAGACTGTAAATATCAACAGTCAATCATGGGATGGTCAGTGTGTGGGTGTCAATACAGTACTTGGATTGTAAATATCAACAGTCATTCATGGGGTGGTAGATGTGTGGGTGTCATTACAGTGATTGGATTGTAAATATCAACAGTCATTCATGGGGTAGTGGGTGAGTGGGTGTCATTACAGTGCTTGGACTGTAAATATCAATTGTCATTCATGGTGTGTGTGGGTGCTATTACAGAGTTTGGAGTGTAAATATTAACAGTCATTCAAAGGTTGGTGGGAGTGTGTGTCATTACAGTGCTTGGACTTTAAATACTAACAGTCATTCAAGTGGTGGTGGGTGTGTAGGTGTAATTACATTGCTTGGAGTGTAAATATCAAGTCATTAATGGGGTAGTGGGTGTCATTACAGTGCTTTGACTTTAAATATCAAGTCATTCATGGGGTGATGGAGGTTTGGGTGTCATTACAGTGCTTGGACTGTAAATATCAACAGTCATTAATGGGGTGGTGGGTGTCATTACAATGCTTGGACTGTAAATATCAACAGTCATTCATGGAAAGGTGGGTGTGTGGGTGTCAATACAGTGCATGGAGTGTAAATATCAACCGTCTTTCATGCGGTAGTGGGTGTTTGGTTGTCATTATATTGCTTGGACTGTAAATATCAACAGTATTTCATTTAGTGGTTCGTGTAGGGGTGTCATTACAGTGCTTGGACTGTGATTATCAACCATCACTCATGGGGTGGTGGGTGTGTGGGTGTCATTACAGTGCTTGGAGTGTAAATATCAACAGTTATTTATGGGATGGTGGGTGTGTGTGTCATTACAGTGCTTGGACTTTAAATATCAACAGTCATTCATTTAGTGGTTAGTGTAGGGTTGTCATTACAGTGCTTGGACTGTGAATATCAACCATCATTCATAGGGTGGTGGGTGTGTAGTGTCATTACAGTACTTGGACAGTAAATATCAATAGTCATTCATGGAGTGGTGGGTGTGTGGATGTCATTACAGTGCTTTAACTGTAAGTATTAACAGTCATTCATTAGGTGGTGTGTGTGTGGGTTTCATTTCAGTGCTTTAACTGTAAATATCAACAGTCATTCATGAGGAGGGAAGTGTCATTGAAGTGCTTGGACTGTAAATATCAACAGTCATTCATGGGGTGGTGGGTGTGTGGGTATCATTACAGTACTTGGACAGAAAATATCAATAGTCATTTATGAAGTGGTGGGTGTGTGGGTGTCATTACAGTGCTTGGACTGTAAATATCAACAGTCATTTATGGGGTGGTGGGTGTGTGGGTGTCATTACAGTGCATGGAGTGTAAATATCAACCGTCTTTCATGGGGTAGTGGGTATTTGGGTGTCATTATATTGCTTGGACTGTAAATATTAACAGCCATTCATGGGGTGGTGGGTGTGTGGGTGTCATTACAGTAATTGGACTGTATATATCAACAGACATTCATGGGGTGGTGGGTGTGTGGGTGTCATTACAGTGCTTGGTCTGTAAATATCAACAGTCATTCATTTAGTTTTTAGTGTAGGGGTGTCATTACAGTGCTTGGACTGTGATTATCAACCGTCATTCAAGAGGTGCTGTGTGTGTGGGTGTCATTACAGTGCTTGGAGTGTAAATATCAACAGTTATTCATTGGATGTTGGGTGTGTTGCTGTCATTACATTGCTTGGACTATAAATATTAATGGTCATTAATGGGGTGGTGGGTGTGTGGGTGTCATTACAGTGCTTGGACTGTAAATATCAACAGTCATTCATGGGGTGGATGGTGTGTGAGTGTCATTACAGTGCTTGGACTGTAAATATAAACAGTCATTCATGGGGTGGTTATTGTGTGGGTCTCATTACAGTGCATGGAATGTAAATATCAACAGTCATTTATGGGTTGGTGGGTGTGTTGGTGTATTACAGTGCTTAGACTGTAAATATCAACAGTCAATCATGGGATGGTCAGTGTGTGGGTGTCAATACAGTACTTGGATTGTAAATATCAACAGTCATTCATGGGGTGGTAGATGTGTGGGTGTCATTACAGTGCTTGGATTGTAAATATCAACAGTCATTCATGGGGTAGTGGGTGAGTGGGTGTCATTACAGTGCTTGGACTGTAAATATCAATTGTCATTCATGGTGTGTGTGGGTGCTATTACAGAGTTTGGAGTGTAAATATTAACAGTCATTCAAAGGTTGGTGGGAGTGTGTGTCATTACAGTGCTTGGACTTTAAATACTAACAGTCATTCAAGTGGTGGTGGGTGTGTAGGTGTAATTACATTGCTTGGAGTGTAAATATCAAGTCATTAATGGGGTAGTGGGTGTCATTACAGTGCTTTGACTTTAAATATCAAGTCATTCATGGGGTGATGGAGGTTTGGGTGTCATTACAGTGCTTGGACTGTAAATATCAACAGTCATTAATGGGGTGGTGGGTGTCATTACAATGCTTGGACTGTAAATATCAACAGTCATTCATGGAAAGGTGGGGTTGTGGGTGTCATTACAGTGCTTGGACTGTATATACCAACAGTCAATTATTGGGTGATGGATGTACGGGTGTCATTACAGTGATTGGACTGTAAATATCAACAGTCATTCATGGAGTATTGGGTGTGTGGGTGTCATTTGAGGGCTTGGACTGTAAATATCAACTGTCATTGATGGGGTGGTGGGTGTGTGGGTGATATTACAGTGCTTGGACTGTAAATATTAACAGTTATTCATGGGGTGGTGTGTGTGTGGGTGTCATTACAGTGCTTGGACTTTAAATATCAACTATAATTCATGGGGTCGTGGGTTTTGGGGTGTCATTACATTGCTTTAACTGTAAATATTAACAGTCATTTATGGGGTTGTGCGTGTGAGGGTTTCAATACAGTGCTTGTACTAAAATATCAATAGTCATTCATGGGGTGGTAGGTGTGTGAGTGTCATTACAGTGTTTTGATTGTAATTATCAACAGTCATTCATAGGGTGGTGGGTATCATTAAAGTGCTTGGACTGTAAATATCAACAGTCATTCATGGGGCTGTGTGTGTGTGGGTGTCATTACAGTGCTTGAAATGTAAATATCAACTATAATTCTTGGGGTCGTGGGTGTTGGGGTGTCATTACATTGCTTTGACTGTAAATATCAACAGTCATTTATGGGGTGGTGGGTGTAAGGGTGTCATTACAGTGATTGTACTGAAAATATCAACAGTCATTCATGGAGTGGTAGGTGTGTGAGTGTCATTACAGTGATTTGATTAAAATATTAACAGTCATTCATAGGGTGGTGGGTATCATTAGAGTGCTTGGACTGTAAATATCAACAGTCATTCATAGGGTTGTGGGTGTGGGGGTGTCATTACAGTGCTTGAAATGTAAATATCAACAGTCAATCATGGGGTGGTGGGTGTGTGGGTGTCATTACAGTGCTTGGACTGTAAATATCAACAGTCATTCATGGGGTAGTGGGTGTATGGGTGTCATTAGAGTAATTTGATTAGAATATTAACAGTCATTCATAGGGTGGTGGGTATCATTAGATTGCTTGGACTGTAAATATCAACAGTCATTCATGGGGTTGTGGGTGTGTGGGTGCCATTACAGTGCTTGGACTGTAAATATCAACTATAATTCATGGGGTCGTGGGTGTTGGGGTGTCATTACAGTGCTTTGAGTGTAAATATCAACAGTCATTTACTGGGTGTTGGGTAGCATTACAGTGCTTTGACTGTAAATATCAACAGTCAATCATAGGGTGATGGGTGTGCGGGTGTCATTACAGTGCTTGGACTGTAAATATCAACAGTCATATATAGGGTGGTGGGTGTTTGGGTGTCATTACATTGCTTGGACTGTAAATATCAACAGTCAATCATGGGGTGGTGGGTGTGTGGGTGTTATTACAGAGCTTGGACTGTAAATATCAACAGTCGTTCATGGAGTGGTGGGTGTGTGGGTGTCATTACAGTGCTTGGACTGTAAATATCAACAGTCATTCTTGGGGTGGTGATTGTGTGGGTGTCATTACAGTGCTTAGACTGTAAATATCAACAGTCATTTATGGGGTGATGGGTGTGACTGTGTCATTACAGTGCTTGGACTGTAAATATCAACAGTCATTTAAGAGGCTGTAGGTGTGTGGGTGTCATTACAGTGCTTCGAATGTAGATATCAACGATAATTAATGGGATCGTGGGTGTTGGGGTGTCATTACAGTGCTTTGACTCTAAATATCACCAGTCATATATGGGGTGGTGGGTGTGAGGGTGTCATTACAGTGCTTGGACTGAAAATATCAACAGTCATTCATGGGGTGGTAGGTGTGTGAGTGTCATTACAGTGTATTGATTGTAATTATCAACAGTCATTCATAGGGTGGTGGGTGTCATTACAGTGCTTGGACTGTAAATATCAACAGTCATTCATGGTGTGGTGGTTGTGTGGGTGTCATTACAGTGCTTGGACTGTAAATATCAAACATAATTCATGGGGTGGTGGGTGAGGGGGTGTCATTACAGTGCTTGGACTGTAAATATCAACAGTCATTCCTGGGGTAGTGGGTGTATGGGTGTCATTACAGTAATTTGATTGTAAATATTAACAGTCATTCATAGGGTGGTGGGTATCATTATAGTGCTTGGACTGTAAATCTCAACAGTCATTAATGGGGTTGTGGGTGTGTGGGTGTCATTACAGTGCTTGGACTGTAAATATCAACTATAATTCATGGGGTCGTGGGTGTTTGGGTGTCATTACATTTCTTGGACTGTAAATATCAACAGTCAATCATAGGGTGATGGGTGTGTGGGTGTCATTACAGTGCTTGGAGTGTAAATATCAACAGTCATTTATAGGGTGGTGGGTGTTTGGGTGTCACTACATTGCTTGGACTGTAAATATCAACAGTCAATCATGGGGTGTTGGGTGTCATTACAGTGCTTGGACTGTAAATATCAACAGTCATTCATAGGGTGGTGGGTGTGTGAGTGTTATTACAGAGCTTGGACTGTAAATATCAACAGTCATTCATGGAGTGGTGGGTGTGTGGGTGTCATTACAGTGCTTGGACTGTAAATATCAACAGTCATTCATGGGGTGGTGGTTGTGTGGGTGTCATTACAGTGCTTAGACTGTAAATATCAACAGTCATTTATGGGGTGATGGGTGTGACTGTGTCATTACAGTGCTTGGACTGTTAATATCAACAGTCACTCATGGGGTGGTAAGTGTGTGTGTGTAATTACAGTTTTTGGACTGTAAATATCAACCATCATTTATTGGGTGGTGGGTGAGTGGGTGTCATTACAGTGCTTTGACTGTGAATATCAACAGTCATTCGTAGGGTGGTAAGTGTGTGGGTGTTATTACAGTGCTTTGACTGTAAATATCAACAGTCATTCAGAGATTGGTTTGTGTCATTAGAGTGCTTGGACTCTAAATATTAACAATCATTCTGGGGTGGTGGGTGTGTGGATGTCATTACAGTGCTTGGACTGTAAATATCAACAGTCATTCATGGGGTGGTGGGTGTATGGGTGTCATTACAGTGTTTTGTTTGTAAATATCAACAGTCATTCATACGGTGGTGGGTATCATTAAAGTGCTTGAACTGTAAATATCAACAGTCATTCATGGGGCTGTGGGTGTTTGGGTGTCATTACAGTGCTTGGACTGTAAAAATCAACAGTCATTCATGGGATAGTGGGTGTATGGGTGTCATTACAGTGATTTGATTAAATTATTAACAGTCATTCATAGGGTGGTGGGTATCATTAGAGGGCTTGGACTTTAAATATCAACAGTCATTCATGGGGTTGTGGGTGTGTGGGCGTCATTACAGTGCTTGGACTGTAAATATCAACTATAATTCATGGGGTTGTGGGTGTTGGGGTGTCATTACAGTGCTTTGAGTGTAAATATCAACAGTCATTTATTGGGTGGTGGGTAGCATTACAGTGCTTGGACTGTAAATATCAACAGTCAATCATAGGGTGATGGGTGTGTGGGTGTCATTACAGTGCTTGGACTGTAAATATCAACAGTCATTGATAGGGTGGTAGGTGTTTGGGTGTCATTCCATTGCTTGGACTGTAAATATCAACAGTCAATCATGGGGTGGTGGGTGTGTGGGTGTCATTACAGTGCTTGGACTGTAAATATCAACAGTCATTTATAGGGTGGTGGGTGTGTGAGTGTTATTACAGAGCTTGGACTGTAAATATCAACAGTCATTCTTGGGGTGGTGGGTGTGTGGGTGTCATTACAGTGCTTAGACTGTAAATATCAACAGTCATTTATGGGGTGATGGGTGTGACTGTGTCATTACAGCGCTTGGACTGTAAATATCAACAGTTTTTCATGGGGTGGTGAGTGTATGTGTGTCATTACAGTTTTTGGACTGTAAATATCAACTATCATTCATTGGGTGGTGGGTGAGTGGGTGTCATTACAGTGCTTGGACTGTGAATATCAACAGTCATTCGTAGGGTGGTGAGTGTGTGGGTGTTATTACAGTGCTTTGACTGTAAATATCAACAGTCATTTAGAGATTGGTTGGTGTCATTTGAGTGCTTGGACTGTAAATATTAACAGTCATTCATGGGGTGGTGGGTGTGTGTATGTCATTACAGTGCTTGGACTGAAAATATCAACAGTCATTTATGGGGTGGTGGGTGTGTGGGTGTCATTACATTGCTCGGACTATAAATATCAACCGTCATTTATGGGGTTGTGGGTGTGTGGGTGTCATTACAGTGCTTGAACTGTAAATATCAACAGTCAATCGTAGGGTGGTGTTTGTGTGGGTGTCATTACAGTGTTTTGATTGTAAATATCAATAGTCATTCATAGGGTGGTGGGTATCATTAAAGTGCTTGGACTGTAAATATCAACAGTCATTCATGGGGCTGTGGGTGTGTGGGTGTCATTACAGTGCTTTGAATGTAAATATCAACTATAATTCATGGGGTCGTGGATGTTGGTGTGTCATTACAGTGCTTTGACTGTAAGTATCAACAGTCATTTATGGGGTGGTGGGTGTGAGGGTGTCATTACAGTGCTTGGACTGAAAATATCAACAGCCATTCATTGGGTGGTAGGTGTGTGAGTGTCATTACAGTGTTTTGATTGTAATTATCAACAGTCATTCATAGGGTTGTGGGTGTCGTTACAGTGCTTGGACTGTAAATATCAACAGTCATTCATGTGGTGGTGGTTGTGTGAATGTCATTACAGTGATTTGATTAAAATATTAACAGTCATTCTAAGGGTGGTGGGTATCATTAGAGTGCTTGAACTGTAAATATCAACAGCCATTCATGGGGTTGTGGGTGTGTGGGTGTCATTACAGTGCTTGGACTGTAAATATCAACAGCCAATCATGGGGTGGTGGGTGTGTGGGTGCCATTACAGTGCTTGGACTGTAAAAATCAACAGTCATTCATGGGGTAGTGGGTGTATGGGTGTCATTACAGTGATTTGATTAAATTATTAACAGTCATTCATAGGGTGGTGGGTATCATTAGAGTTCTTGGACTGTAAATATCAACAGTCATTCATGGGGTTGTGGGTGTGTGGGTGTCATTACAGTGCTTGGACTGTAAATATCAACTATAATTCATGGGGTCGTGGGTGTTGGGGTGTCATTACAGTGCTTTGAGTGTAAATATCAACAGTCATATATTGGGTGGTGGGTAGCATTACAGTGCTTGGACTGTAAATATCAACAGTCAATCATAGGGTGGTGGGTGTGTGGGTGTCATTACAGTGCTTGGACTGTAAAAATCAACAGTCATTCATGGGGTAGTGGGTGTATGGGTGTCATTACAGTGATTAGATTAAATTATTAACAGTCATTCATAGGGTGGTGGGTATCATTAGAGTGCTTGGACTGTAAATATCAACAGTCATTCATGGGGTTGTGGGTGTGTGGGTGTCATTACAGTGCTTGGACTGTAAATATCAACTATAATTCATGGGGTCGTGGGTGTTGGGGTGTCATTACAGTGCTTTGAGTGTAAATATCAACAGTCATTTATTAGGTGGTGGGTAGCATTACAGTGCTTTGAGTGTAAATATCAACAGTCATTTATTAGGTGGTGGGTAGCATTACAGTGCTTGGACTGTAAATATCAACAGTCAATCATAGGGTGATGGGTGTGTGGGTGTCATTACAGTGCTTGGACTGTAAATATCAACAGTCATTTATAGGGTGGTGGGTGTGTGGGTGTCATTCCATTGCTTGGACTGTAAATATCAACAGTCAATCATGGGGTGGTGGGTGTGTGGGTGTCATTACAGTGCTTGGACTGTAAATATCAACAGTCATTTATAGGGTGGTGGGTGTGTGAGTGTTATTACAGAGCTTGGACTGTAAATATCAACAGTCATTCTTGGGGTGGTGGGTGTGTGGGTGTCATTACAGTGCTTAGACTGTAAATATCAACAGTCATTTATGGGGTGATGGGTGTGACTGTGTCATTACAGTGCTTGGACTGTAAATATCAACAGTTTTTCATGGGGTGGTGAGTGTGTGTGTGTCATTACAGTTTTTGGACTGTAAATATCAACTATCATTCATTGGGTGGTGGGTGAGTGGGTGTCATTACAGTGCTTGGACTGTGAATATCAACAGTCATTCGTAGGGTGGTGAGTGTGTGGGTGTTATTACAGTGCTTTGACTGTAAATATCAACAGTCATTTAGAGATTGGTTGGTGTCATTTGAGTGCTTGGACTGTAAATATTAACAGTCATTCATGGGGTGGTGGGTGTGTGTATGTCATTACAGTGCTTGGACTGAAAATATCAACAGTCATTTATGGGGTGGTGGGTGTGTGGGTTTCATTACATTGCTCGGACTATAAATATCAACCGTCATTTATGGGGTTGTGGGTGTGTGGGTGTCATTACAGTGCTTGAACTGTAAATATCAACAGTCAATCGTAGGGTGGTGTTTGTGTAGGTGTCATTACAGTGGTTTGATTGTAAATATCAACAGTCATTCATAGGGTGGTGGGTATCATTAAAGTGCTTGGACTGTAAATATCAACAGTCATTCATGGGGCTGTGGGTGTGTGGGTGTCATTACAGTGCTTTGAATGTAAATATCAACTATAATTCATGGGGTCGTGGATGTTGGGGTGTCATTACAGTGCTTTGACTGTAAGTATCAACAGTCATTTATGGGGTGGTGGGTGTGAGGGTGTCATTACAGTGCTTGGACTGAAAATATCAACAGCCATTCATTGGGTGGTAGGTGTGTGAGTGTCATTACAGTGTTTTGATTGTAATTATCAACAGTCATTCATAGGGTTGTGGGTGTCATTACAGTGCTTGGACTGTAAATATCAACAGTCATTCATGTGGTGGTGGTTGTGTGAATGTCATTACAGTGATTTGATTAAAATATTAACAGTCATTCTAAGGGTGGTGGGTATCATTAGAGTGCTTGAACTGTAAATATCAACAGCCATTCATGGGGTTGTGGGTGTGTGGGTGTCATTACAGTGCTTGGACTGTAAATATCAACAGCCAATCATGTGGTGGTGGGTGTGTGGGTGCTATTACAGTGCTTGGACTGTAAAAATCAACAGTCATTCATGGGGTAGTGGGTGTATGGGTGTCATTACAGTGATTTGATTAAATTATTAACAGTCATTCATAGGGTGGTGGGTATCATTAGAGTTCTTGGACTGTAAATATCAACAGTCATTCATGGGGTTGTGGGTGTGTGGGTGTCATTACAGTGCTTGGACTGTAAATATCAACTATAATTCATGGGGTCGTGGGTGTTGGGGTGTCATTACAGTGCTTTGAGTGTAAATATCAACAGTCATATATTGGGTGGTGGGTAGCATTACAGTGCTTGGACTGTAAATATCAACAGTCAATCATAGGGTGGTGGGTGTGTGGGTGTCATTACAGTGCTTGGACTGTAAAAATCAACAGTCATTCATGGGGTAGTGGGTGTATGGGTGTCATTACAGTGATTAGATTAAATTATTAACAGTCATTCATAGGTTGGTGGGTATCATTAGAGTGCTTGGACTGTAAATATCAACAGTCATTCATGGGGTTGTGGGTGTGTGGGTGTCATTACAGTGCTTGGACTGTAAATATCAACTATAATTCATGGGGTCGTGGGTGTTGGGGTGTCATTACAGTGCTTTGAGTGTAAATATCAACAGTCATTTATTAGGTGGTGGGTAGCATTACAGTGCTTTGAGTGTAAATATCAACAGTCATTTATTAGGTGGTGGGTAGCATTACAGTGCTTGGACTGTAAATATCAACAGTCAATCATAGGGTGATGGGTGTGTGGGTGTCATTACAGTGCTTGGACTGTAAATATCAACAGTCATTTATAGGGTGGTGGGTGTGTGGGTGTCATTCCATTGCTTGGACTGTAAATATCAACAGTCAATCAAGGGGTGGTGGGTGTGTGGGTGTCATTACAGTGCTTGGACTGTAAATATCAACAGTCATTTATAGGGTGGTGGGTGTGTGAGTGTTATTACAGAGCTTGGACTGTAAATATCAACAGTCATTCTTGGGGTGGTGGGTGTGTGGGTGTCATTACAGTGCTTAGACTGTAAATATCAACAGTCATTTATGGGGTGATGGGTGTGACTGTGTCATTACAGTGCTTGGACTGTAAATATCAACAGTTTTTCATGGGGTGGTGAGTGTGTGTGTGTCATTACAGTTTTTGGACTGTAAATATCAACTATCATTCATTGGGTGGTGGGTGAGTGGGTGTCATTACAGTGCTTGGACTGTGAATATCAACAGTCATTCGTAGGGTGGTGAGTGTGTGGGTGTTATTACAGTGCTTTGACTGTAAATATCAACAGTCATTTAGAGATTGGTTGGTGTCATTTGAGTGCTTGGACTGTAAATATTAACAGTCATTCATGGGGTGGTGGGTGTGTGTATGTCATTACAGTGCTTGGACTGAAAATATCAACAGTCATTTATGGGGTGGTGGGTGTGTGGGTGTCATTACATTGCTCGGACTATTAATATCAACCGTCATTTATGGGGTTGTGGGTGTGTGGGTGTCATTACAGTGCTTGAACTGTAAATATCAACAGTCAATCGTAGGGTGGTGTTTGTGTGGGTGTCATTACAGTGGTTTGATTGTAAATATCAACAGTCATTCATAGGGTGGTGGGTATCATTAAAGTGCTTGGACTGTAAATATCAACAGTCATTCATGGGGCTGTGGGTGTGTGGGTGTCATTACAGTGCTTTGAATGTAAATATCAACTATAATTCATGGGGTCGTGGATGTTGGGGTGTCATTACAGTGCTTTGACTGTAAGTATCAACAGTCAATTATGGGGTGGTGGGTGTGAGGGTGTCATTACAGTGCTTGGACTGAAAATATCAACAGCCATTCATTGGGTGGTAGGTGTGTGAGTGTCATTACAGTGTTTTGATTGTAATTATCAACAGTCATTCATAGGGTTGTGGGTGTCATTACAGTGCTTGGACTGTAAATATCAACAGTCATTCATGTGGTGGTGGTTGTGTGAATGCCATTACAGTGATTTGATTAAAATATTAACAGTCATTCTAAGGGTGGTGGGTATCATTAGAGTGCTTGAACTGTAAATATCAACAGTCATTCATGGGGTTGTGGGTGTGTGGGTGTCATTACAGTGCTTGGACTGTAAATATCAACATCTAATCATGGGGTGGTGGGTGTGTGGGTGCCATTACAGTGCTTGGACTGTAAAAATCAACCGTCATTCATGGGGTAGTGGGTGTATGGGTGTCATTACAGTGATTTGATTAAATTATTAACAGTCATTCATAGGGTGGTGGGTATCATTAGAGTTCTTGGACTGTAAATATCAACAGTCATTCATGGGGTTGTGGGTGTGTGGGTGTCATTACAGTGCTTGGACTGTAAATATCAACTATAATTCATGGGGTCGTGGGTGTTGGGGTGTCATTACAGTGCTTTGAGTGTAAATATCAACAGTCATATATTGGGTGGTGGGTAGCATTACAGTGCTTGGACTGTAAATATCAACAGTCAATCATAGGGTGGTGGGTGTGTGGGTGTCATTACAGTGCTTGGACTGTAAAAATCAACAGTCATTCATGGGGTAGTGGGTGTATGGGTGTCATTACAGTGATTAGATTAAATTATTAACAGTCATTCATAGGGTGGTGGGTATCATTAGAGTGCTTGGACTGTAAATATCAACAGTCATTCATGGGGTGGTGGGTGTGTGGGTGTCATTACAGTGCTTGGACTGTAAATATCAACTATAATTCATGGGGTCGTGGGTATTGGGGTGTCATTACAGTGCTTTGAGTGTAAATATCAACAGTCATTTATTAGGTGGTGGGTAGCATTACAGTGCTTTGAGTGTAAATATCAACAGTCATTTATTAGGTGGTGGGTAGCATTACAGTGCTTGGACTGTAAATATCAACAGTCAATCATAGGGTGATGGGTGTGTGGGTGTCATTACAGTGCTTGGACTGTAAATATCAACAGTCACTTATAGGGTGGTGGGTGTTTGGGTGTCATTCCATTGCTTGGACTGTAAATATCAACAGTCAATCATGGGGTGGTGGGTGTGTGGGTGTCATTACAGTGCTTGGACTGTAAATATCAACAGTCATTTATAGGGTGGTGGGTGTGTGAGTGTTATTACAGAGCTTGGACTGTAAATATCAACAGTCATTCTTGGGGTGGTGGGTGTGTGGGTGTCATTACAGTGCTTAGACTGTAAATATCAACAGTCATTTATGGGGTGATGGGTGTGACTGTGTCATTACAGTGCTTGGACTGTAAATATCAACAGTTTTTCATGGGGTGGTGAGTGTGTGTGTGTCATTACAGTTTTTGGACTGTAAATATCAACTATCATTCATTGGGTGGTGGGTGAGTGGGTGTCATTACAGTGCTTGGACTGTGAATATCAACAGTCATTCGTAGGGTGGTGAGTGTGTGGGTGTTATTACAGTGCTTTGACTGTAAATATCAACAGTCATTTAGAGATTGGTTGGTGTCATTTGAGTGCTTGGACTGTAAATATTAACAGTCATTCATGGGGTGGTGGGTGTGTGTATGTCATTACAGTGCTTGGACTGAAAATATCAACAGTCATTTATGGGGTGGTGGGTGTGTGGGTGTCATTACATTGCTCGGACTATAAATATCAACCGTCATTTATGGGGTTGTGGGTGTGTGGGTGTCATTACAGTGCTTGAACTGTAAATATCAACAGTCAATCGTAGGGTGGTGTTTGTGTGGGTGTCATTACAGTGTTTTGATTGTAAATATCAACAGTCATTCATAGGGTGGTGGGTATCATTAAAGTGCTTGGACTGTAAATATCAACAGTCATTCATGGGGCTGTGGGTGTGTGGGTGTCATTACAGTGCTTTGAATGTAAATATCAACTATAATTCATGGGGTCGTGGGTGTTGGGGTGTCATTACAGTGCTTTGACTGTAAGTATCAACAGTCATTTATGGGGTGGTGGGTGTGAGGGTGTCATTACAGTGCTTGGACTGAAAATATCAACAGCCATTCATTGGGTGGTAGGTGTGTGAGTGTCATTACAGTGTTTTGATTGTAATTATCAACAGTCATTCATAGGGTTGTGGGTGTCATTACAGTGCTTGGACTGTAAATATCAACAGTCATTCATGTGGTGGTGGTTGTGTGAATGCCATTACAGTGATTTGATTAAAATATTAACAGTCATTCTAAGGGTGGTGGGTATCATTAGAGTGCTTGAACTGCAAATATCAACAGTCATTCATGGGGTTGTGGGTGTGTGGGTGTCATTACAGTGCTTGGACTGTAAATATCAACAGCCAATCATGGGGTGGTGGGTGTGTGGGTGCCATTACAGTGCTTGGACTGTAAAAATCAACAGTCATTCATGGGGTAGTGGGTGTATGGGTGTCATTACAGTGATTTGATTAAATTATTAACAGTCATTCATAGGGTGGTGGGTATCATTAGAGTTCTTGGACTGTAAATATCAACAGTCATTCATGGGGTTGTGGGTGTGTGGGTGTCATTACAGTGCTTGGACTGTAAATATCAACTATAATTCATGGGGTCGTGGGTGTTGGGGTGTCATTACAGTGCTTTGAGTGTAAATATCAACAGTCATATATTGGGTGGTGGGTAGCATTACAGTGCTTGGACTGTAAATATCAACAGTCAATCATAGGGTGGTGGGTGTGTGAGTGTTATTACAGTGCTTGGACTGTAAAAATCAACAGTCATTCATGGGGTAGTGGGTGTATGGGTGTCATTACAGTGATTAGATTAAATTATTAACAGTCATTCATAGGGTGGTGGGTATCATTAGAGTGCTTGGACTGTAAATATCAACAGTCATTCATGGGGTGGTGGGTGTGTGGGTGTCATTACAGTGCTTGGACTGTAAATATCAACTATAATTCATGGGGTCGTGGGTATTGGGGTGTCATTACAGTGCTTTGAGTGTAAATATCAACAGTCATTTATTAGGTGGTGGGTAGCATTACAGTGCTTTGAGTGTAAATATCAACAGTCATTTATTAGGTGGTGGGTAGCATTACAGTGCTTGGACTGTAAATATCAACAGTCAATCATAGGGTGATGGGTGTGTGGGTGTCATTACAGTGCTTGGACTGTAAATATCAACAGTCACTTATAGGGTGGTGGGTGTTTGGGTGTCATTCCATTGCTTGGACTGTAAATATCAACAGTCAATCATGGGGTGGTGGGTGTGTGGGTGTCATTACAGTGCTTGGACTGTAAATATCAACAGTCATTTATAGGGTGGTGGGTGTGTGAGTGTTATTACAGAGCTTGGACTGTAAATATCAACAGTCATTCTTGGGGTGGTGGGTGTGTGGGTGTCATTACAGTGCTTAGACTGTAAATATCAACAGTCATTTATGGGGTGATGGGTGTAACTGTGTCATTACAGTGCTTGGACTGTAAATATCAACAGTTTTTCATGGGGTGGTGAGTGTGTGTGTGTCATTACAGTTTTTGGACTGTAAATATCAACTATCATTCATTGGGTGGTGGGTGAGTGGGTGTCATTACAGTGCTTGGACTGTGAATATCAACAGTCATTCGTAGGGTGGTGAGTGTGTGGGTGTTATTACAGTGCTTTGACTGTAAATATCAACAGTCATTTAGAGATTGGTTGGTGTCATTTGAGTGCTTGGACTGTAAATATTAACAGTCATTCATGGGGTGGTGGGTGTGTGTATGTCATTATAGTGCTTGGACTGAAAATATCAACAGTCATTTATGGGGTGGTGGGTGTGTGGGTGTCATTACATTGCTCGGACTATAAATATCAACCGTCATTTATGGGGTTGTGGGTGTGTGGGTGTCATTACAGTGCTTGAACTGTAAATATCAACAGTCAATCGTAGGGTGGTGTTTGTGTGGGTGTCATTACAGTGTTTTGATTGTAAATATCAACAGTCATTCATAGGGTGGTGGGTATCATTAAAGTGCTTGGACTGTAAATATCAACAGTCATTCATGGGGCTGTGGGTGTGTGGGTGTCATTACAGTGCTTTGAATGTAAATATCAACTATAATTCATGGGGTCGTGGGTGTTGGGGTGTCATTACAGTGCTTTGACTGTAAGTATCAACAGTCATTCATGGGGTGGTGGGTGTGTGTTTGTCATTACAGTGCTTGGACTGAAAATATCAACAGTCATTTATGGGGTGGTGGGTGTGTGGGTGTCATTACATTGCTCGGACTATAAATATCAACCGTCATTTATGGGGTTGTGGGTGTGTGGGTGTCATTACAGTGCTTGAACTGTAAATATCAACAGTCAATCGTAGGGTGGTGTTTGTGTGGGTGTCATTACAGTGTTTTGATTGTAAATATCAACAGTCATTCATAGGGTGGTGGGTATCATTAAAGTGCTTGGACTGTAAATATCAACAGTCATTCATGGGGCTGTGGGTGTGTGGGTGTCATTACAGTGCTTTGAATGTAAATATCAACTATAATTCATGGGGTCGTGGGTGTTGGGGTGTCATTACAGTGCTTTGACTGTAAGTATCAACAGTCATTTATGGGGTGGTGGGTGTGAGGGTGTCATAACAGTGCTTGGACTGAAAATATCAACAGCCATTCATTGGGTGGTAGGTGTGTGAGTGTCATTACAGTGTTTTGATTGTAATTATCAACAGTCATTCATAGGGTTGTGGGTGTCATTACAGTGCTTGGACTGTAAATATCAACAGTCATTCATGTGGTGGTGGTTGTGTGAATGCCATTACAGTGATTTGATTAAAATATTAACAGTCATTCTAAGGGTGGTGGGTATCATTAGAGTGCTTGAACTGTAAATATCAACAGTCATTCATGGGGTTGTGGGTGTGTGGGTGTCATTACAGTACTTGGACTGTAAATATCAACATCTAATCATGGGGTGGTGGGTGTGTGGGTGCCATTACAGTGCTTGGACTGTAAAAATCAACCGTCATTCATGGGGTAGTGGGTGTATGGGTGTCATTACAGTGATTTGATTAAATTATTAACAGTCATTCATAGGGTGGTGGGTATCATTAGAGTTCTTGGACTGTAAATATCAACAGTCATTCATGGGGTTGTGGGTGTGTGGGTGTCATTACAGTGCTTGGACTGTAAATATCAACTATAATTCATGGGGTCGTGGGTGTTGGGGTGTCATTACAGTGCTTTGAGTGTAAATATCAACAGTCATATATTGGTTGGTGGGTAGCATTACAGTGCTTGGACTGTAAATATCAACAGTCAATCATAGGGTGGTGGGTGTGTGGGTGTCATTACAGTGCTTGGACTGTAAAAATCAACAGTCATTCATGGGGTAGTGGGTGTATGGGTGTCATTACAGTGATTAGATTAAATTATTAACTGTCATTCATAGGGTGGTGGGTATCATTAGAGTGCTTGGACTGTAAATATCAACAGTCATTCATGGGGTTGTGGGTGTGTGGGTGTCATTACAGTGCTTGGACTGTAAATATCAACTATAATTCATGGGGTCGTGGGTATTGGGGTGTCATTACAGTGCTTTGAGTGTAAATATCAACAGTCATTTATTAGGTGGTGGGTAGCATTACAGTGCTTTGAGTGTAAATATCAACAGTCATTTATTAGGTGGTGGGTAGCATTACAGTGCTTGGACTGTAAATATCAACAGTCAATCATAGGGTGATGGGTGTGTGGGTGTCATTACAGTGCTTGGACTGTAAATATCAACAGTCATTTATAGGGTGGTGGGTGTTTGGGTGTCATTCCATTGCTTGGACTGTAAATATCAACAGTCAATCATGGGGTGGTGGGTGTGTGAGTGTCATTACAGTGCTTGGACTGTAAATATCAACAGTCATTTATAGGGTGGTGGGTGTGTGAGTGTTATTACAGAGCTTGGACTGTAAATATCAACAGTCATTCTTGGGGTGGTGGGTGTGTGGGTGTCATTACAGTGCTTAGACTGTAAATATCAACAGTCATTTATGGGGTGATGGGTGTAACTGTGTCATTACAGTGCTTGGACTGTAAATATCAACAGTTTTTCATGGGGTGGTGAGTGTGTGTGTGTCATTACAGTTTTTGGACTGTAAATATCAACTATCATTCATTGGGTGGTGGGTGAGTGGGTGTCATTACAGTGCTTGGACTGTGAATATCAACAGTCATTCGTAGGGTGGTGAGTGTGTGGGTGTTATTACAGTGCTTTGACTGTAAATATCAACAGTCATTTAGAGATTGGTTGGTGTCATTTGAGTGCTTGGACTGTAAATATTAACAGTCATTCATGGGGTGGTGGGTGTGTGTATGTCATTACAGTGCTTGGACTGAAAATATCAACAGTCATTTATGGGGTGGTGGGTGTGTGGGTGTCATTACATTGCTCGGACTATAAATATCAACCGTCATTTATGGGGTTGTGGGTGTGTGGGTGTCATTACAGTGCTTGAACTGTAAATATCAACAGTCAATCGTAGGGTGGTGTTTGTGTGGGTGTCATTACAGTGTTTTGATTGTAAATATCAACAGTCATTCATAGGGTGGTGGGTATCATTAAAGTGCTTGGACTGTAAATATCAACAGTCATTCATGGGGCTGTGGGTGTGTGGGTGTCATTACAGTGCTTTGAATGTAAATATCAACTATAATTCATGGGGTCGTGGGTGTTGGGGTGTCATTACAGTGCTTTGACTGTAAGTATCAACAGTCATTTATGGGGTGGTGGGTGTGAGGGTGTCATTACAGTGCTTGGACTGAAAATATCAACAGCCATTCATTGGGTGGTAGGTGTGTGAGTGTCATTACAGTGTTTTGATTGTAATTATCAACAGTCATTCATAGGGTTGTGGGTGTCATTACAGTGCTTGGACTGTAAATATCAACAGTCATTCATGTGGTGGTGGTTGTGTGAATGCCATTACAGTGATTTAATTAAAATATTAACAGTCATTCTAAGGGTGGTGGGTATCATTAGAGTGCTTGAACTGCAAATATCAACAGTCATTCATGGGGTTGTGGGTGTGTGGGTGTCATTACAGTGCTTGGACTGTAAATATCAACAGCCAATCATGGGGTGGTGGGTGTGTGGGTGCCATTACAGTGCTTGGACTGTAAAAATCAACAGTCATTCATGGGGTAGTGGGTGTATGGGTGTCATTACAGTGATTTGATTAAATTATTAACAGTCATTCATAGGGTGGTGGGTATCATTAGAGTTCTTGGACTGTAAATATCAACAGTCATTCATAGGGTGGTGGGTGTGTGAGTGTTATTACAGTGCTTGGACTGTAAATATCAACTATAATTCATGGGGTCGTGGGTGTTGGGGTGTCATTACAGTGCTTTGAGTGTAAATATCAACAGTCATTTATTAGGTGGTGGGTAGCATTACAGTGCTTTGAGTGTAAATATCAACAGTCATTTATTAGGTGGTGGGTAGCATTACAGTGCTTGGACTGTAAATATCAACAGTCAATCATAGGGTGATGGGTGTGTGGGTGTCATTACAGTGCTTGGACTGTAAATATCAACAGTCATTTATAGGGTGGTGGGTGTTTGGGTGTCATTCCATTGCTTTGACTGTAAATATCAACAGTCAATCATGGGGTGGTGGGTGTGTGGGTGTCATTACAGTGCTTGGACTGTAAATATCAACAGTCATTTATAGGGTGGTGGGTGTGTGAGTGTTATTACAGAGCTTGGACTGTAAATATCAACAGTCATTCTTGGGGTGGTGGGTGTGTGGGTGTCATTACAGTGCTTAGACTGTAAATATCAACAGTCATTTATGGGGTGATGGGTGTGACTGTGTCATTACAGTGCTTGGACTGTAAATATCAACAGTTTTTCATGGGGTGGTGAGTGTGTGTGTGTCATTACAGTTTTTGGACTGTAAATATCAACTATCATTCATTGGGTGGTGGGTGAGTGGGTGTCATTACAGTGCTTGGACTGTGAATATCAACAGTCATTCGTAGGGTGGTGAGTGTGTGGGTGTTATTACAGTGCTTTGACTGTAAATATCAACAGTCATTTAGAGATTGGTTGGTGTCATTTGAGTGCTTGGACTGTAAATATTAACAGTCATTCATGGGGTGGTGGGTGTGTGTTTGTCATTACAGTGCTTGGACTGAAAATATCAACAGTCATTTATGGGGTGGTGGGTGTGTGGGTGTCATTACATTGCTCGGACTATAAATATCAACCGTCATTTATGGGGTTGTGGGTGTGTGGGTGTCATTACAGTGCTTGAACTGTAAATATCAACAGTCAATCGTAGGGTGGTGTTTGTGTGGGTGTCATTACAGTGTTTTGATTGTAAATATCAACAGTCATTCATAGGGTGGTGGTTGTGTGAATGCCATTACAGTGATTTGATTAAAATATTAACAGTCATTCTAAGGGTGGTGGGTATCATTAGAGTGCTTGAACTGTAAATATCAACAGTCATTCATGGGGTTGTGGGTGTGTGGGTGTCATTACAGTGCTTGGACTGTAAATATCAACAGCCAATCATGAGGTGGTGGGTGTGTGGGTGCCATTACAGTGCTTGGACTGTAAAAATCAACAGTCATTCATGGGGTAGTGGGTGTATGGGTGTCATTACAGTGATTTGATTAAATTATTAACAGTCATTCATAGGGTGGTGGGTATCATTAAAGTTCTTGGACTGTAAATATCAACAGTCATTCATGGGGTTGTGGGTGTGTGGGTGTCATTACAGTGCTTGGACTGTAAATATCAACTATAATTCATGGGGTCGTGGGTGTTGGGGTGTCATTACAGTGCTTTGAGTGTAAATATCAACAGTCATATATTGGGTGGTGGGTAGCATTACAGTGCTTGGACTGTAAATATCAACAGTCAATCATAGGGTGGTGGGTGTGTGGGTGTCATTACAGTGCTTGGACTGTAAAAATCAACAGTCATTCATGGGGTAGTGGGTGTATGGGTGTCATTACAAAGATTAGATTAAATTATTAACAGTCATTCATAGGGTGGTGGGTATCATTAGAGTGCTTGGACTGTAAATATCAACAGTCATTCATGGGGTTGTGGGTGTGTGGGTGTCATTACAGTGCTTGGACTGTAAATATCAACTATAATTCATGGGGTCGTGGGTGTTGGGGTGTCATTACAGTGCTTTGAGTGTAAATATCAACAGTCATTTATTAGGTGGTGGGTAGCATTACAGTGCTTTGAGTGTAAATATCAACAGTCATTTATTAGGTGGTGGGTAGCATTACAGTGCTTGGACTGTAAATATCAACAGTCAATCATAGGGTGATGGGTGTGTGGGTGTCATTACAGTGCTTGGACTGTAAATATCAACAGTCATTTATAGGGTGGTGGGTGTTTGGGTGTCATTCCATTGCTTGGACTGTAAATATCAACAGTCAATCATGGGGTGGTGGGTGTGTGGGTGTCATTACAGTGCTTGGACTGTAAATATCAACAGTCATTTATAGGGTGGTGGGTGTGTGAGTGTTATTACAGAGCTTGGACTGTAAATATCAACAGTCATTCTTGGGGTGGTGGGTGTGTGGGTGTCATTACAGTGCTTAGACTGTAAATATCAACAGTCATTTATGGGGTGATGGGTGTGACTGTGTCATTACAGTGCTTGGACTGTGAATTTCAACAGTCATTCGTAGGGTGGTGAGTGTGTGGGTGTTATTACAGTGCTTTGACTGTAAATATCAACAGTCATTTAGAGATTGGTTGGTGTCATTTGAGTGCTTGGACTGTAAATATTAACAGTTATTCATGGGGTGGTGGGTGTGTGTATGTCATTACAGTGCTTCTACTGAAAATATCAACAGTCAATCATTGGGTGGTCGGTGTGTGTTTGTCATTACAGTTCTTGGACTGTAAATATCAACAGTCATTCATGGGGTGGTGGGTGTATGGGTGTCATTACAGTGTTTTGATTGTAAATATCAACAGTCATTCATAGGGTGGTGGGTATCATTAAAGTGCTTGAACTGTAAATATCAACAGTCATTCATGGGGCTGTGGGTGTTTGGGTGTCATTACAGTGCTTGGACTGTAAATATCAACTATATTTCATGGGGTCGTGGGTGTTGGAGTGTCATTACATTGCTTTGACTGTAAATATCAACAGTCATTTATGGGGTGGTGGGTATGAGGGTGTCATTACAGTGCTTGGACTGAAAATATCAACAGTCATTCATGGGGTGGTAGGTGTGTGAGTATCATTACAGTGTTTTGATTGTAATTATCAACAGTCATTCATAGGGTGGTGGGTGTCATTACAGTGCTTGGACTGTAAATATCAACAGTCATTCATGTGGTGGTGGTTGTGTGAGTGTCATTACAGTGATTTGTTTAAAATATTAAAAGTCATTCACAGGGTGGTGGGTATCATTAGAGTGCTTGGACTGTAAATATCAACAGTCATTCATGGGGTTGTGGGTTTGTGGGTGTCATTACAGTGCAATGACTGTAAATATCAACAGTCAATCATGGGGTGGTGGGTGTGTGGGTGTCATTACAGTGCTTGGACTGTAAATATCAACAGTCATTCCTGGGGTAGTGGGTGTATGGGTGTCATTACAGTGATTTGATTAAATTATTAACAGTCATTCATAGGGTGGTGGGTATCATTAGAGTACTTGGACTGTAAATATCAACAGTCATTCATGGGGTTGTGGGTGTGTGGGTGTCATTACAGTGCTTGGACTGTAAATATCAACTATAATTCATGGGGTCGTGGGTGTTGGGGTGTCATTACAGTGCATTGAGTGTAAATATCAACAGTCATTTATTGGGTGGTGGGTAGCACTACAGTGCTTGGACTGTAAATATCAACAGTCAATCATAGGGTGATGGGTGTGTGGGTTTCATTACAGTACTTGGACTGTAAATATCAACTATAATTCATGGGGTTGTGGGTGTGTGGGTGTCATTACAATGCTTGGACTGTAAATATCAACAGTCATTCATGGGGCTGTGGGTGGGTGGGTGTCATTACAGTGCTTGGAATGTAAATATCAACTATAATTCATGGGGTCGTGGGTGTTGGGGTGTCATTACAGTGCTTTGACTGTAAATATCAACAGTCATTTATGGGGTGGTGGGTGTGAGGGTGTCATTACAGTGCTTGGACTGAAAATATCAACAGTCATTCATTGGGTGGTAGGTGTGTGAGTGTCATTACAGTGTTTTGATTGTAATTATCAACAGTCATTCATAGGGTGGTGGGTGTCATTACAGTGCTTGGACTGTAAATATCAACAGTCATTCATGTGGTGGTGGTTGTGTGAGTGTCATTACAGTGATTTGATTAAAATATTAACAGTCATTCTAAGGGTGGTGGGTATCATTAGAGTGCTTGAACTGTAAATATCAACAGTCATTCATGGGGTTGTGGGTGTGTGGGTGTCATTACAGTGCTTGGACTTAAAATATCAACAGTCAATCATGGGGTGGTGGGTGTGTGGGTGTCATTACAGTGCTTGGACTGTAAAAATCAACAGTCATTCATGGGGTAGTGGGTGTATGGGTGTCATTACAGTGATTTGATTAAATTATTAACAGTCATTCATAGGGTGGTGGGCATCATTAGAGTGCTTGGACTTTAAATATCAACCGTCATTCATGGGGTTGTGGGTGTGTGGGTGTCATTACAGTGCTTGGACTGTAAATATCAACAGTCATTTATAGGGTGGTGGGTGTTTGGGTGTCATTACAGTGCTTAGACTGTAATTAACAACAGTCATTTATTGGGTGATTGGTGTGACTGTGTCATTACAGTGCTTGGACTGTAAATATCAACAGTCATTCATGGGGTGGTGAGTGTGTTTGTGTCATTACAGTTTTTGGACTGTAAATATCAACTATCATTCATTGGGTGGTGGGTGAGTGGGTGTCATTACAGTGCTTGGACTGTGAATATCAACAGTCATTCGTAGGGTGGTGAGTGTGTGGGTGTTATTACAGTGCTTTGACTGTAAATATCAACAGTCATTTAGAGATTGGTTGGTGTCATTTGAGTGCTTGGACTGTAAATATTAACAGTCATTCATGGGGTGGTGGGTGTGTGGATGTCATTACAGTGCTTGGACTGAAAATATCAACAGTCATTTATGGGGTGGTGGGTGTGTGGGTGTCATTACATTGCTCGGACTATAAATATCAACCGTCATTTATGGGATTGTGGGTGTGTGGGTGTCATTACAGTACTTGAACTGTAAATATCAACAGTCAATCGTAGGGTGGTGTTTGTGTGGGTGTCATTACAGTGTTTTGATTGTAAATATCAACAGTCATTCATAGGGTTGTGGGTGTCATTACAGTGCTTGGACTGTAAATATCAACAGTCATTAATGGGGTGGTGGTTGTGTGGGTGTCATTACAGTGCTTGGACTGTAAATATCAACCATAATTCATGGGGTGGTGGGTGTGGGGGTGTCATTACAGTGCTTGGACTGTAAATATCAACAGTCAATCATGGGGTGGTGGGTGTGTGGGTGTCATTACAGTGCTTGGACTGAAAATATCAACATTCATTCATTAAGTGGTAGGTGTGTGAGTGTCATTACAGTGTATTGATTGTAATTATCAACAGTCATTAATAGGGTTGTGGGTGTCATTACAGTGCTTGGACTGTAAATATCAACAGTCATTCATGGGGTGGTGGTTGTGTGGGTGTCATTACAGTGCTTGGACTGTAAATATCAACCATAATTCATGGGGTGGTGGGTGTGGGGGTGTCATTACAGTGCTTGGATTGTAAATATCAACAGTCAATCATGGGGTGGTGAGTGTGTGGGTGTCATTACAGTGCTTGGACTGTAAATATCAACAGTCAATCATGGGGTGGTGGGTGTGTGGGTGTCATTACAGTGCTTGGATTGTAAATATCAATAGTCATTCATGGGGTAGTAGGTGTATGGGTGTCATTACAGTTATTTGATTGTAAATATTAACAGTCATTCATAGGGTGGTGGGTATCATTAGAGTGCTTGGACTGTAAATATTAACAGTCATTAATGGGGTTGTGGGTGTTTGGGTGTCATTACAGTGCTTGGACTGTAAATATCAACTATAATTCATTGGGTGGTAAGAGTTTGGGTGTCATTACAGTGCTTGGACTGTAAATATTAACAGTCATTCATAGGGTGGTGGGTGTGTGAGTGTTATTACAGAGCTTGGACTATAAATATCAACAGTCATTCATGGAGTGGTGGGTGTGTGGGTGTCATTACAGTTCTTGGACTGTAAATATCAACAGTCATTCTTGGGGTGGAGGTTGTGTGGGTGTCATTACAGTGCTTAGACTGAAAATATCAACAGTTATTTATGGGGTGATGGGTGTGACTGTGTCATTACAGTGCTTGGACTGTAAATATCAACAGTCATTCATGGGGTGGTGAGTGTGTGTGTGTTATTACAGTTCTTTGATTGTAAATATCAACAGTCATTTAGAGGTTGGTGGGTGTCATTAGAGTGCTTGGACTGTAAATATCAACAGTCATTCTTGGGGTGGTTGTTGTGTGGGTGTCATTACAGTGCTTAGACTGTAAATATCAACAGTCATTCATGAAGTGGTGTGTGTTTGGTTGTCATTACAGTGCTTGCACTATGAATATCAACAGTTATTCATGGAGTGGTGGGTGTTTGGGTGTCATTACAGTGCTTGGACTATGAATATCAACAGTCAATCATGGGATGGTGGTTGTCAGGGTGTCATTACAGTGCTTGGACTGTAAATATCAACAGTCATTCATGGGGTGGTTGGTGTGTGGGTGTCATTACAGTGCTTGGACTGTAAATATTAACTGTCATTCATGGGGTGGTGGATGTGTAGATGTCATTACAGTGCTTGGACTGATAATATCAACAGTCATTCATTGGGTGGTGGGTGTGTGTTTGTCATTACACTCCTTGGACTGTAAATATTAACAGACATTCATGGGGTGGTGGGTGTGTGGGTGTCATTAAAGTGCTTGGACTGTAAATATCAACAGTCATTCATGGGGTGGTGAGTGTGTCTGTGTCATTAGCGTTCGTGGACTGTAAATTTCAACCATCATTCATTGGGTTGTGGGTGTGTGGGTGTCATTACAGTGCTTGGACTGTAAATATTAACAGTCATCCATTCTGTGGTGGGTGTCATTAGAGTGCTTGGACTGTAAATATTAACTGTCATTCATAGGTCGGTGAGTGTGTGGATGTCATTACAGTGCTTGGTCTGAAAATATCAACCAATATTAATGGGGTGGTAGGTGTGTGGGTGTCATTGCAGTGCTTGATCTGTAAATATCAACAGTAATTCATTCATTGTGGTGGGTGTGTGAGTGTCATTACAGAGCTTGGACTGTAAATATCAACAGTTATTCATGTGGTGGTGGGTGTGTGGGTATCATTAAAGTGCTTGGACTGTAAATATCAACAGTCATTCATGGGGTGGTGAGTGTGTGGGTGTTATTGCAGTTCTTGGACTGTAAATATCAACCATCATTCATTGGGTGGTGGGTGTGTGAGGGTCATTACTGTGCTTGGACTGTGAATAAAAACCGTTATTTATGGTTTGGTGAGTGTGTGGGTGTTATTACAGTGCTTTGACTGTAAATATCAACAGTCATTCAGAGGGTGGTGAGTGTCATTACAGTGCTTGGACTGAAAATATCAACAGTCATTTATGGGGTGGTGGGTGTGTCGGTGTCATTACAGTGCTTGGACTATAAATATCAACCATCATTAAAGTGGTGGTGGGTGTGTGGGTGTCATTACATTGCTTGGACTGTAAATATCAACAGTCATTCATAGGGTGGTGGGTGTGTGAGTGTCATTACAGAGCTTGGACTGTAAATATCAACAGTCATTTATGGGGTGGTGGGTGTGTGGATGTCATTACAGTGCTTGGACTGTAAATATCAACATTCAATCATGGGGTGGTGGGTGTGTGGGTGTCATTACAGTGCTTGGACTGTAAATATCAACAGTCATTCTAGGGGTGGTGTGTGTGTGGGTGTCATTACAGTGTTTTGATTGTAATTACCAACAGTCATTCATAGGGTGGTGGGTGTCATTACAGTGCTTGGACTTTAAATATCAACAGAAATTCATGGGGTGGTGGTTGTGTGGGTGTCATTTCATTGCTTGGACTGTAAATATTAACCATAAATCATGGGGTGGTTGGTGTGGGGGAGTCATTACAGTGCTTGGACTGTAAATATCAACTGTCATTCATATAGTAGTAAGTATCATTAGAGTGCTTGGACTGTAAATATCAACAGTCATTCATGGGGTTGTGGGTGTGTGGGTGTCATTACAGTGCTTAGACTGTAAATATCAACAGTCAATCATGAGGTGGTGGGTGTGTGGTTGTCATTACAGTTTTTGAACTGTAAATATCAACAGTCATTCATGGGGTGGTTTGTGTATGGGTGTCATTACAGTGTTTTGATTGTAAATATCAACAGTCATTCATTATGTGGTGGGTATCATTAAAGTGCTTGGACTGTAAATATTAAGTCATTCATGGGGCTGTTGGTGTGTAGGTGTCATTACAGTGCTTGGAATGTAAATATCAACTATAATTCATGGGGTCGTGGGTGTTGGGGTGTCATTACATTGCTTTGACAGTAAATATCAACAGTCATTTATGGGGTGGTGGGTATCATTAGATTGTTTGGACTGTAAATATCAACAGTCAATCATGGGGTGGTGGGTGTGTGGGTGTCATTACTGTGTTAGGACTGTTGATATCAACAGTCAATCATGGGGTGGTGGGTGTGTGGGTGTCATTACTCTGCTTGGACTGTAAATATCAACAGTCATTCATGGGGAAGTGGGTGTATGGGTGTCATTACATTGATTTGATTAAAATATTAACAGTCATTCATAGGGTGGTGGGTATCATTGGATTGCTTGGACTGTAAATATCAACAGTCATTCATGGGGTTGTGGGTGTGTGGGTGTCATTACAGTGCTTGGACTGTAAATATCAACTATAATTCATGGGGTCGTGGGTGTTGGGGTGTCATTACAGTGCTTTGAGTGGAAATATCAACAGTCATTTATTGGGTGTTTGGGTGTCATTACATTTCTTGGACTGTAAATATCAACAGTCAATCATGGGGTGGTGGGTGTGTGGGTGTCATTACAGTGCTTGGACTGGAAATATCAACAGTCATTCATAGGGTGGTGGGTGTGTGAGTGTTATTACAGAGCTTGGACTGTAAATATCAACAGTCATTTATGGAGTGGTGGGTGTGTGGGTGTGATTACAGTGCTTGGACTGTAAATATCAACAGTCATTCTTGGGGTGGTGGTTGTGTGGGTGTCATTACAGTGCTTAGACAGTAAATATCAACAGTCATTTATGAGGTGATGGGTGTGACTGTGTCATTACAGTGCTTGGACTGTAAATATCAACAGTCATTTATGGGGTGGTGAGTGTGTCTGTGTCATTAGCGTTCGTGGATTGTAAATTTCAACCATCATTCATTGGGTGGTGGGTGTGTGGATGTCATTACAGTGCTTGGACTGTAAATATTACCAGTCATCCATTCTGTGGTGGGTGTCATTAGAGTGCTTGGACTGTAAATATTAACAGTCATTCATAGGTCGGTGAGTGTGTGGATGTCATTACATTGCTTGAACTGAAAATATCAACCAACATTAATGGGGTGGTAGGTGTGTGGGTGTCATTTCAGTGCTTGAACTGTAAATATCAACAGTAATTCATTCATTGTGGTGGGTTTGTGAGTGTCGTTACAGAGCTTGGACTGTAAATATCAACAGTTATTCATGGGGTGGTGGGTGTGTGGGTGTCATGAAAGTGCTTGGACTGTAAATATCAACAGACATTCATGGGGTGGTGAGTGTGTGGGTGTTATTGCAATTCTTGGACTGTAAATATCAACCATCATTTATTGGGTGGTGGGTGTGTGAGTGTCATTACAGTGCTTGTACTGTGAATAATAACAGTTATTTATGGTTTGGTGAGTGTGTGGGTGTTATTACAGTGCTTTGACTGTAAATATCAACAGTCATTCAGAGGGTTGTGAGTGTCATTACAGTGCTTGGACTGAAAATATCAACAGTCATTTATGGGGTGGTTGGTGTGTCGGTGTCATTACAGTGTGTGGACTATAAATATCAACCATCATTTAAGTGGTGGTGGGTGTGTGGGTGTCATTACATTGCTTGGACTGTAAATATCAACAGTCATTCATAGGGTGGTGGGTGTGTGAGTGTCATTACAGAGCTTGGACTGTAAATATCAACAGTCATTCATGGGGTGGTGGGTGTGTGGATGTCATTACAGTGCTTGGACTGTAAATATCAACAGTCAATCATGGGGTGGTGGGTGTGTGGGTGTCATTACAGTGCTTGGACTGTAAATATCAACAGTCATTCTTGGGGTGGTGGGTGTGTGGGTGTCATTACAGTGTTTTGATTGTAATTATCAACAGCCATTCATAGGGTGGTGGGTGTCATTACAGTGCTTGGACTGTAAATATCAACAGTAATTCAAGGGGTGGTGGTTGTTTGGGTGTCATTTCATTGCTTGGACTGTAAATATCAACCATAATTCATGGGGTGGTGGGTGTGTCATTACAGTGCTAGGAATGTAAATATCAACAGTCAATCATGGGCTGGTGGGTGTGTGGGTGTCATTACAGTGCTTGGACTGTAAATATCAACAGTCTTTCATGGGGTGGTGGGTGTATGGGTGTCATTACAGTGATTTGATTGTAAATATCAACAGTCATTCATAGGGTGGTGGGTATCATTAGAGTGCTTGGACTGTAAATATCAACAGTCATTCATGGGGTTGTGGGTGTGTGGGTGTCATTACAGTGCTTGGACTGTAAATATCAACAGTCAATTATGGGGTGGTGGGTGTGTGGCTGTCATTACGGTTCTTGGACTTTAAATATCAACAGTCATTCATGGGGTGGTGGGTGTATGGGTGTCATTACAGTGTTTTGATTGTAAATATCAACAGTCATTCATTGGGTGGTGGGTATCATTAAAGTGCTTGTACTGTAAATATCAACAGTCATTCATTGAGCTGTGGGTGTGTGGGTGTCATTACAGTGCTTGGACTGTAAATATCAACTATAATTCATGGGGTCGTGGGTGTTGGGGTGTCATTACATTGCTTTGACTGTAAATATCAACAGTCATTTATGGGGTGGTGGGTGTGAGGGTGTCATTACAGTGCTTGGACTGAAAATATCAACAGTCATTCATGGGGTGGTAGGTGTGTGAGTTTCATTACAGTGTTTTGATTGTAATTATTAACAGTCATTCATAGGGTTGTGGGTGTCTTTACAGTGCTTGGACTGTAAATATCAACAGTCAATCATGGGGTGGTGGGTGTGTGGGTGTCATTACTGTGCTTGGACTGTAAATATCAACAGTCAATCATGGGGTGGTGGGTGTGTGGGTGTCATTACTGTGCTTGGACTGTAAATATTAACAGTCATTTATAGGGTGGTGGGTGTTTGGGTGTCATTACATTGCTTGGACTGTAAATATCAACAGTCAATCATCGGGTTGTGGGTGTGTGGGTGTCATTACAGTGCTTGGACTGTAAATATCAACAGTCATTCATAGGGTGGTGGATGTGTGAGTGTTATTACAGAGCTTGGACTGTAAATATCAACAGTCATTCATTGAGTGGTGGGTGTGTGGGTGTCATTACATTGCTTGGACTGTAAATATCAACAGTCATTCTTGGGGTGGTGGTTGTGTGGGTGTCATTACAGTACTTAGACAGTAAATATCAACAGTCATTTATGGTTTGATGGGTGTGACTGTGTCATTACAGTGCTTGGACTGTAAATATCAACAGTCATTCATGGGGTGGTGAGTGTGTGTGTGTCATTAGAGTTTTTGGACTATAAATATCAACAATTATTCATTGGGTGGTGGGTGAGTGGGTGTCATTACAGTGCTTGGACTGTGAATATCAACAGTCATTTGTAGGGTGGTGAGTTTGTGGGTGTTATTACAGTGCTTTGACTGTAAATATCAACAGTCATTCAGAGATTGGTTGGTGTAATTAGAGTGCTTGGACTGTAAATATTAACAGTCATTCATAGGGGGGTGGATGTGTGGATGTCATTACAGTGCTTGGACTAAAAATATCAACAGTCATTTATGGGGTGGTGGGTGTGTGGGTGTCATTACATTGCTCGGACTATAAATATCAACCGTCATTTATGGGGTTGTGGGTGTGTGGGTGTCATTATAGTGCTTGGACTGTAAATAACAACAGTCAATCGTGGGGTGGTGGGTGTGTGGGTGTCATTACAGTGTTTTAAATGAAAATATCAACAGTCATTCATAGGGTGGTGGGTATCATTAAAGTGCTTGGACTGTAAATATCAACAGTCATTTATGGGGTGGTGGGTGTGAGGGTGTCATTACAGTGCTTGGACTGAAAATATCAACAGCCATTCATTGGGTGGTAGGTGTGTGAGTGTCATTACAGTGTTTTGATTGTAATTATCAACAGTCATTCATAGGGTTGTGGGTGTCATTACAGTGCTTGGACTGTAAATATCAACAGTCATTCATGTGGTGGTGGTTGTGTGAATGCCATTACAGTGATTTGATTAAAATATTAACAGTCATTCTAAGGGTGGTGGGTATCATTAGAGTGCTTGAACTGCAAATATCAACAGTCATTCATGGGGTTGTGGGTGTGTGGGTGTCATTACAGTGCTTGGACTGTAAATATCAACAGCCAATCATGGGGTGGTGGGTGTGTGGGTGCCATTACAGTGCTTGGACTGTAAAAATCAACAGTCATTCATGGGGTAGTGGGTGTATGGGTGTCATTACAGTGATTTGATTAAATTATTAACAGTCATTCATAGGGTGGTGGGTATCATTAGAGTTCTTGGACTGTAAATATCAACAGTCATTCATGGGGTTGTGGGTGTGTGGGTGTCATTACAGTGCTTGGACTGTAAATATCAACTATAATTCATGGGGTCGTGGGTGTTGGGGTGTCATTACAGTGCTTTGAGTGTAAATATCAACAGTCATATATTGGGTGGTGGGTAGCATTACAGTGCTTGGACTGTAAATATCAACAGTCAATCATAGGGTTGTGGGTGTGTGGGTGTCATTACAGTGCTTGGACTGTAAAAATCAACAGTCATTCATGGGGTAGTGGGTGTATGGGTGTCATTACAGTGATTAGATTAAATTATTAACAGTCATTCATAGGGTGGTGGGTATCATTAGAGTGCTTGGACTGTAAATATCAACAGTCATTCATGGGGTTGTGGGTGTGTGGGTGTCATTACAGTGCTTGGACTGTAAATATCAACTATAATTCATGGGGTCGTGGGTGTTGGGGTGTCATTACAGTGCTTTGAGTGTAAATATCAACAGTCATTTATTAGGTGGTGGGTAGCATTACAGTGCTTTGAGTGTAAATATCAACAGTCATTTATTAGGTGGTGGTTAGCATTACAGTGCTTGGACTGTAAATATCAACAGTCAATCATAGGGTGATGGGTGTGTGGGTGTCATTACAGTGCTTGGACTGTAAATATCAACAGTCATTTATAGGGTGGTGGGTGTTTGGGTGTCATTCCATTGCTTGGACTGTAAATATCAACAGTCAATCATGGGGTGGTGGGTGTGTGGGTGTCATTACAGTGCTTGGACTGTAAATATCAACAGTCATTTATAGGGTGGTGGGTGTGTGAGTGTTATTACAGAGCTTGGACTGTAAATATCAACAGTCATTCTTGGGGTGGTGGGTGTGTGGGTGTCATTACAGTGCTTAGACTGTAAATATCAAAATTCATTTATGGGGTGATGGGTGTGACTGTGTCATTACAGTGCTTGGACTGTAAATATCAACAGTTTTTCATGGGGTGGTGAGTGTGTGTGTGTCATTACAGTTTTTGGACTGTAAATATCAACTATCATTCATTGGGTGGTGGGTGAGTGGGTGTCATTACAGTGCTTGGACTGTGAATATCAACAGTCATTCATAGGGTGGTGAGTGTGTGGGTGTTATTACAGTGCTTTGACTGTAAATATCAACAGTCATTTAGAGACTGGTTGGTGTCATTTGAGTGCTTGGACTGTAAATATTAACAGTCATTCATGGGGTGGTGGGTGTGTGTATGTCATTACAGTGCTTGGACTGAAAATATCAACAGTCATTTATGGGGTGGTGGGTGTGCGGGTGTCATTACATTGCTCGGACTATAAATATCAACCGTCATTTATGGGGTTGTGGGTGTGTGGGTGTCATTACAGTGCTTGAACTGTAAATATCAACAGTCAATCGTAGGGTGGTGTTTGTGTGGGTGTCATTACAGTGTTTTGATTGTAAATATCAACAGTCATTCATAGGGTGGTGGGTATCATTAAAGTGCTTGGACTGTAAATATCAACAGTCATTCATGGGGCTCTGGGTGTGTGGGTGTCATTACAGTGCTTTGAATGTAAATATCAACTATAATTCATGGGGTCGTGGGTGTTGGGGTGTCATTACAGTGCTTTGACTGTAATTATCAACAGTCATTTATGGGGTGGTGGGTGTGAGGGTGTCATTACAGTGCTTGGACTGAAAATATCAACAGCCATTCATTGGGTGGTAGGTGTGTGAGTGTCATTACAGTGTTTTGATTGTAATTATCAACAGTCATTCATAGGGTTGTGGGTGTCATTACAGTGCTTGGACTGTAAATATCAACAGTCATTCATGTGGTGGTGGTTGTGTGAATGCCATTACAGTGATTTGATTAAAATATTAACAGTCATTCTAAGGGTGGTGGGTATCATTAGAGTGCTTGAACTGTAAATATCAACAGTCATTCATGGGGTTGTGGGTGTGTGGGTGTCATTACAGTGCTTGGACTGTAAATATCAACAGCCAATCATGGGGTGGTGGGTGTGTGGGTGCCATTACAGTGCTTGGACTGTAAAAATCAACAGTCATTCATGGGGTAGTGGGTGTATGGGTGTCATTACAGTGATTTGATTAAATTATTAACAGTCATTCATAGGGTGGTGGGTATCATTAGAGTTCTTGGACTGTAAATATCAACAGTCATTCATGGGGTTGTGGGTGTGTGGGTGTCATTACAGTGCTTGGACTGTAAATATCAACTATAATTCATGGGGTCGTGGGTGTTGGGGTGTCATTACAGTGCTTTGAGTGTAAATATCAACAGTCATATATTGGGTGGTGGGTAGCATTACAGTGCTTGGACTGTAAATATCAACAGTCAATCATAGGGTGGTGGGTGTGTGGGTGTCATTACAGTGCTTGGACTGTAAAAATCAACAGTCATTCATGGGGTAGTGGGTGTATGGGTGTCATTACAGTGATTAGATTAAATTATTAACAGTCATTCATAGGGTGGTGGGTATCATTAGAGTGCTTGGACTGTAAATATCAACATTCATTCATGGGGTTGTGGGTGTGTGGGTGTCATTACAGTGCTTGGACTGTAAATATCAACTATAATTCATGGGGTCGTGGGTGTTGGGGTGTCATTACAGTGCTTTGAGTGTAAATATCAACAGTCATTTATTAGGTGGTGGGTAGCATTACAGTGCTTTGAGTGTAAATATCAACAGTCATTTATTAGGTGGTGGGTAGCATTACAGTGCTTGGACTGTAAATATCAACAGTCAATCATAGGGTGATGGGTGTGTGGGTGTCATTACAGTGCTTGGACTGTAAATATCAACAGTCATTTATAGGGTGGTGGGTGTTTGGGTGTCATTCCATTGCTTGGACTGTAAATATCAACAGTCAATCATGGGGTGGTGGGTGTGTCGGTGTCATTACAGTGCTTGGACTGTAAATATCAACAGTCATTTATAGGGTGGTGGGTGTGTGAGTGTTATTACAGAGCTTGGACTGTAAATATCAACAGTCATTCTTGGGGTGGTGGGTGTGTGGGTGTCATTACAGTGCTTAGACTGTAAATATCAACAGTCATTTATGGGGTGATGGGTGTGACTGTGTCATTACAGTGCTTGGACTGTGAATTTCAACAGTCATTCGTAGGGTGGTGAGTGTGTGGGTGTTATTACAGTGCTTTGACTGTAAATATCAACAGTCATTTAGAGATTGGTTGGTGTCATTTGAGTGCTTGGACTGTAAATATTAACAGTTATTCATGGGGTGGTGGGTGTGTGTATGTCATTACAGTGCTTCTACTGAAAATATCAACAGTCAATCATTGGGTGGTCGGTGTGTGTTTGTCATTACAGTTCTTGGACTGTAAATATCAACAGTCATTCATGGGGTGGTGGGTGTATGGGTGTCATTACAGTGTTTTGATTGTAAATATCAACAGTCATTCATAGGGTGGTGGGTATCATTAAAGTGCTTGAACTGTAAATATCAACAGTCATTCATGGGGCTGTGGGTGTTTGGGTGTCATTACAGTGCTTGGACTGTAAATATCAACTATATTTCATGGGGTCGTGGGTGTTGGAGTGTCATTACATTGCTTTGACTGTAAATATCAACAGTCATTTATGGGGTGGTGGGTATGAGGGTGTCATTACAGTGCTTGGACTGAAAATATCAACAGTCATTCATGGGGTGGTAGGTGTGTGAGTATCATTACAGTGTTTTGATTGTAATTATCAACAGTCATTCATAGGGTGGTGGGTGTCATTACAGTGCTTGGACTGTAAATATCAACAGTCATTCATGTGGTGGTGGTTGTGTGAGTGTCATTACAGTGATTTGTTTAAAATATTAAAAGTCATTCACAGGGTGGTGGGTATCATTAGAGTGCTTGGACTGTAAATATCAACAGTCATTCATGGGGTTGTGGGTTTGTGGGTGTCATTACAGTGCAATGACTGTAAATATCAACAGTCAATCATGGGGTGGTGGGTGTGTGGGTGTCATTACAGTGCTTGGACTGTAAATATCAACAGTCATTCCTGGGGTAGTGGGTGTATGGGTGTCATTACAGTGATTTAATTAAATTATTAACAGTCATTCATAGGGTGGTGGGTATCATTAGAGTACTTGGACTGTAAATATCAACAGTCATTCATGGGGTTGTGGGTGTGTGGGTGTCATTACAGTGCTTGGACTGTAAATATCAACTATAATTCATGGGGTCGTGGGTGATGGGGTGTCATTACAGTGCATTGAGTGTAAATATCAACAGTCATTTATTGGGTGGTGGGTAGCATTACAGTGCTTGGACTGTAAATATCAACAGTCAATCATAGGGTGATGGGTGTGTGGGTGTCATTACAGTACTTGGACTGTAAATATCAACTATAATTCATGGGGTTGTGGGTGTGTGGGTGTCATTACAATGCTTGGACTGTAAATATCAACAGTCATTCATGGGGCTGTGGGTGGGTGGGTGTCATTACAGTGCTTGGAATGTAAATATCAACTATAATTCATGGGGTCGTGGGTGTTGGGGTGTCATTACAGTGCTTTGACTGTAAATATCAACAGTCATTTATGGGGTGGTGGGTGTGAGGGTGTCATTACAGTGCTTGGACTGAAAATATCAACAGTCATTCATTGGGTAGTAGGTGTGTGAGTGTCATTACAGTGTTTTGATTGTAATTATCAACAGTCATTCATAGGGTGGTGGGTGTCATTACAGTGCTTGGACTGTAAATATCAACAGTCATTCATGTGGTGGTGGTTGTGTGAGTGTCATTACAGTGATTTGATTAAAATATTAACAGTCATTCTAAGGGTGGTGGGTATCATTAGAGTGCTTGAACTGTAAATATCAACAGTCATTCATGGGGTTGTGGGTGTGTGGGTGTCATTACAGTGCTTGGACTTAAAATATCAACAGTCAATCATGGGGTGGTGGGAGTGTGGGTGTCATTACAGTGCTTGGACTGTAAAAATCAACAGTCATTCATGGGGTAGTGGGTGTATGGGTGTCATTACAGTGATTTGATTAAATTATTAACAGTCATTCATAGGGTGGTGGGCGTCATTAGAGTGCTTGGACTTTAAATATCAACCGTCATTCATGGGGTTGTGGGTGTGTGGGTGTCATTACAGTGCTTGGACTGTAAATATCAACAGTCATTTATAGGGTGGTGGGTGTTTGGGTGTCATTACAGTGCTTAGACTGTAAATAACAACAGTCATTTATTGGGTGATTGGTGTGACTGTGTCATTACAGTGCTTGGACTGTAAATATCAACAGTCATTCATGGGGTGGTGAGTGTGTTTGTGTCATTACAGTTTTTGGACTGTAAATATCAACTATCATTCATTGGGTGGTGGGTGAGTGGGTGTCATTACAGTGCTTGGACTGTGAATATCAACAGTCATTCGTAGGGTGGTGAGTGTGTGGGTGTTATTACAGTGCTTTGACTGTAAATATCAACAGTCATTTAGAGATTGGTTGGTGTCATTTGAGTGCTTGGACTGTAAATATTAACAGTCATTCATGGGGTGGTGGGTGTGTGGATGTCATTACAGTGCTTGGACTGAAAATATCAACAGTCATTTATGGGGTGGTCGGTGTGTGGGTGTCATTACATTGCTCGGACTATAAATATCAACCGTCATTTATGGGATTGTGGGTGTGTGGGTGTCATTACAGTGCTTGAACTGTAAATATCAACAGTCAATCGTAGGGTGGTGTTTGTGTGGGTGTCATTACAGTGTTTTGATTGTAAATATCAACAGTCATTCATAGGGTTGTGGGTGTCATTACAGTGCTTGGACTGTAAATATCAACAGTCATTAATGGGGTGGTGGTTGTGTGGGTGTCATTACAGTGCTTGGACTGTAAATATCAACCATAATTCATGGGGTGGTGGGTGTGGGGGTGTCATTACAGTGCTTGGACTGTAAATATAAACAGTCAATCATGGGGTGGTGGGTGTGTGGGTGTCATTACAGTGCTTGGACTGAAAATATCAACAGTCATTCATTAAGTGGTAGGTGTGTGAGTGTCATTACAGTGTATTGATTGTAATTATCAACAGTCATTAATAGGGTTTTGGGTGTCATTACAGTGCTTGGACTGTAAATATCAACAGTCATTCATGGGGTGGTGGTTGTGTGGGTGTCATTACAGTGCTTCGACTGTAAATATCAACCATAATTCATGGGGTGGTGGGTGTGGGGGTGTCATTACAGTGCTTGGATTGTAAATATCAACAGTCAATCATGGGGTGGTGAGTGTGTGGGTGTCATTACAGTGCTTGGACTGTAAATATCAACAGTCAATCATGGGGTGGTGGGTGTGTGGGTGTCATTACAGTGCTTGGATTGTAAATATCAATAGTCATTCATGGGGTAGTAGGTGTATGGGTGTCATTACAGTTATTTGATTGTAAATATTAACAGTCATTCATAGGGTGGTGGGTATCATTAGAGTGCTTGGACTGTAAATATCAACAGTCATTAATGGGATTGTGGGTGTTTGGGTGTCATTACAGTGCTTGGACTGTAAATATCAACTATAATTCATTGGGTGGTAAGTGTTTGGGTGTCATTACAGTGCTTGGACTGTAAATATTAACAGTCATTCATAGGGTGGTGGGTGTGTGAGTGTTATTACAGAGCTTGGACTATAAATATCAACAGTCATTCATGGAGTGGTGGGTGTGTGGGTGTCATTACAGTTCTTGGACTGTAAATATCAACAGTCATTCTTGGGGTGGAGGTTGTGTGGGTGTCATTACAGTGCTTAGACTGAAAATATCAACAGTTATTTATGGGGTGATGGGTGTGACTGTGTCATTACAGTGCTTGGACTGTAAATATCAACAGTCATTCATGGGGTGGTGAGTGTGTGTGTGTTATTACAGTTCTTTGATTGTAAATATCAACAGTCATTTAGAGGTTGGTGGGTGTCATTAGAGTGCTTGGACTGTAAATATCAACAGTCATTCTTGGGGTGGTTGTTGTGTGGGTGTCATTACAGTGCTTAGACTGTAAATATCAACAGTCATTCATGAAGTGGTGTGTGTTTGGTTGTCATTACAGTGCTTGCACTATGAATATCAACAGTTATTCATGGAGTGGTGGGTGTTTGGGTGTCATTACAGTGCTTAGACTATGAATATCAACAGTCAATCATGGGATGGTGGTTGTCAGGGTGTCATTACAGTGCTTGGACTGTAAATATCAACAGTCATTCATGGGGTGGTTGGTGTGTGGGTGTCATTACAGTGCTTGGACTGTAAATATTAACTGTCATTCATGGGGTGGTGGATGTGTAGATGTCATTACAGTGCTTGGACTGATAATATCAACAGTCATTCATTGGGTGGTGGGTGTGTGTTTGTCATTACACTCCTTGGCCTGTAAATATTAACAGTCATTCATGGGGTGGTGGGTGTGTGGGTGTCATTAAAGTGCTTGGACTGTAAATATCAACAGTCATTCATGGGGTGGTGAGTGTGTCTGTGTCATTAGCGTTCGTGGACTGTAAATTTCAACCATCATTCATTGGGTTGTGGGTGTGTGGTTGTCATTACAGTGCTTGGACTGTAAATATTAACAGTCATCCATTCTGTGGTGGGTGTCATTAGAGTGCTTGGACTGTAAATATTAACTGTCATTCATAGGTCGGTGAGTGTGTGGATGTCATTACAGTGCTTGGTCTGAAAATATCAACCAATATTAATGGGGTGGTAGGTGTGTGGGTGTCATTGCAGTGCTTGATCTGTAAATATCAACAGTAATTCATTCATTGTGGTGGGTGTGTGAGTGTCATTACAGAGCTTGGACTGTAAATATCAACAGTTATTCATGTGGTGGTGGGTGTGTGTGTATCATTAAAGTGCTTGGACTGTAAATATCAACAGTCATTCATGGGGTGGTGAGTGTGTGGGTGTTATTGCAGTTCTTGGACTGTAAATATCAACCATCATTCATTGGGTGGTGGGTGTGTGAGGGTCATTACTGTGCTTGGATTGTGAATAAAAACCGTTATTTATGGTTTGGTGAGTGTGTGGGTGTTATTACAGTGCTTTGACTGTAAATATCAACAGTCATTCAGAGAGTGGTGAGTGTCATTACAGTGCTTGGACTGAAAATATCAACAGTCATTTATGGGGTGGTGGGTGTGTCGGTGTCATTACAGTGCTTGGACTATAAATATCAACCATCATTAAAGTGGTGGTGGGTGTGTGGGTGTCATTACATTGCTTGGACTGTAAATATCAACAGTCATTCATAGGGTGGTGGGTGTGTGAGTGTCATTACAGAGCTTGGACTGTAAATATCAATAGTCATTTATGGGGTGGTGGGTGTGTGGATGTCATTACAGTGCTTGGACTGTAAATATCAACATTCAATCATGGGGTGGTGGGTGTGTGGGTGTCATTACAGTGCTTGGACTGTAAATATCAACAGTCATTCTAGGGGTGGTGGGTGTGTGGGTGTCATTACAGTGTTTTGATTGTAATTACCAACAGTCATTCATAGGGTGGTGGGTGTCATTACAGTGCTTGGACTGTAAATATCAACAGAAATTCATGGGGTGGTGGTTGTGTGGGTGTCATTTCATTGTTTGGACTGTAAATATTAACCATAAATCATGGGGTGGTTGGTGTGGGGGAGTCATTACAGTGCTTGGACTGTAAATATCAACAGTCAATCATGGGGTGGTGGGTGTGTGTGTGTTATTACAGTGCTTGGACTGTAAAAATCAACTGTCATTCATATAGTAGTAAGTATCATTAGAGTGCTTGGACTGTAAATATCAACAGTCATTCATGGGGTTGTGGGTGTGTGGGTGTCATTACAGTGCTTAGACTGTAAATATCAACAGTCAATCATGAGGTGGTGGGTGTGTGGTTGTCATTACAGTTTTTGAACTGTAAATATCAACAGTCATTCATGGGGTGGTGGGTGTATGGGTGTCATTACAGTGTTTTGATTGTAAATATCAACAGTCATTCATTATGTGGTGGGTATCATTAAAGTGCTTGGACTGTAAATATTAAGTCATTCATGGGGCTGTTGGTGTGTAGGTGTCATTACAGTGCTTGGAATGTAAATATCAACTATAATTCATGGGGTCGTGGGTGTTGGGGTGTCATTACATTGCTTTGACAGTAAATATCAACAGTCATTTATGGGGTGGTGGGTATCATTAGATTGCTTGGACTGTAAATATCAACAGTCAATCATGGGGTGGTGGGTGTGTGGGTGTCATTACTGTGTTAGGACTGTTGATATCAACAGTCAATCATGGGGTGGTGGGTGTGTGGGTGTCATTACTCTGCTTGGACTGTAAATATCAACAGTCATTCATGGGGAAGTGGGTGTATGGGTGTCATTACATTGATTTGATTAAAATATTAACAGTCATTCATAGGGTGGTGGGTATCATTGGATTGCTTGGACTGTAAATATCAACAGTCATTCATGGGGTTGTGGGTGTGTGGGTGTCATTACAGTGCTTGGACTGTAAATATCAACTATAATTCATGGGGTCGTGGGTGTTGGGGTGTCATTACAGTGCTTTGAGTGGAAATATCAACAGTCATTTATTGGGTGGTGGGTACAATTACAGTACTTGGACTGTAAATATCAACAATCAATCATTGGGTGATGGGTGTGTGGGTGTCATTACAGTGCTTGTACTGTAAATATCAACAGTCATTTATAGGGTGGTGGGTGTTTGGGTGTCATTACATTTCTTGGACTGTAAATATCAACAGTCAATCATGGGGTGGTGGGTGTGTGGGTGTCATTACAGTGCTTGGACTGGAAATATCAACAGTCATTCATAGGGTGGTGGGTGTGTGAGTGTTATTACAGAGCTTGGACTGTAAATATCAACAGTCATTTATGGAGTGGTGGGTGTGTGGGTGTGATTACAGTGCTTGGACTGTAAATATCAACAGTCATTCTTGGGGTGGTGGTTGTGTGGGTGTCATTACAGTGCTTAGACAGTAAATATCAACAGTCATTTATGAGGTGATGGGTGTGACTGTGTCATTACAGTGCTTGGACTGTAAATATCAACAGTCATTTATGGGGTGGTGAGTGTGTCTGTGTCATTAGCGTTCGTGGATTGTAAATTTCAACCATCATTCATTGGGTGGTGGGTGTGTGGATGTCATTACAGTGCTTGGACTGTAAATATTACCAGTCATCCATTCTGTGGTGGGTGTCATTAGAGTGCTTGGACTGTAAATATTAACAGTCATTCATAGGTCGGTGAGTGTGTGGATGTCATTACAGTGCTTGAACTGAAAATATCAACCAACATTAATGGGGTGGTAAGTGTGTGGGTGTCATTTCAGTGCTTGAACTGTAAATATCAACAGTAATTCATTCATTGTGGTGGGTGTGTGAGTGTCGTTACAGAGCTTGGACTGTAAATATCAACAGTTATTCATGGGGTGGTGGGTGTGTGGGTATCATGAAAGTGCTTGGACTGTAAATATCAACAGACATTCATGGGGTGGTGAGTGTGTGGGTGTTATTGCAATTCTTGGACTGTAAATATCAACCATCATTTATTGGGTGGTGGGTGTGTGAGTGTCATTACAGTGCTTGTACTGTGAATAATAACAGTTATTTATGGTTTGGTGAGTGTGTGGGTGTTATTACAGTGCTTTGACTGTAAATATCAACAGTCATTCAGAGGGTTGTGAGTGTCATTACAGTGCTTGGACTGAAAATATCAACAGTCATTTATGGGGTGGTTGGTGTTTCGGTGTCATTACAGTGTGTGGACTATAAATATCAACCATCATTTAAGTGGTGGTGGGTGTGTGGGTGTCATTACATTGCTTGGACTGTAAATATCAACAGTCATTCATAGGGTGGTGGGTGTGTGAGTGTCATTACAGAGCTTGGACTGTAAATATCAACAGTCATTCATGGGGTGGTGGGTGTGTGGATTTCATTACAGTGCTTGGACTGTAAATATCAACAGTCAATCATGGGGTGGTGGGTGTGTGGGTGTCATTACAGTGCTTGGACTGTAAATATCAACAGTCATTCTTGGGGTGGTGGGTGTGTGGGTGTCATTACAGTGTTTTGATTGTAATTATCAACAGCCATTCATAGGGTGGTGGGTGTCATTACAGTGCTTGGACTGTAAATATCAACAGTAATTCAAGGGGTGGTGGTTGTTTGGGTGTCATTTCATTGCTTGGACTGTAAATATCAACCATAATTCATGGGGTGGTGGGTGTGTCATTACAGTGCTTGGAATGTAAATATCAACAGTCAATCATGGGCTGGTGGGTGTGTGGGTGTCATTACAGTGCTTGGACTGTAAATATCAACAGTCTTTCATGGGGTGGTGGCTGTATGGGTGTCATTACAGTGATTTGATTGTAAATATCAACAGTCATTCATAGGGTGGTGGGTATCATTAGAGTGCTTGGACTGTAAATATCAACAGTCATTCATGGGGTTGTGGGTGTGTGGGTGTCATTACAGTGCTTGGACTGTAAATATCAACAGTCAATTATGGGGTGGTGGGTGTGTGGTTGTCATTACGGTTCTTGGACTTTAAATATCAACAGTCATTCATGGGGTGGTGGGTGTATGGGTGTCATTACAGTGTTTTGATTGTATATATCAACAGTCATTCATTGGGTGGTGGGTATCATTAAAGTGCTTGTACTGTAAATATCAACAGTCATTCATGGAGCTGTGGGTGTGTGGGTGTCATTACAGTGCTTGGACTGTAAATATCAACTATAATTCATGGGGTCGTGGGTGTTGGGGTGTCATTACATTGCTTTGACTGTAAATATCAACAGTCATTTATGGGGTGGTGGGTGTGAGGGTGTCATTACAGTGCTTGGACTGAAAATATCAACAGTCATTCATGGGGTGGTAGGTGTGTGAGTTTCATTACAGTGTTTTGATTGTAATTATTAACAGTCATTCATAGGGTTGTGGGTGTCTTTACAGTGCTTGAACTGTAAATATCAACAGTCAATCATGGGGTGGTGGGTGTGTGGGTGTCATTACTGTGCTTGGACTGTAAATATCAACAGTCAATCATGGGGTGGTGGGTGTGTGGGTGTCATTATTGTGCTTGGACTGTAAATATTAACAGTCATTTATAGGGTGGTGGGTGTTTGGGTGTCATTACATTGCTTGGACTGTAAATATCAACAGTCAATCATCGGGTTGTGGGTGTGTGGGTGTCATTACAGTGCTTGGACTGTAAATATCAACAGTCATTCATAGGGTGGTGGATGTGTGAGTGTTATTACAGAGCTTGGACTGTAAATATCAACAGTCATTCATTGAGTGGTGGGTGTGTGGGTGTCATTACATTGCTTGGACTGTAAATATCAACAGTCATTCTTGGGGTGGTGGTTGTGTGGGTGTCATTACAGTACTTAGACAGTAAATATCAACAGTCATTTATGGTTTGATGGGTGTGACTGTGTCATTACAGTGCTTGGACTGTAAATATCAACAGTCATTCATGGGGTGGTGAGTGTGTGTGTGTCATTAGAGTTTTTGGACTATAAATATCAACAATTATTCATTGGGTGGTGGGTGAGTGGGTGTCATTACAGTGCTTGGACTGTGAATATCAACAGTCATTTGTAGGGTGGTGAGTTTGTGGGTGTTATTACAGTGCTTTGACTGTAAATATCAACAGTCATTCAGAGATTGGTTGGTGTAATTAGAGTGCTTGGACTGTAAATATTAACAGTCATTCATAGGGGGGTGGATGTGTGGATGTCATTACAGTGCTTGGATTAAAAATATCAACAGTCATTTATGGGGTGGTGGGTGTGTGGGTGTCATTACATTGCTCGGACTATAAATATCAACCGTCCTTTATGGGGTTGTGGGTGTGTGGGTGTCATTATAGTGCTTGGACTGTAAATAACAACAGTCAATCGTGGGGTCGTGGGTGTGTGGGTGTCATTACAGTGTTTTAAATGAAAATATCAACAGTCATTCATAGGGTGGTGGGTATCATTAAAGTGCTTGGACTGTAAATATCAACAGTCATTTATAGGGTGGTGGGTGTGAGGGTGTCATTACAGTGCTTGGACTGAAAATATCAACAGTCATTCATGGAGTGGTAGGTGTGTGAGTGTCATTACAGTGTATTGATTGTAATTATCAACAGTCATTTATAGTGTGGTGGGTATCATTACAGTGCTTGGACTGTAAATATCAACAGTCATTCATAGGGTGGTGGTTGTGTGGGTGTCATTACAGTGCTTGGACTGTAAATATCAACCATAATTCATGGGGTGGTGGGTGTGGGGGTGTCATTACAGTGTTTGGACTGTAAATATCAACAGTCAATCATAGGGTGGTGGGTGTGTGGGTGTCATTACAGTGCTTAAACTGTAAATATCAACAGTCATTCATGGGGTAGTGGGTGTATGGGTGTCATTACAGTGATTTGATTGTAAATATTTACAGTCATTCATAAGGTGGTGGGTATCATTAGAGTGCTCCGACTGTAAATATTAACAGTCATTCATGGGGTTGTTGGGGTGTGGGTGTCATTACCGTGCTTGGACTTTAAATATCAACTATAATTCATTGTGTCGTGGGTGTTGGGGTGTCATTACAGTGCTTTGAGTGTAAATTTCAACAGTCATTTATAGTGTGGTGGGTATCATTACAGTGCTTGGACTGTAAATATCAACAGTCATTCATGGGGTGGTGGTTGTGTGGGTGTCATTACAGTGCTTGGACTGTAAATATCAACCATAATTCATGGGGTGGTGGGTGTGGGGGTGTCATTACAGTGCTTGGACTGTAAATATCAACAGTCAATCATGGGGTGGTGAGTGTGTGGGTGTCATTACAGTGCTTGGACTGTAAATATCAACAGTCAATCATGGGGTGGTGGGTGTGTGGGTGTCATTACAGTGCTTGGATTGTAAATATCAATAGTCATTCATGGGGTAGTAGGTGTATGGGTGTCATTACAGTTATTTGATTGTAAATATTAACAGTCATTCATTGGGTGGTGGGTATCATTAGAGTGCTTGGACTGTAAATATCAACAGTCATTAATGGGGTTGTTGGTGTTTGGGTGTCATTACAGTGCTTGGACTGTAAATATCAACTATAATTCATTGGGTGGTAAGTGTTTGGGTGTCATTACAGTGCTTGGACTGTAAATATTAACAGTCATTCATAGGGTGGTGGGTGTGTGAGTGTTATTACAGAGCTTGGACTATAAATATCAACAGTCATTCATGGAGTGGTGGGTGTGTGGGTGTCATTACAGTTCTTGGACTGTAAATATCAACAGTCATTCTTGGGGTGGAGGTTGTGTGGGTGTCATTACAGTGCTTAGACTGTAAATATCAACAGTTATTTATAGGGTGATGGGTGTGAATGTGTCATTACAGTGCTTGGACTGTAAATATCAACAGTCATTCATGGGGTGGTGAGTGTGTGTGTGTTATTACAGTGTTTTGATTGTAATTATTAATAGTCATTCATAGGGTTGTGGGTGTCTTTACAGTGCTTGGACTGTAAATATCAACAGTCAATCATGGGGTGGTGGGTGTGTGGGTGTCATTACAGTGCTTGGACTGTAAATATCAACAGTCATTTATAGGGTGGTTGGAGTTTGGGTGTCAATACATTGCTTGGACTGTAATTATCAACAGTCAATCATGGGGTGGTGGGTGTTTTGGTGTCATTACAGTGCTTGGACTGTAAATATTAACGGTCATTCATAGGGTGGTGGATGTGTGAGTGTTATTACAGAGCTTTTACTGTAAATATGAACAGTCATTCAAGGAATGTTGGGTTTGTGGGTGTCATTACCGTGCTTGGACTGTAAATATCAACAGTCATTCTTGGGGTGGTGGTTGTGTGGGTGTCATTACAGTGCTTAGACTGTAAATATCAACAGTCATTTATTCGGTGATGGGTGTGACTGTGTCATTACAGTGCTTGGACTGTAAATATCAACAGTCATTCATGGGGTGGTGAGTGTGTGGGTGTTATTACAGTGCTTTGATTGTAAATATCAACAGTCATTCAGATTTTTGGTGGGTGTCATTAGAGTGCGTGGACTGTAAATATCTATTCATTCATGGGGTGGTGGTTGTCTGTGTGTCATCATTGCTTGAACTGTAAATATCAACAGTCATTCATGGGGAGGTGAGTGTCATTACAGTGCTTGGACTGTAAATTTCAACAGTCATATATGGGGTGGTGGGTGTGTGGGTGTTAATACAATGCTTTGACTGTAAATATCAACAGCTATTCAGAGGGTGGTGGGTGTCATTAGAGTGCTTGGACTGTAAATATCAACAGTCATTTATGGGGTGGTGGGTGTGTGGGTGTCATGAAAGTGCTTGGACTGTAAATATCAACAATCATTCATGGGGTGGTGAGTGTGTGGGTGTCATTACAGTTCTTGGACTGTAAATATCAACCATCATTTATTGGGTGGTGGGTGTGTGGGTGTCATTACAGTGCTTGGACTATAAATATCAACAGTCATTCATAGGGTGGTGGGTGTGTGAGTGTCATTACAGAGCTTGTACTCTAAATATCAACAGTCATTCATGGGGTTGTGGTTGTATGGGTGTCATTACAGCGCTTGTACTGTAAATATCAAACATTATTCATAGGGTGGTGGGTGTTGGGGTGTCATTACAGTGCTTTAACTGTAAATATCAACAGTCACTCATGGGGTGGTGGGTGTGAGGGTGTCATTACAATGCTTGGACTGTAAATATCAACAGTCATTCATGTGGTGTGTGGATGTCATTATAGTGATTGGACTGTAAATATCAACAGTCATTCTTGGGGTGGTGGGTGTGTAGGTGCCATTACTTTGCTTTGACTGTATATATCAACAGTCATTCATGGGTTGGTTAGTGTTTGGGTGTCATTACAGTGTTTTGATTGTAAATATCAACAGTCATTCATATGGTGGTTGGTGTCAATAGAGTGCTTTGACTGTAAATATCAACAGTCATTAATGGGGTGGTGGGTATGTGGGTGTCATTACTGTGCTTGGACAGTAAATATCAAGAGTCATTCATAGGGTGGTTGGTGTGTGGGTGTCATTACAGTGTTTTGATTGTAAATATCAACAGTCATTCAAAGGTTGGTGGGTGTCATTACAGTGCTTGAACTGTAAATATCCACAGTCATTCATGGGGTTGTGGGTGTGTGGGTGTCATTACAGTGCTTGGACTGTAAATATAAAGTCATTCATGGGGTGGTGGGTGTGTGTGTCATTAGTGCTTAGACTATAAATATCAACAGTCATTCATGGGGTGGTTGGTGGCATTACAGTGCTTGGACTGTAAATATCAACAGTCATTCATGAAATGGTGGGTGCTTGGGTGTCATTACAGTGTTTGGACTAAAAATATCAACAGTCAACAATGGGATGGTGGGTGTCGGGTTGTCATTACAGTGCTTGGACTGTAAATATCAACAGTCATTCATGGGGTGGTGGGTGTGTGGGTGTCATTACAGTGTTTTGACAGTAAATATCAACAGTCATTTATGGGGTGGTGAGTGTGTGGGTGTCATTACAGTTCTTGGACTCTAAATATCAACAGTCATTCATGGGGTGGTGGGTGTGTGGGTGTCATTACAGTTCTTGGACTGTAAATATTAACAGTCATCCATGGGGTGGTTGGTGACATTAGAGTGCTTGGACTGTAAATATTAACAGTCATTCAGAGGGTGGTGAGTGTGTGGATGTCATTACAGTGCTTGGACTGAAAATATCAACAGTCTGTCATGGGGTGGTGAGTGTTTGGGTGTCATTACAGTGCTTGGACTATAAATATCAACTGTCATTAATGGGGTGGTGGGTGTGTGGGTGTCATTACAGTGCTTTGACTGTAAATATCAACAGTCATTCATAGGGTGGTGGGTGTGTGAGTGTCATTACAGAGCTTGGACAGTAAATATCAACAATCATTCATGAGGTGGTGGGTGTGTGGGTGTCATTACAGTGCTTGGACTGTAAATATCAACAGTCATTAATTGGGTGGTGGGTGTGTGGCAGTCATTACAGTGCTTGGACTGTAAATATCAACAGTCATTCATGGGGTGGTTGGTGTGTTGGCGTTATTACAGTGTTTTGATTGTAAATATCAACATTCATTCATGGGGTGGTGGGTGTGTGGGTGTCATTACAGTGCTTGCACTGTAAATATCAACAGTCATCAATGAGGTGGTGGGTGGCATTACAGTGCTTGGACTGAAATTATCAACAGTCATTCATGGGGTGGTGGGTGTGTTGGTGTCATTATAGTGCTTGGACTATAAATATCAACCATCATTTATGGGGTGGTGAGTGTGTGGGTGTCATTACAGTGCTTGAACTGTTAATATCAACAGTCATTTATAGGGTGGTTGGTGTGTGAGTTTCATTTCGATATTTTGGGGTCCCAGAAGTGATCTGTACATGCCTACTCCGTGTTAGAGTATTTTCAAAGTACAAGCCCAAAACATACTGAAAATCGATCTTTTATATTCCCAAAAGTCGATATGTGCATGCATTTTCTGTAAATTCGATATTTTGGGTTCCCAGAAGCGATCTGTACATGCCTACTCAGATACACGCCAAAAACATGCTGAAAATTGATATTTTAGGTGCCCAAAGTCAATATGTGTATACATCTTCTGCACCCGTTTATATCCCAAATTCAACCTCAAAACACACGAAAATGCGATATATTTGGGTCCCAGAAGCGATCTGTACATGCCTACTCAGTGCTTGAATATTTTCAAAATATAAGGCCAAAACATGCTGAAAATCGATATTTTAGGTGATAATAGTCAATATGTGCATGCATCTTCTCTATCCGTTTATATCTCAAATTCAGGTTTAAAACACCCGAAAATTTAATATTTTTGGGTCCCAGAAGTGATCTGTACATGCCTACTCCGTGTTTGAGTATTTTCATAATACAGGCCCAAAACAGGCTGAAAATCGATATTTTAGGTTCCCAAAGTCAATATGTGTATGCTTCTTCAGTACACGTTTATATCTCAAATTCAGGCTCAAAACACCCTAAAATTCGATATTTTTGGGTCCCAGAAACGATCTGAACATGCCTACTCAGTAACAGTATATTTTCAAAATACAAGTCCAAAAACAAGCTGAAAATCTATATTTTAAGTGCCCAAAGTCGATATGCGCATGCATCTTCTGTAGCAGTTTATATCTCAAATTTAGGCTCAAAACCGCTGAAAATTCAATATTTTTACGTCCCAGAAGCGATCTGTACATGCCTACTAGAAAATAGAATGTTTTCATAATATAGGCTCAAAGCATGCAAAAAATCGATATTTTAGGTGTCCAAAGTCGATATGTGCATGCATCTTCTGTACTCGTTGATATCTCTAATTCAGGCTCAAAACACCCGAAAATTCGATATTTTTGGGTCCAAGAAGCGATCTGTACATGACTAATCAGTAACAGAACATTTTCAAAATACAAGTCCAAAACATGCTAAAAATCGATATTTTAGGTGCCTAAAGTCGATATGTGCATGCATCTTCTGTACCCATTTCTATCCCATATTCGTGCTAAAAACACCCAAAAATTCGATATTTTTGGGCCCCAGAAGCTATCTGTATATACCTACTCCGTGTTAGAGTATTTTCAATATACAGGCCCAAAACATGCTGAAAATCGATATTTTAGGTGCCCAAAGTCAATATGTGTATGCATCTTCTGCACCCGTTTATATCCCAAATTCAACCTCAAAACACACGAAAATGCGATATATTTGGGTCCCAGAAGCGATCTGTACATGCCTTCTCAGTGCTTGAATATTTTCAAAATATAGGGCCAAAACATGCTGAAAATCGATATTTTAGGTGCAAAAAGTCAATATGTGCATGCATCTTCTGTATCCGTTTATATCTCAAATTCAAGTTTAAAACGCCCGAAAATTCGATATTTTTGGGTCCCAGAAGCGATCTGTACATGCCTTAATGTTAGAATATTTTTGAAACACAGGCAGAAAAACAAGTTGAAAATCGATATTTTAGGTGCACAAAATCGATATGTGCATGCATCTTCTGTACCCGTTTATGTCCCAAATTCAGGCTCAAAACACCCTAAAATTCGATATTTTTGGGTCCCAGAAGCGATCTGTACATGCCTACTCAGTGCTAGAATATTTTCAAAATATAGGCCCAAAACATGCTAAATATCGATATTTTGGGTGCCAAAGTCGATATGTGAATGCATCTTCTGTAGCCGTTTATATCTCAAATTTAGGCTCAAAACCCCTGAAAATTCAATATTTGTATGTCCCAGAAGCGATCTGTACATGCCTACTAGAAAATAGAATGTTTTCATAATATAGGCTCAAAGCATGCAAAAAATCGATATTTTAGGTGTCCAAAGTCGATATGTGCATGCATCTTCTGTACTCGTTGATATCTCTAATTCAGGCTCAAAACACCCGAAAATTCGATATTTTTGGGTCCAAGAAGCGATCTGTACATGCCTAATCAGTAACAGAACATTTTCAAAATACAAGTCCAAAACATGCTAAAAATCGATATTTTAGGTGCCTAAAGTCGATATGTGCATGCATCTTCTGTACCCATTTCTATCCCATATTCGTGCTAAAAACACCCAAAAATTCGATATTTTTGGGCCCCAGAAGCTATCTGTATATACCTACTCCGTGTTAGAGTATTTTCAATATACAGGCCCAAAACATGCTGAAAATCGATATTTTAGGTGCCCAAAGTCAATATGTGTATGCATCTTCTGCACCCGTTTATATCCCAAATTCAACCTCAAAACACACGAAAATGCGATATATTTGGGTCCCAGAAGCGATCTGTACATGCCTTCTCAGTGCTTGAATATTTTCAAAATATAGGGCCAAAACATGCTGAAAATCGATATTTTAGGTGCAAAAAGTCAATATGTGCATGCATCTTCTGTATCCGTTTATATCTCAAATTCAAGTTTAAAACGCCCGAAAATTCGATATTTTTGGGTCCCAGAAGCGATCTGTACATGCCTTAATGTTAGAATATTTTTGAAACACAGGCAGAAAAACAAGTTGAAAATCGATATTTTAGGTGCACAAAATCGATATGTGCATGCATCTTCTGTACCCGTTTATGTCCCAAATTCAGGCTCAAAACACCCTAAAATTCGATATTTTTGGGTCCCAGAAGCGATCTGTACATGCCTACTCAGTGCTAGAATATTTTCAAAATATAGGCCCAAAACATGCTAAATATCGATATTTTGGGTGCCAAAGTCGATATGTGAATGCATCTTCTGTAGCCGTTTATATCTCAAATTTAGGCTCAAAACCCCTGAAAATTCAATATTTGTATGTCCCAGAAGCGATCTGTACATGCCTACTAGAAAATAGAATGTTTTCATAATATAGGCTCAAAGCATGCTAAGAATCGATATTTTAGGGGTCCAAGTCGATATGTGCATGCATCTTCTGTACCCGTTGATATCTCAAATTCTGGCTCAAAACACCCGAAAATTCGATATTTTTGGATCCCAGAAGCGATCTGTACATGCCTACTCCGTGTTAGAGTATTTTCATAATACAGGCCCAAAACATGCTAAAATCGATATTTTAGGTGCCCAAAGTCAATATGTGTATGTATCTTCATTACCCGTTTATATCACAAATTCAGACTCAAAACACCCGAAAACTCGATATTTTTGGGTCCAAGAAGCTATCTGTACATGCCTAATCAGTAACAGAATATTTTCAAAATATAGGGCCAAAACATGCTGAAAATCGATATTTTAGGTGCAAAAAGTCAATATGTGCATGCATCTTCTGTATCCGTTTACATCTCAAATTCAAGTGTAAAACACCCGAAAATTCGATATTTTTGGGTCCCATAAGCAATCTGTACATGCCTACTCAATGTTAGAATATTTTTGAAACACAGGCAGAAAAACAAGTTGAAAATCGATATTTTAGGTGCACAAAATCGATATGTGCATGCATCTTCTGTACCCTTTTATGTCCCAAATTCAAGCTCAAAACACCCTAAAATTCGATATTTTTGGGTCCCAGAAGCGATCTGTACATGCCTACTAGGTGCTAGAATATTTTCAAAATATAGGCCCAAAACATGCTAAATATCGATATTTTGGGTGCCAAAGTCGATATGTGCATGCATCTTCTGTAGCCGTTTATATCTCAAATTTAGGCTCAAAACCCCTGAAAATTCAATATTTCTACGTCCCAGAAGCGATCTGTACAGGCCTACTAGAAAATAGAATGTTTTCATAATATAGGCTCAAAGCATGCTAAGAATCGATATTTTAGGGGTCCAAAGTCGATATGTGCATGCATCTTCTGTACCCGTTGATATCTCATATTCTGGCTCAAATTACCCGAAAATTCGATATTTTTGGGTCCCAGAAGCGATCTGTACATGCCTACTCCGTGTTAGAGTATTTTCATAATACAGGCCCAAAACATGCTAAAATCGATATTTTAGGTGCCCAAAGTCAATATGTGTATGTATCTTCATTGCCCGTTTATATCTCAAATTCAGACTCAAAACACCCAAAAACTCGATATTTTTGGGTCCAAGAAGCGATCTGTACATACCTAATCAGTAACAGAATATTTTCAAAATACAAGTCCAAAACATGCTAAAAATCGATATTTTAGGTGCCCAAAGTCGATATGTGCATGCATCTTCTGTACCCATTTCTATCCCATATTTGTGCTCAAAACACTCAAAAATTCTATATTTTTGGGCCCCAGAAGCTATCTGTATATACCTACTCCGTGTTAGAGTATTTTCATAATACAGGCCCAAAACATGCTGAAAATCGATATTTTAGGTGCCCAAAGTCAATATGTGTATGCATCTTCTGCACCCGTTTATATCCCAAATTCAACCTCAAAACACACAAAAATGCGATATATTTGGGTCCCAGAAGCGATCTGTACATGCCTACTCAGTGCTTGAATATTTTCAAAATATAGGGCCAAAACATGCTGAAAATCGATATTTTAGGTGCAAAAAGTCAATATGTGCATGTATCTTCTGTATCCGTTTATATCTCAAATTCAAGTTTAAAATACCCGAAAATTCGATATTTTTGGGTCCCAGAAGCGATCTGTACATGCCTACTCAATGTTAGAATATTTTTGAAACACAGGCAGAAAAACAAGTTGAAAATCGATATTTTAGGTGCACAAAATCGATTTGTGCATGCATCTTCTGTACCCGTTTATGTCCCAAATTCAGGCTCAAAACACCCTAAAATTCGATATTTTTGGGTCCCAGAAGCGATCTGTACATGCCTACTCAGTGCTAGAATATTTTCAAAATATAGGCCCAAAACATGCTAAATATCGATATTTTGGGTGCCAAAGTCGATATGTGCATGCATCTTCTGTTGCCGTTTATATCTCAAATTTAGGCTCAAAACCCCTGATAATTCAATATTTGTACGTCCCAGAAGCGATCTGTACATGCCTACTAGAAAATAGAATGTTTTCATAATATAGGCTCAAAGCATGCTAAGAATCGATATTTTAGGGGTCCAAAGTCGATATGTGCATGCATCTTCTGTACCCGTTGATATCTCAATTTCTGGCTCAAAACACCCGAAAATTCGATATTTTTGGGTCCCAGAAGCGATCTGTACATGCCTACTCCGTGTTAGAGTATTTTCATAATACAGGCCCAAAACATGCTAAAATCGATATTTTAGGTGCAAAGTCAATATGTGTATGTATCTTCATTACCCATTTATATCTCAAATTCAGACTCAAAACACCCGAAAACTCGATATTTTTGGGTCCAAGAAGCGATCTGTACATGCCTAATCAGTAACAGAATATTTTCAAAATATAGGGCCAAAACATGCTGAAAATCGATATTTTAGGTGCAAAAAGTCAATATGTGCATGCATCTTCTGTATCCGTTTACATCTTAAATTCAAGTTTAAAACACCCGAAAATTCGATATTTTTGGGTCCCAGAAGCGATCTGTACATGCCTACTCAATGTTAGAGTATTTTTGAAACACAGGCAGAAAAACAAGTTGAAAATCGATATTTTAGGTGCACAAAATCGATATGTGCATGCATCTTCTGTACCCGTTTATGTCCCAAATTCAGGCTCAAAACACCCTAAAATTCGATATTTTTGGGTCCCAGAAGCGATCTGTACATGCCTACTCAGTGCTAGAATATTTTCAAAATATAGGCCCAAAACATGCTAAATATCGATATTTTGGGTGCCAAAGTCGATATGTGTATGTATCTTCATTACCCGTTTATATCTCAAATTCAGGCTCAAAACACTCGAAAACTCGATATTTTTGGGTCCAAGAAGCGATCTGTACATGCCTAATCAGTAACAGAATATTTTCAAAATACAAGTCCAAAACATGCTAAAAATCGATATTTTAGGGGCCTAAAGTCGATATGTGCATGCATCTTCTGTACCCATTTCTATCCCATATTTGTGCTCAAAACACCCAAAAATTCGATATTTTTGGACCCCAGAAGTAATCTGTATATACCTACTCCGTGTTAAAGTATTTTCAATATACAGGCCCAAAACATGCTGAAAATCGATATTTTAGGTGCCCAAAGTAAATATGTGTATGCATCTTCTGCACCCGTTTATATCCCAAATTCAACCTCAAAACACCCGAAAACTCGATATTTTTGGGTCCAAGAAGCGATCTGTACATGCCTAATCAGTAACAGAATATTTTCAAAATATAGGGCCAAAACATGCTGAAAATCGATATTTTAGGTGCAAAAAGTCAATATGTGCATGCATCTTCTGTATCCGTTTACATCTTAAATTCAAGTTTAAAACACCCGAAAATTCGATATTTTTGGGTCCCAGAAGCGATCTGTACATGCCTACTCAATGTTAGAGTATTTTTGAAACACAGGCAGAAAAACAAGTTGAAAATCGATATTTTAGGTGCACAAAATCGATATGTGCATGCATCTTCTGTACCCGTTTATGTCCCAAATTCAGGCTCAAAACACCCTAAAATTCGATATTTTTGGGTCCCAGAAGCGATCTGTACATGCCTACTCAGTGCTAGAATATTTTCAAAATATAGGCCCAAAACATGCTAAATATCGATATTTTGGGTGCCAAAGTCGATATGTGTATGTATCTTCATTACCCGTTTATATCTCAAATTCAGGCTCAAAACACTCGAAAACTCGATATTTTTGGGTCCAAGAAGCGATCTGTACATGCCTAATCAGTAACAGAATATTTTCAAAATACAAGTCCAAAACATGCTAAAAATCGATATTTTAGGGGCCTAAAGTCGATATGTGCATGCATCTTCTGTACCCATTTCTATCCCATATTTGTGCTCAAAACACCCAAAAATTCGATATTTTTGGACCCCAGAAGTAATCTGTATATACCTACTCCGTGTTAAAGTATTTTCAATATACAGGCCCAAAACATGCTGAAAATCGATATTTTAGGTGCCCAAAGTAAATATGTGTATGCATCTTCTGCACCCGTTTATATCCCAAATTCAACCTCAAAACACCCGAAAACTCGATATTTTTGGGTCCAAGAAGCGATCTGTACATGCCTAATCAGTAACAGAATATTTTCAAAATATAGGGCCAAAACATGCTGAAAATCGATATTTTAGGTGCAAAAAGTCAATATGTGCATGCATCTTCTGTATCCGTTTACATCTTAAATTCAAGTTTAAAACACCCGAAAATTCGATATTTTTGGGTCCCAGAAGCGATCTGTACATGCCTACTCAATGTTAGAGTATTTTTGAAACACAGGCAGAAAAACAAGTTGAAAATCGATATTTTAGGTGCACAAAATCGATATGTGCATGCATCTTCTGTACCCGTTTATGTCCCAAATTCAGGCTCAAAACACCCTAAAATTCGATATTTTTGGGTCCCAGAAGCGAGCTGTACATGCCTACTCAGTGCTAGAATATTTTCAAAATATAGGCCCAAAACATGCTAAATATCGATATTTTGGGTGCCAAAGTCGATATGTGTATGTATCTTCATTACCCGTTTATATCTCAAATTCAGGCTCAAAACACTCGAAAACTCGATATTTTTGGGTCCAAGAAGCGATCTGTACATGCCTAATCAGTAACAGAATATTTTCAAAATACAAGTCCAAAACATGCTAAAAATCGATATTTTAGGGGCCTAAAGTCGATATGTGCATGCATCTTCTGTACCCATTTCTATCCCATATTTGTGCTCAAAACACCCAAAAATTCGATATTTTTGGACCCCAGAAGTAATCTGTATATACCTACTCCGTGTTAAAGTATTTTCAATATACAGGCCCAAAACATGCTGAAAATCGATATTTTAGGTGCCCAAAGTAAATATGTGTATGCATCTTCTGCACCCGTTTATATCCCAAATTCAACCTCAAAACACCCGAAAACTCGATATTTTTGGGTCCAAGAAGCGATCTGTACATGCCTAATCAGTAACAGAATATTTTCAAAATATAGGGCCAAAACATGCTGAAAATCGATATTTTAGGTGCAAAAAGTCAATATGTGCATGCATCTTCTGTATCCGTTTACATCTTAAATTCAAGTTTAAAACACCCGAAAATTCGATATTTTTGGGTCCCAGAAGCGATCTGTACATGCCTACTCAATGTTAGAGTATTTTTGAAACACAGGCAGAAAAACAAGTTGAAAATCGATATTTTAGGTGCACAAAATCGATATGTGCATGCATCTTCTGTACCCGTTTATGTCCCAAATTCAGGCTCAAAACACCCTAAAATTCGATATTTTTGGGTCCCAGAAGCGAGCTGTACATGCCTACTCAGTGCTAGAATATTTTCAAAATATAGGCCCAAAACATGCTAAATATCGATATTTTGGGTGCCAAAGTCGATATGTGCATGCATCTTCTGTAGCCGTTTATATCTCAAATTTAGTCTCAAAACCCCTGAAAATTCAATATTTCTACGTCCCAGAAGCGATCTGTACAGGCCTACTAGAAAATAGAATGTTTTCATAATATAGGCTCAAAGCATGCTAAGAATCGATATTTTAGGGGTCCAAAGTCGATATGTGCATGCATCTTCTGTACCCGTTGATATCTCAAATTCTGGCTCAAATTACCCGAAAATTCGATATTTTTGGGTCCCAGAAGTATTTTCATAATACAGGCCCAAAACATGCTAAAATCGATATTTTAGGTGCCCAAAGTCAATATGTGTATGTATCTTCATTGCCCGTTTATATCTCAAATTCAGACTCAAAACACCCAAAAACTCGATATTTTTGGGTCCAAGAAGCGATCTGTACATGCCTAATCAGTAACAGAATATTTTCAAAATACAAGTCCAAAACATGCTAAAAATCGATATTTTAGGTGCCCAAAGTCGATATGTGCATGCATCTTCTGTACCCATTTCTATCCCATATTCGTGCTCAAAACACTCAAAAATTCGATATTTTTGGGCCCCAGAAGCTATCTGTATATACCTACTCCGTGTTAGAGTATTTTCATAATACAGGCCCAAAACATGCTGAAAATCGATATTTTAGGTGCCCAAAGTCAATATGTGTATGCATCTTCTGCACCCGTTTATATCCCAAATTCAACCTCAAAACACACAAAAATGCGATATATTTGGGTCCCAGAAGCGATCTGTACATGCCTACTCAGTGCTTGAATATTTTCAAAATATAGGGCCAAAACATGCTGAAAATCGATATTTTAGGTGCAAAAAGTCAATATGTGCATGTATCTTCTGTATCCGTTTATATCTCAAATTCCAATTTAAAATACCCGAAAATTCGATATTTTTGGGTCCCTAAAGCGATCTGTACATGCCTACTCAATGTTAGAATATTTTTGAAACACAGGCAGAAAAACAAGTTGAAAATCGATATTTTAGGTGCACAAAATCGATTTGTGCATGCATCTTCTGTACCCGTTTATGTCATAAATTCAGGCTCAAAACACCCTAAAATTCGATATTTTTGGGTCCCAGAAGCGATCTGTACATGCCTACTCAGTGCTAGAATATTTTCAAAATATAGGCCCAAAACATGCTAAATATCGATATTTTGGGTGCCAAAGTCGATATGTGCATGCATCTTCTGTAGCCGTTTATATCTCAAATTTAGGCTCAAAACCCCTGATAATTCAATATTTGTACGTCCCAGAAGCGATCTGTACATGCCTACTAGAAAATAGAATGTTTTCATAATATAGGCTCAAAGCATGCTAAGAATCGATATTTTAGGGGTCCAAAGTCGATATGTGCATGCATCTTCTGTACCCGTTGATATCTCAATTTCTGGCTCAAAACACCCGAAAATTCGATATTTTTGGGTCCCAGAAGCGATCTGTACATGCCTACTCCGTGTTAGAGTATTTTCATAATACATGCCCAAAACATGCAAAAATCGATATTTTAGGTGCCCAAAGTCAATATGTGTATGTATCTTCATTACCCATTTATATCTCAAATTCAGACTCAAAACACCCGAAAACTCGATATTTTTGGGTCCCAGGAGAGTTCTATACATGCCTACTCACTAATAGAATTATTTCAAAATACAGGCCCAAAACATGTTTAAAATCGATATTTTAGGTGCCCAAAGTTGATATGTGCATGTATCTTCTGTACCCGTTTATATCTCAAATTCAGGCTCAAAACACCCGAAAATTCGATATGTTTTAGTCCAAGAAGCGATCTGTACATGCATACTCAGTGCTAAAATATTATCAGAATATAAGCTCAAAACATGCTAAAAATCGATATTTTAGGTGCCCAAAGTCAATATGTGTATGTATCTTCTGTACCCTTTTATATCCCAAATTCTGGATCAAAACACCAGAAAATTCGATATTTTTGGGTCCCATAAGCGATCTGTACATGCCTACTCAATCTTAGAATATTTTCAAAATACAGGCAGAAAAACAAGTTAAAATCGATATTTTAGGTGCCCAAGTCAATATGTGCTTGCATCTTCTGTACCCATTTACATCCCAAATTCAGGCTTAAAACACCCGAAAATTCGATATTTTTGGGTCCCATAAGCGATCTGTACATGCCTAATCAATGTTAGAATATTTTCAAAATATAGGCCCAAAACATGCAAAAAATCGATATTTTAGGTGTCCAAAGTCGATATGTGTATGCATCTTCAGTACCGTTTTATATCTCAAATTCAGGCTCAAAACACCCGAAAATTCTCTATTTTTATATCCCAGAAGCAATCTGTACATGCCTACTCCTTCCTAGAATTTTTTCATGATACAGACCCAACATGCTCAAAATCGATATTTTAGGTGCAAAAAGTCGATATGTGCATGCATCTTCAGTACCCGTTTATATCTCAAATTCGGACTTAAAACACCCGAAAATTCAATATTTTTGGGTCCCAGAAGCGATCTGGACATGCCTACTCAGTGCAAGAATTTTTTCAATATATAGGCCCAAAACATGCTGAAAATCGATATTTTAGGTGCCCAAAGTCGATATGTGCATGCATCTTCAGTACCCGTTTATATCTCAAATTCAGGCTCAAAACACCCGAAAATTCGATATTTTTAGGTCCCAGAAGCGATCTGTACATGACTACTCAATGTTAGAGTATTTTCAAATCACAGGCACAAAAACAAGTTGAAAATCGTTATTTTAGGTGTCCAAAATCGATATGTGCATGCATCTTCTGTACCCGTTTATGTCCCAAATTCAGGCTCAAAACACCCGAAAACTCGATATTTTTGGGTCCAAGAAGCGATCTGTACATGCCTACTCTGTGTTAGAGTATTTTCAAAATTTAGGCCCAAAACATGCTGAAAATCGATATTTTAGGTGTCCAATGTCGATATGTGAATGCATCTTCAGTACCCTTTAATATCTCAAATTCAGGCTCAAAACACCCGAAAATTCGATATTTTTGGGTCCTAGGAGAGTTCTGTACATGCCTACTCACTAATAGAATTATTTCAAAATACAGGCCCAAAACATGTTTAAAATCGATATTTTAGGTGCCCAAAGTTGATATGTGCATGTATCTTATGTACCCGTTTATATCTCAAATTCAAGATCAAAACACCCGAAAATTCGATATTTATGGGTCCCATAAGCGATCTGTACATGCCTACTCAATGTTAGAATATTTTCAAAATATAGGCCCAAAACATGCTAAAAATCGATATTTTAGGTGTCCAAAGTCGATATGTGTATGCATCTTCAGTACCGTTTTATATCTCAAATTCAGGCTCAAAACACCCGAAAATTCTCTATTTTTATATCCCAGAAGCAATCTGTACATGCCTACTCCTTCCTAGAATGTTTTCAAGATACAGACCCAACATGCTCAAAATCGATATTTTAGGTGCAAAAAGTCGATATGTGCATGCATCTTCAGTACCCGTTTATATCTCAAATTCGGACTTAAAACACCCGAAAATTCAATATTTTTGGGTCCCAGAAGCGATCTGGACATGCCTACTCAGTGCAAGAATTTTTTCAATATATAGGCCCAAAACATGCTGAAAATCGATATTTTAGGTGCCCAAAGTCGATATGTGCATGCATCTTCAGTACCCGTTTATATCTCAAATTCAGGCTCAAAACACCCGAAAATTCGATATTTTTAGGTCCCAGAAGCGATCTGTACATGACTACTCAATGTTAGAGTATTTTCAAATCACAGGCACAAAAACAAGTTGAAAATCGTTATTTTAGGTGTCCAAAATCGATATGTGCATGCATCTTCTGTACCCGTTTATGTCCCAAATTCAGGCTCAAAACACCCGAAAACTCGATATTTTTGGGTCCAAGAAGCGATCTGTACATGCCTACTCCGTGTTAGAGTATTTTCAAAATTTAGGCCCAAAACATGCTGAAAATCGATATTTTAGGTGTCCAATGTCGATATGTGAATGCATCTTCAGTACCCTTTAATATCTCAAATTCAGGCTCAAAACACCCGAAAATTCGATATTTTTGGGTCCTAGGAGAGTTCTGTACATGCCTACTCACTAATAGAATTATTTCAAAATACAGGCCCAAAACATGTTTAAAATCGATATTTTAGGTGCCCAAAGTTGATATGTGCATGTATCTTCTGTACCCGTTTATATCTCAAATTCAGGCTCAAAACACCCGAAAATTCGATATGTTTTAGTCCAAGAAGCGATCTGTACATGCATACTCAGTGCTAAAATATTATCAGAATATAAGCTCAAAACATGCTAAAAATCGATATTTTAGGTGCCCAAAGTCAATATGTGTATGTATCTTCTGTACCCTTTTATATCCCAAATTCTGGATCAAAACACCAGAAAATTCGATATTTTTGGGTCCCATAAGCGATCTGTACATGCCTACTCAATCTTAGAATATTTTCAAAATACAGGCAGAAAAACAAGTTAAAATCGATATTTTAGGTGCCCAAGTCAATATGTGCTTGCATCTTCTGTACCCATTTACATCCCAAATTCAGGCTTAAAACACCCGAAAATTCGATATTTTTGGGTCCCATAAGCGATCTGTACATGCCTAATCAATGTTAGAATATTTTCAAAATATAGGCCCAAAACATGCTAAAAATCGATATTTTAGGTGTCCAAAGTCGATATGTGTATGCATCTTCAGTACCGTTTTATATCTCAAATTCAGGCTCAAAACACCCGAAAATTCTCTATTTTTATATCCCAGAAGCAATCTGTACATGCCTACTCCTTCCTAGAATGTTTTCAAGATACAGACCCAACATGCTCAAAATCGATATTTTAGGTGCAAAAAGTCGATATGTGCATGCATCTTCAGTACCCGTTTATATCTCAAATTCGGACTTAAAACACCCGAAAATTCAATATTTTTGGGTCCCAGAAGCGATCTGGACATGCCTACTCAGTGCAAGAATTTTTTCAATATATAGGCCCAAAACATGCTGAAAATCGATATTTTAGGTGCCCAAAGTCGATATGTGCATGCATCTTCAGTACCCGTTTATATCTCAAATTCAGGCTCAAAACACCCGAAAATTCGATATTTTTAGGTCCCAGAAGCGATCTGTACATGACTACTCAATGTTAGAGTATTTTCAAATCACAGGCACAAAAACAAGTTGAAAATCGTTATTTTAGGTGTCCAAAATCGATATGTGCATGCATCTTCTGTACCCGTTTATGTCCCAAATTCAGGCTCAAAACACCCGAAAACTCGATATTTTTGGGTCCAAGAAGCGATCTGTACATGCCTACTCCGTGTTAGAGTATTTTCAAAATTTAGGCCCAAAACATGCTGAAAATCGATATTTTAGGTGTCCAATGTCGATATGTGAATGCATCTTCAGTACCCTTTAATATCTCAAATTCAGGCTCAAAACACCCGAAAATTCGATATTTTTGGGTCCTAGGAGAGTTCTGTACATGCCTACTCACTAATAGAATTATTTCAAAATACAGGCCCAAAACATGTTTAAAATCGATATTTTAGGTGCCCAAAGTTGATATGTGCATGTATCTTCTGTACCCGTTTATATCTCAAATTCAGGATCAAAACACCCGAAAATTCGATATTTATGGGTCCCATAAGCGATCTGTACATGCCTACTCAATGTTAGAATATTTTCAAAACACAGGCACAAAAACAAGTTGAAAATCGATATTTTAGGTGCCTAAAATCGATATGTGCATACATCTTCTGTATCCGTTTATGTCCCAAATTAAGGCTTAAAACACCCTAAAATTCGATATTTTTGGTTCCCTGAAGCGATCTGTACATGCCTACTCAGAAAAAGAATGTTCTCAAAATATAAGCCCAAAACATGCTGAAAATCTATATTTTATGTGCCCAAAGTCGATATGTGCATGCATCTTCTGTACCCGTTTATATCTCAAATTCAGGCTCAAAACACCCGGAAATTCGATATTTTTGGGTCCCAGAAGCTATCTGTACACGCCTACTCAGTGTTAGAATATTTTCATAATACACGCCAAAAACATTCTAAAAATCAATATTTTAGGTTCCCAAAGTCGATATGTGCATGCATCTTCTGTACCCATTTCTAACCCATATTCGTGCTGAAAACGCCCAAAAATTCGATATTTTTGGGCCCCAGAAGCTATCTGTATATACCTACTCCGTGTTAGAGTAATTTCAATATACAGGCCCAAAACATGCTGAAAATCGATATTTTAGGTGCCCAAAATCGATATGTGCATGCATCTTCTGTACCATTTTATATCCCAAATTCAGGCTCAAAATACACGAAAATTCGATATTTTTGGGCCCCAGAAACGATCTGTACATGCCTACTCATTGCTTAAATATTTTCAAAATATAGTCCCAAAACATTCTAAAAATCGATATTTTAGGTGCAAAAAGTCAATATGTGCATGTATCTTCTGTACCCATTTCTATCCCATATTCGTGCTCAAAACACCCAAAAATTCGATATTTTTGGGCCCCAGAAGCTATCTGTATATACCTACTCCGTGTTAGAGTATTTTCAATATACAGGCCCAAAACATGCTGAAAATCGATATTTTAGGTGCCCAAAGTCATTATGTCTATGCATCATCTGTACCCGTTTATATCTCAAATTCAGTCTCAAAACACCCGAAAAATCGATATGTTTTGGTCCAAGAAGCGATCTGTACATGCATACTCAGTGCTATAATATTTTCAGAATATAAGCTCAAAACATGCTAAAAATCGATATTTTAGGTGCCCAAAGTCAATATGTGTATGTATCTTCTGTACCCTTTTATATCCCAAATTCTGGCTCAAAACAACAGAAAATTTGATATTTTTGGGTCCCATAAGCGATCTGTACATGCCTACTCAATCTTAGAATATTTTCAAAATACAGGCAGAAAAACAAGTTAAAATCGATATTTTAGGTGCCCAAGTCAATATGTGCTTGCATCTTCTGTACTCATTTACATCCCAAATTCAGGCTCAAAACACCCGAAAATTCGATATTTTTGGGTCCCATAAGCGATCTGTACATGCCTAATCAATGTTAGAATATTTTCAAAATATAGGCCCAAAACATGCTAAAAATCGATATTTTAGGTGTCCAAAGTCGATATGTGTATGCATCTTCAGTACCGTTTTATATCTCGAATTCAGGCTCTAAACACCCGAAAATTCTATATTTTTATGTCCCAGAAGCAATCTGGACATGCCTACTCCTTCCTAGAATGTTTTCAAGATACAGACCCAACATGCTCAAAATCGATATTTTAGGTGCAAAAAGTCGATATGTGCATGCATCTTCAGTACCCGTTTATATCTCAAATTCAGACTTAAAACACCCGAAAATTCAATATTTTTGGGTCCCAGAAGCGATCTGTACATGCCTACTCAGTGCAAGAATTTTTTCAATATATAGGCCCAAAACATGCTGAAAATCGATATTTTAGGTGCCCAAAGTCGATATGTGCATGCATCTTCAGTACCCGTTTATATCTCAAATTCAGGCTCAAAACACCCGAAAATTCGATATTTTTGGGTCCCAGAAGCGATCTGTACATGACTACTCAATGTTAGAGTATTTTCAAAACACAGGCACAAAAACAAGTTGAAAATCGTTATTTTAGGTGTCCAAAATCGATATGTGCATGCATCTTCTGTACCCGTTTATGTCCCAAATTCAGGCTCAAAACACCCGAAAACTCGATATTTTTGGGTCCAAGAAGCGATCTGTACATGCCTACTCCGTGTTAGAGTATTTTCAAAATTTAGGCCCAAAACATGCTGAAAATCGATATTTTAGGTGTCCAAAGTCGATATGTGAATCCATCTTCAGTACCCTTTAATATCTCAAATTCAGGCTCAAAACACCCGAGAATTCGATATTTTTGGGTCCCAGGAGAGTTCTGTACATGCCTACTCACTAATAGAATTATTTCAAAATACAGGCCCAAAACATGTTTAAAATCGATATTTTAGGTGCCCAAAGTTGATATGTGCATGTATCTCCTTTACCCGTTTATATCTCAAATTCAGGATCAAAACACCCGAAAATTCGATATTTATGGGTCCCATAAGCGATCTGTACATGCCTACTCAATGTTAGAATATTTTCAAAACACAGGCACAAAAACAAGTTGAAAATCGATATTTTAGGTGCCCAAAATCGATATGTGCATGCATCTTCTGTATCCGTTTATGTCCCAAATTCAGGCTTAAAACACCCTAAAATTCGATATTTTTGGTTCCCGGAAGCGATCTGTACATGCCTACTCAGAAAAAGAATGTTCTCAAAATATAACCCCAAAACATGCTGAAAATCTATATTTTATGTGCCCAAAGTCGATATGTGCATGCATCTTCTGTACCCGTTTATATCTCAAATTCAGGCTCAAAACACCCGGAAATTCGATATTTTTGGGTCCCAGAAGCTATCTGTACACGCCTACTCAGTGTTAGAATATTTTCATAATACACGCCAAAAACATTCTAAAAATCAATATTTTAGGTTCCCAAAGTCGATATGTGCATGCATCTTCTGTACCCATTTCTAACCCATATTCGTGCTGAAAACGCCCAAAAATTCGATATTTTTGGGCCCCAGAAGCTATCTGTATATACCTACTCCGTGTTAGAGTAATTTCAATATACAGGCCCAAAACATGCTGAAAATCGATATTTTAGGTGCCAAAATTCGATATGTGCATGCATCTTCTGTACCATTTTATATCCCAAATTCAGGCTCAAAATACAAGAAAATTCGATATTTTTGGGTCCCAGAAACGATCTGTACATGCCTACTCATTGCTTAAATATTTTCAAAATATAGTCCCAAAACATTCTAAAAATCGATATTTTAGGTGCAAAAAGTCAATATGTGCATGTATCTTCTGTACCCATTTCTATCCCATATTCGTGCTCAAAACACCCAAAAATTCGATATTTTTGGGCCCCAGAAGCTATCTGTATATACCTACTCCGTGTTAGAGTATTTTCAATATACAGGCCCAAAACATGCTGAAAATCGATATTTTAGGTGCCCAAAGTCAATATGTCTATGCATCATCTGTACCCGTTTATATCTCAAATTCAGTCTCAAAACACCCGAAAAATCGATATGTTTTGGTCCAAGAAGCGATCTGTACATGCCTACTCCTTCCTAGAATGTTTTCAAGATACAGACCCAACATGCTCAAAATCGATATTTTAGGTGCAAAAAGTCGATATGTGCATGCATCTTCAGTACCCGTTTATATCTCAAATTCAGACTTAAAACACCCGAAAATTCAATATTTTTGGGTCCCAGAAGCGATCTGTACATGCCTACTCAGTGCAAGAATTTTTTCAAAATACAGGCAGAAAAACAAGTTAAAATCGATATTTTAGGTGCCCAAGTCAATATGTGCTTGCATCTTCTGTACTCATTTACATCCCAAATTCAGGCTCAAAACACCCGAAAATTCGATATTTTTGGGTCCCATAAGCGATCTGTACATGCCTAATCAATGTTAGAATATTTTCAAAATATAGGCCCAAAACATGCTAAAAATCGATATTTTAGGTGTCCAAAGTCGATATGTGTATGCATCTTCAGTACCGTTTTATATCTCGAATTCAGGCTCAAAACACCCGAAAATTCTATATTTTTATGTCCCAGAAGCAATCTGGACATGCCTACTCCTTCCTAGAATGTTTTCAAGATACAGACCCAACATGCTCAAAATCGATATTTTAGGTGCAAAAAGTCGATATGTGCATGCATCTTCAGTACCCGTTTATATCTCAAATTCAGGCTCAAAACACCCGAGAATTCGATATTTTTGGGTCCCAGGAGAGTTCTGTACATGCCTACTCACTAATAGAATTATTTCAAAATACAGGCCCAAAACATGTTTAAAATCGATATTTTAGGTGCCCAAAGTTGATATGTGCATGTATCTTCTGTACCCGTTTATATCTCAAATTCAGGATCAAAACACCCGAAAATTCGATATTTATGGGTCCCATAAGCGATCTGTACATGCCTACTCAATGTTAGAATATTTTCAAAACACAGGCACAAAAACAAGTTGAAAATCTATATTTTATGTGCCCAAAGTCGATATGTGCATGCATCTTCTGTACCCGTTTATATCTCAAATTCAGGCTCAAAACACCCGGAAATTCGATATTTTTGGGTCCCAGAAGCTATCTGTACACGCCTACTCAGTGTTAGAATATTTTCATAATACACGCCAAAAACATTCTTAAAATCAATATTTTAGGTTCCCAAAGTTAATATGTGCATGCATTTTCTGTACCCATTTCTATCCCATATTCGTGCTCAAAACATCCAAAAAAAAATGAAATTTTTGGGCACCAGAAGCTATCTGTACATGCCTACTCCGTGTTAGAGTATTTTCAAGATACAGGCCCAAAACATGCTGAAAATCGATATTTTAGGTGCCGAAAGTCAATATGTGTATGCATCATCTGTACCCGTTTATATCTCAAATTCAGGCTCAAAACACCCGAAAATTCGATATGTTTTGATCCAAGAAGCGATCTGTACATGCATACTCACTAATAGAATTATTTCAAAATACAGGCCCAAAACATGTTTAAAATCGATATTTTAGGTGCCCAAAGTTGATATGTGCATGTATCTTCTGTACCCGTTTATATCTCAAATTCAGGCTCAAAACACCCGAAAATTCGATATGTTTTGGTCCAAGAAGCGATCTGTACATGCATACTCAGTGCTAAAATATTTTCAGAATATAAGCTCAAAACATGCTAAAAATCGATATTTTAGGTGCCGAAAGTCAATATGTGTATATATCTTCTGTACCCTTTTATATCCCAAATTCTGGATCAAAACACCAGAAAATTCGATATTTTTGGGTCCCATAAGCGATCTGTACATGCCTACTCAATCTTAGAATATTTTCAAAATACAGGCAGAAAAACAAGTTAAAATCGATATTTTAGGTGCCCAAGTCAATATGTGCTTGCATCTTCTGTACCCATTTACATCCCAAATTCAGGCTTAAAACACCCGAAAATTCGATATTTTTGGGTCCCATAAGCGATCTGTACATGCCTAATCAATGTTAGAATATTTTCAAAATATAGGACCAAAACATGCTAAAAATCGATATTTTAGGTGTTCAAAGTCGATATGTGTATGCATCTTCAGTACCGTTTTATATCTCAAATTCAGGCTCGAAACACCCGAAAATTCTCTATTTTTATATCCTTGAAGCAATCTGTACATGCCTACTCCTTCCTAGAATGTTTTCAAGATACAGACCCAACATGCTCAAAATCGATATTTTAGGTGCAAAAAGTCGATATGTGCATGCATCTTCAGTACCCGTTTATATCTCAAATTCAGACTTAAAACACCCGAAAATTCAATATTTTTGGGTCCCAGAAGCGATCTGTACATGCCTACTCAGTGCAAGAATTTTTTCAATATATAGGCCCAAAACATGCTGAAAATCGATATTTTAGGTGCCCAAAGTCGATATGTGCATGCATCTTCAGTACCCGTTTATATCTCAAATTCAGGCTCAAAACACCCGAAAATTCGATATTTTTGGGTCCCAGAAGCGATCTGTACATGACTACTCAATGTTAGAGTATTTTCAAAACACAGGCACAAAAACAAGTTGAAAATCGTTATTTTAGGTGTCCAAAATCGATATGTGCATGCATCTTCTGTACCCGTTTATGTCCCAAATTCAGGCTCAAAACACCCGAAACTCGATATTTTTGGGTCCAAGAAGCGATCTGTACATGCCTACTCCGTGTTAGAGTATTTTCAAAATTTAGGCCCAAAACATGCTGAAAATCGATATTTTAGGTGTCATAAGTCGATATGTGAATGCATCTTCAGTACCCTTTAATATCTCAAATTCAGGCTCAAAACACCCGAAAATTCGATATTTTTGGGTCCCAGGAGATTTCTGTTCTGATGCCTACTCACTAATAGAATTATTTCAAAATACAGGCCCAAAACATGTTTAAAATCGATATTTTAGGTGCCCAAAGTTGATATGTGCATGTATCTTCTGTACCCGTTTATATCTCAAATTCAGGATCAAAAAACCCGAAAATTCGATATTTATGGGTCCCATAAGCGATCTGTACATGCCTACTCAATGTTAGAATATTTTCAAAACACAGGCACAAAAACAAGTTTAAAATCGATATTTTAGGTGCCCAAAATCGATATGTGCATACATCTTCTGTATCCGTTTATGTCCCAAATTCAAGCTTAAAACACCCTAAAATTCGATATTTTTGGTTCCCGGAAGCGATCTGTACATGCCTACTCAGAAAAAGAATGTTCTCAAAATATAAGCCCAAAACATGCTGAAAATCTATATTTTATGTGCCCAAAGTCGATATGTGCATGCATCTTCTGTACCCGTTTATATCTCAAATTCAGGCTCAAAACACCCGGAAATTCGATATTTTTGGGTCCCAGAAGCTATCTGTACACGCCTACTCAGTGTTAGAATATTTTCATAATACACGCCAAAAACATTCTAAAAATCAATATTTTAGGTTCCCAAAGTCGATATGTGCATGCATCTTCTGTACCCATTTCTAACCAATATTCGTGCTGAAAACACCCAAAAATTCGATATTTTTGGGCCCCAGAAGCTATCTGTATATACCTACTCCGTGTTAGAGTAATTTCAATATACAGGCCCAAAACATGCTGAAAATCGATATTTTAGGTGCCCAAAATCGATATGTGCATGCATCTTCTGTACCATTTTATATCTCAAATTCAGGCTCAAAACACCCGAATATTTGATTTTATTTTTGCTCAGAAACGATCTGTACATGCCTACTCAGTGACAGAATATTTTCAAATTACAGACCCAAAACAGGCTGAAAATTGATATTTCAGGTGCCCAAAGTCGATATGTGCATGCATTTTCTGTACCCTTTTATATTTAAATTCAGGATCAAAATACCCGAAAACTCGATATTTTTGGGTTCCAGAAGCAATCTCTCCATGCCTACTCAATGCTAGAATATTTTCAAATGTTAGGCCGAAAACATGCTGAAAATAGATATTTTAGGTGTCCAAAGTCGATATGTGCATGCATCTTCAGTACTCGTTTATATCTCAAATTCAGGCTCAAAACACCCGAATATTCGATTTTATTTTGGCCCAGAAGTAATCTGTACATGCCTACTCAGTGCTAGAATATTTTCAAAATATAAGCCCAAAACATGCTGAAAATCGATATATTAGGTGCCCAAAGTCGATATGTGCATGCATTTTCTGTACCTGTTTATATCTCAAATTCAGGCTCAAAACACCCGAATATTCGATTTTATTGGCGTCCAGAAGCGATCTGTACATGCCTACTCAGTGACAAAAAAATTTCAAATAACAGACCCAAAACATGCTGAAAATCGATATTTTAGGAGCCCAAAGTCGATATGTGCATGCATCTTCAGTACCCGTTTATATCTCAAATTCAGGCTCAAAACACCCGAAAATTCTATATTTTTATGTCCCAGAAGCAATCTGTACATGCCTACTCCTTCTTAGAATGTTTTCAAGATACAGACTCAACATGCTCAAAATCGATATTTTAGGTGCAAAAAGTCGATATGTGCATGCATCTTCAGTACCCGTTTATATCTCAAATTCAGGCTTAAAACACCCGAAAAATCGATATTTTTGGGTCCCAGAAGCGATCTGTACATGCCTACTCAGAGCAAGAATTTTTTCAATATATAGGGCCAAAACATGCTGAAAATCGATATTTTAGGTGCCCAAAGTCGATATGTGCATGCATCTTCTGTACCCGTTTATATCTCAAATTCAGGCTCAAAACACCCGAATATTTGATTTTATTTTTGCTCAGAAACGATCTGTACATGCCTACTCAGTGACAGAATATTTTCAAAATACAGACCCAAAACAGGCTGAAAATTGATATTTCAGGTGCCCAAAGTCGATATGTGCATGCATCTTCAGTACCCGTTTATATCTCAAATTCAGGCTCAAAACACCTGAAAATTCGATATTTTTGCGTCCAAGAAGCGATCTGTACATGCCTATTCAGTAATGGAATGTTTTCAAAATATAGGCTCAAAGCATGCTAACAATCGATATTTTAGGTGTCCAAAGTCGATATGTGCATGCATCTTCAGTACCCGTTTATATCTCAAATTCAGGCTTAAAACACCCGAAAAATCGATATTTTTGGGTCCCAGAAGCGATCTGTACATGCCTACTCAGAGCAAGAATTTTTTCAATATATAGGGCCAAAACATGCTGAAAATCGATATTTTAGGTGCCCAAAGTCGATATGTGTATGCATCTTCTGTACCCGTTTATATCTCAAATTCAGGCTCAAAACACCCGAAAAATCGATATTTTTTGGGTCCCAGAAGCTATCTGTACATGCCTATTCCGTGTTAGAGTTTTTTTCAAAATAAAGGCCAAAAACATGCTGAAAATCGATATATTAGGTGCCCAAAGTCGATATGTGCATGCATTTTCTGTACCTGTTTATATCTCAAATTCAGGATCAAAATACCCGAAAATTCGATATTTTTGGGTTCCAGAAGCGATCTGTACATGCTTACTCAGTGACAGAAAATTTTCAAATAACAGACCGAAAACATGCTGAAAATCGATATTTTAGGAGACCAATGTCGATATGTGCATGCATCTTCAGTACACGTTTATATCTCAAATTCAGGCTCAAAACATCCATAAAAAACTATATTTTTGGGTCCAAGAAGCGATTTGTATATGCCTACTCAGTAATAGAATATTTTTAAGATTCAGGCCGAAAACATGCTGAAAATCGATATTTTGGGTCCCCAAAATCGATATGTGCATGGATCTTCTGTACCCGCTTATGTCCCAAATTCAGGCTTAAAACACACGAAAATTAGATATTTTTGGGACCGAGAAGCGATCTGTACATGCCTACTCAATGTTAGAATATTTTCAAAATAAAGGCACAAAAACAAGTTGAATATCGATGTTTTAGGTGCCCAAAATCGATATGTGCATGCATCTTCAGTACCCGTTTATATCTCAAATTCTGGCTCAAAACACCTGAAAATTCGATATTTTTGGGTCCCGGAAGGGATCTGTACATGCCTACTCAATGTTAGAATATTTTCAAAACACAGGCACAAAAACAAGTTGAAAATCGATATTTTAGGTGCCCAAAATCGATATGTGCATGCATCTTCAGTACCCGTTTATATCTCAAATTCTGGCTCAAAACACCCGAAAATTCGATATTTTTGGTTCCCAGAAGCGATCTGTACATGCCTACTCCGTGTTAGAGTATTTTCAAAATACAGGCCTAAAACATGCTGAAAATCGATATTTTAGGTGCCCAAAGTCAATATGTGTATGCATCTTCTGTACCCGTGTATATCTCAAATTCAGGCTGAAAACACCCGAAAAATTCAATTTTTTTGGTTCAAAGAAGCGATCTGTACATGCCTACTCCGTTTCAGAGTATTTTCAAAATACAGACCCAAAACATGCTGAAATTCGATATTTTAGGTGCCAAAATATCGATTTTTTGCATGTTTTGAGCCTATATTTTGAAAACATTCTAGCACTGAGTGGGCATGTACAGATCGCTTCTAGGACCCAAAAATATCGAATTTTCGGGTGTTTTGAGGTTGAATTTGGGATATAAACGGATGCAGAAAATGCATACACATATTGACTTTGGGCACCTAAAATATCGATTTTCAGCATGTTTTGGGCCTGTATCTGAGTAGTCATGTTCAGATCGCTTCTGGGACCTTAAAATATCGAATTTTCGGGTGTTTGGAGCCTGAATTTGAGATATAAACGGTAACAGAAGATGCATGCACATATTGACTTTCGGCACCTAAAATATCGATTTTCAGCATGTTTTGGGCCTGTATTTGGAAAAAACTCTAACACGGAGTAGGCATGTACAGATCGCTTCTGGGACCCCAAAATATCGAATTTTTGGGTGTTTTGAGCCGGAATTTGAGATATAAACGGGTGCTGAAGATGCATGCATATATCGACTTTTGGGCACCTAAAATATCGATTGTGAGCATGTTTTGGGTATGTATCTTGAAAGCATTCTAACTAGGAGTAGACATGAACAGATCGCTTCTAGGACCCAAAAATACCTAATTTTCGTGTGTTTGGGGCCTGAATTTGAGATATAAACGGGTACAGAATGTGCATGCACATATCGACTTTTGGGCACCTAAGAGATAGATTTTCAGTATGTTGTGGGTCTGTATTTTGAAAATACTCTAACATGGAGTAGGCATGTACAGATTGCTTCTGGGACCCCAAAATATCGAATTTTCGGGTGTTTTGGGCCTGAATTTGAGATATCGACTTTGGGCACCTAAAATATCGATTTTTAGCATGTTTTGTTCCTATATTTTGAAAACATTCTAGCACTGAGTAGGCATGTACAGATCGCTTCTGGGACCCCAAAATATCGAATTTTCGGGTGTTTTGTGCCTGTATTTGATATATCGACTTTGGGCACCTAAAATATCGATTTTTAGCATGTTTTGTGCCAATATTTTAAAATATACAGATCGCTTCTTGGACCCCAAAATATCGAATTTTCCCGTGTTTTGAGCTTGAATTTGAGATATAAACGGGTACTGAAGATGCATGCACATATCGACTTTTGGGCACCTAAAATATCGATTTTGAGCATGTTTTTGGTCTGTATCTTGAAAACATTCTAACTAGGAGTAGGCATGTACAGATCGCTTCTAGGACCCAAAAATATCGAATTATCGGGTGTTTTAAGCCTGAATTTGAGATATAAACGGTTACAGAAGATGCATGCACATATCGACTTTTGGGCTCGTAAAAGATCGATTTTCAGTATGTTTTGGGCTTGTATTTTAAAAAATGCTCTAACACGGAGTAGGCATGTACAGATCGCTTCTTGGACCCCAATATATCGAATTTTCGGGTGTTTTGAGCCTGAATTTGAGATATAAACCGGTACAGAAGATGCATGCACATATCGACTTTTAGGCAACTAAAATATCGATTTTGAGCATGTTTTGGGTCTGTATCTTGAAAACATTCTAACTAGAAGTAGGCATGTACAGATCGCTTCTAGGCCCCAAAAATAGCGAATTTTCGGGTGTTTTGAGCCTGAATCTGAGATATAAACGGGTACAGAAGATGCATGCACATATCGACTTTGGACACTTAAAATATCGATTTTTAGCAAGTTTTAGCCTATATTTTGAAAACATTCTAGCATTGAGTAGGCATGTACAGATTGTTTCTGGGACCCCACAATATCGATTTTTCGGGTGTTTTGAGCCTGAATTTGAAATATAAACGGGTACAGAAGATGCATGCACATATCGACTTTTGGGAACCTAACAGATCGATTTTCTGTATGTTTTGGGCCTGTATTTTGAAAATACTCTAACACGGAGTAGGCATGTACAGATCGCTTCTGGGACCCCAAAATATCGAATTTTAGGGTGTTTTGTGCCTGAATTTGAGATATCGACTTTGGGCACATAAAATATCGATTTTTAGCATGTTTTGGGCCTATATTTTGAAAATATTCTAGCACTGAGTAGGCAGGTACAGATCGCTTCTGGGATCCCAAAATATCGAATTTTCGGGTGTTTGGAGCCAGAATCTGAGATATAAACGGGTACAGAAGATGCATGCACATATCGGCTTTTGGGCTCGTAAAAGATCGATTTTCATTATGTTTTGGGCTTGTATTTTAAAAAATACTGTAACACGGAGTAGGCATGTACAGATTGCTTCTGGGACCCCAATATATCGAATTTTCGGGTGTTTTGAGCCTGAATTTGAGATATAAACGGGTACAGAAGATGCATGCACATATTGACTTTTGGGAACCTAACAGATCAATTTTTTGTATGTTTTGGGCCTGTAATTTGAAAATACTCTAACACGGAGTAGGCATGTACAGATCGCTTCTGAGACCTCAAAATATCGAATTTTAGGGTGTTTTGTGCCTGAATTTAAGATATTGACTTTGGGCACATAAAATATCGATTTTTAACATGTTTTGGGCCTATATTTTGAAAATATTCTAGTACTGAGTAGGCATGTACAGATCGCTTCTGGGATCCCAAAATATCGAATTTTCGGGTGTTTGGAGCCAGAATCTGAGATATAAACGGGTACAGAAGATGCATGCACATATCGACTTTTGGGCACCTAAAAGATCGATTTTCAGTATGTTTTTGGGCTTGTATTTTGAAAATACTCTAACACGGAGAAGGCATGTACAGATCGCTTCTGGGACCCCAAAAAACCGAATTTTCGGCTGTTTTGACCCTGAAATTGAAATATAAACGGGTAAAGAAGATGCATGCACATATCGACTTTGGACACTTAAAATATCGATTTTTTGCATGTTTTGAGCCTATATTTTGAAAACATTCTAGCACTGAGTGGGCATGTACAGATCGCTTCTAGGAACCAAAAATATCGAATTTTCGGGTATTTTGAGGTTGAATTTGGGATATAAACGGGTGCAGAAAATGCATACACATATTGACTTTGGGCACCTAAAATATCGATTTTCAGCATGTTTTGGGCCTGTATCTGAGTAGGCATGTACAGATCGCTTCTGGGACCCCAAAATATCGAATTTTTGAGTGTTTTGAGCCGGAATTTGAGATATAAACGGGTGCTGAAGATGCATGCATATATCGACTTTTGGGCACCTAAAATATCGATTTTGAGCATGTTTTGGGTATGTATCTTGAAAACATTCTGACTAGGAGTAGGCATGAACAGATCGCTTCTAGGACCCAAAAATACCGAATTTTCGTGTGTTTGGACCCTGAATTTGAGATATAAACGGGTACAGAAGGTAAATGCAAATATCGACTTTTTGGCACCTAAAAGATTGATTTTCAGTATGTTGTGGGCCTGTATTATGAAAATACTCTAACATGGAGTAGGCATGTACAGAGCGCTTCTAGGACCCCAAAATATCGAATTTTCGGGAATTTTGAGGTTGAATTTGGGATATAAACGGGTGCAGAAAATGCATACACATATTGACTTTGGGCACCTAAAATATCGATTTTCAGCATGTTTTGGGCCTGTATCTGAGTAGTCATGTACAGATCGCTTCTGGGATCCCAAAATATCGAATTTTCGGGTGTTTGGAGCCAGAATCTGAGATATAAACGGGTACAGAAGATGCATGCACATATCAGCTTTTGGGCTCGTAAAAGATCGATTTTCATTATGTTTTGGGCTTGTATTTTAAAAAATACTGTAACACGGAGTAGGCATGTACAGATTGCTTCTGGGACCCCAATATATCGAATTTTCGGGTGTTTTGAGCCTGAATTTGAGATATAAACGGGTACAGAAGATGCATGCACATATTGACTTTTAGGCAACTAAAATATCGATTTTGAGCATGTTTTGGGTCTGTATTTTGAAAACATTCTAACTAGAAGTAGGCATGTACAGATCGCTTCTAGGCCCCAAAAATATCGAATTTTCGGGTGTTTTGAGCCTGAATCTGAGATATAAACGGGTACAGAAGATGCATGCACATATCGACTTTTGGGAACCTAACAGATCAATTTTTTGTATGTTTTGGGCCTGTAATTTGAAAATACTCTAACACGGAGTAGGCATGTACAGATCGCTTCTGAGACCTCAAAATATCGAATTTTAGGGTGTTTTGTGCCTGAATTTAAGATATTGACTTTGGGCACATAAAATATCGATTTTTAACATGTTTTTTGGCCTATATTTTGAAAATATTCTAGTACTGAGTAGGCATGTACAGATCGCTTCTGGGATCCCAAAATATCGAATTTTCGAGTGTTTGGAGCCAGAATCTGAGATATAAACGGGTACAGAAGATGCATGCACATATCGACTTTTGGGCACCTAAAAGATCGATTTTCAGTATGTTTTTGGGCTTGTATTTTGAAAATACTCTAACACGGAGAAGGCATGTACAGATCGCTTCTGGGACCCCAAAAAACCGAATTTTCGGCTGTTTTGACCCTGAAATTGAAATATAAACGGGTAAAGAAGATGCATGCACATATCGACTTTGGACACTTAAAATATCGATTTTTTGCATGTTTTGAGCCTATATTTTGAAAACATTCTAGCACTGAGTGGGCATGTACAGATGGCTTCTAGGAACCAAAAATATCGAATTTTCGGGTATTTTGAGGTTGAATTTGGGATATAAACGGGTGCAGAAAATGCATACACATATTGACTTTGGGCACCTAAAATATCGATTTTCAGCATGTTTTGGGCCTGTATCTGAGTAGGCATGTACAGATCGCTTCTGGGACCCCAAAATATCGAATTTTTGAGTGTTTTGAGCCGGAATTTGAGATATAAACGGGTGCTGAAGATGCATGCATATATCGACTTTTGGGCACCTAAAATATCGATTTTGAGCATGTTTTGGGTATGTATCTTGAAAACATTCTGACTAGGAGTAGGCATGAACAGATCGCTTCTAGGACCCAAAAATACCGAATTTTCGTGTGTTTGGACCCTGAATTTGAGATATAAACGGGTACAGAAGGTAAATGCAAATATCGACTTTTTGGCACCTAAAAGATTGATTTTCAGTATGTTGTGGGCCTGTATTATGAAAATACTCTAACATGGAGTAGGCATGTACAGAGCGCTTCTAGGACCCCAAAATATCGAATTTTCGGGTATTTTGAGGTTGAATTTGGGATATAAACGGGTGCAGAAAATGCATACACATATTGACTTTGGGCACCTAAAATATCGATTTTCAGCATGTTTTGGGCCTGTATCTGAGTAGTCATGTACAGATCGCTTCTAGGACCCTAAAATATCGAATTTTCGGGTGTTTGGAGCCTGAATTTGAGATATAAACGGGTTCAGAAGATGCATGCACATATTGACTTTGGGCACATAAAATATCGATTTTCAGCATGTTTTGGGCCTGTAGTTTGAAAAAACTCTAACACGGAGTAGGCATGTACAGATCGCTTCTGGGACCCCAAAATATCGAATTTTTGAGTGTTTTGAGCCATAATTTGAGATATAAACGGGTGCTGAAGATGCATGCATATATCGACTTTTGGGCACCTAAAATATCGATTTTGTGCATGTTTTGGGTATGTATCTTGAAAACATTCTGACTAGGAGTAGGCATGAACAGATCGCTTCTAGGACCCAAAAATACCGAATTTTCGTGTGTTTGGACCCTGAATTTGAGATATAAACGGGTACAGAAGGTAAATGCAAATATCGACTTTTGGGCACCTAAAAGATTGATTTTCAGTATGTTGTGGGCCTGTATTATGAAAATACTCTAACATGGAGTAGGCATGTACAGAGCGCTTCTAGGACCCCAAAATATTGAATTTTCGGGTGTTTTGGGCCTGAATTTGAGATATCGACTTTGGGCACCTAAAATATCGATTTTTAGCATGTTTTGGGCCTATATTTTGAAAATATTCTAGCACTGAGTAGGCATGTACAGATCGCTTCTGGGACCCCAAAATATCGAATTTTCGGGTGTTTTGAGCCTGAATTTGAGATATAAACGGGTACAGAAGATGCATGCACATATTGACTTAGGGCACCTAAAATATCGATTTTCAACATGTTTTTGGCCTGTATCCGAGTAGGCATGTACAGATCGATTCTTGGACCCAAAAATATCAAATTTTCGGGTGTTTGGACCCTGAATTTGAGATATAAACGGGTACTGAAGATGCATGCACATATCGACTTTTTGCACCTAAAATATCGAATTTTAACATGTTTTGGGTCTGCAGCTTGAGAACATTCTAACTAGGAGTAGGCATGTACAGATTGCTTCTAGGACCCAAAAATACCGAATTTTCGGGTGTTTGAGCCTCAATTTGAGATATAAACGGTGTACCAGCCCTGGGCTTGTCTCTTTGAAGAATCTGGTACCTTGTTCTTGAGGGTGTAGTTGTTGGTTGGTTGTGAAGTTGGAGACGTGATTGGTGTTCAGTTGAGGTAAAAATAAACTTCAGTAGTAAAATTACTTACTTTATTCCTTAAATTAATTCTATGGAATGTTGTGCCTTGTCTTAAGGAGCCCAGAGGAAGATGTCTGGTCTTTCTAGATTGAGATGGTAGTGTCCTAACTGAGTCTCTTCTCAGTCGTTTATATCTATTCTCTAACTTGAGTTGACAGCTATGTCTGGATACAATATTACCAACTTGATGGTTATGCTTTTCTGTGGTTTACCTGTGGCCATGTGGTAGGATGAATCACGTGGGACTATGGTCATGAGGCCTGAGTCATGCCTGAAAGGACCCTTGCTTCTATCTCCAGATACCTATACTGATAAATAGTTCGTGATACCTGGTTATCATACTGTCTATCTCTTGTCTATTTATATAATGCCGGTTCTGGACAGGTAGTCTGTTTAAACCTGTGTGTCATCTGCTGTATTTGGTTATCTTAATGTTTATCTTCTTGTTTGTTTATTTAATGCCGGTTCTGGACAGGTAGCCTGTTATCTGACCCTAGCTAATCTTATCGTTTACCTGCCTTGCCTCATGGTACGGTACAATCGCTCAGTCCGCTACCCAAATTATCTGTCCCAGATGATCTTTATTGTGGGAACAAATTTACAATAATTGGCCTCTTCAAAGATTACTCATCTAGAGTAAAGGGACTGAGTAGCTAGGAAATTAACAATGAATACTTAAAATTAAAAAATGGACCTTAAAGACATTGGCACACAGTATACTTAAAATTAACATCAATACATGAATATAAATACATTGGTACATAAAGAAATAATCTTAAAATTAATGTGTTGAGCTAGGTGCTTGTAGGTATATGTATGTAAGCTAAACCTATGCTGATGATTCACACATTAAGGAAGGGTAAGCATTATTGCTATGTTGAGTCTGTGATGGAGGAGTTAAAATATTCTTTTCAAGACGAGATAACACAGTATAACGTCGATAGACCTTCCTAATGCAAAATAAGAAAATCATTGTACAGGCCAAAAGAATCAGACATGGAATTATATATGTAGGTAGCAATACTTCGTGATCCAGATATGGAGGAATCAAATTATCAGATAAGGATGTTTGAATCATCGTATCATTGAGTAGACTCAATAGTTTCACTTTTTCTGAAACAACTGATAATTGGGAGATATTAAACAAGTCGACATTATACGAAATATGTTGAAAGGTGGAAGAGAGAGTCATGTTTTCAAGCAAGTGATGTTTACTAGGTAAGGTAACGATTCTCTTGGATCGTATTTCACATGAATCTGCTACCTTATAGTAGCCTTTAACCAGACCATGTGTAGTGTCATGAGGGCAGATCAGTGTTACTTGTGTCTCAGCAGGAAAGTATAGATAGTGGAAATTAAAGAAATGACGATGAAAGAGAGTTTGATTAGTAACAGATTTGAAAGTACATGCAGAGAGTGCTTGATGAGTATCCCTTTGACTTAAAGCAATTGGACATGGTGCATCATTTGGAGCTTGAAATGCAAACAAATATGCAGGACAAACATATAAATGAAGATATGCTGCATGGCAATTGAGAAATTGAGCTTCACTAAGCACATCAACAAGAGAATAATCATCACTAAGAACAATATTTATAGGTTGGGAATCTAACATTAAAAGATTATTTTCTACATTCATTGGGAATGGTTGTACTGCATAGCCTGTGAAGGACATCTTACTCTTCATTGGAATAGTAATTAGTATATATTCTGGTGTTAAAATACTGTTCATGACTGTATAATAATATTCCAGATTAGGTTCATGAAATATGGGAGTAAGATGGTAGTTCATCATAGCTATTACAAGTGCATCCTGCAATTGTTTGATTGGTAATAATCGCGAGTTAACCTTACCTAAACCTGCAGTAATTACATCCTTAATTAATGTTTGACATGACTCCCTAAGTCCTTGTACTTGAATTTCAGTTTCCTGCCAACTAACAGATATAAATAGAAGCCTAAGAATGCTATATGAGTTTTCTATTTCTGTAGATAATAGTTGCTGTTGTTTATTTAAAGCATCATAAATGGTATTCAAGTTTTTATCAATGATCTGAACACTTTTATATATTTGCCTGACTACCTTACCCTGATTTACAACTGCTTGTCCTACAACATTCAATTTTTGGGATAATGCCTGCACATCACTATCCATTGCAGTACCAAAGAGTGCCTTAGATATTTCACCTAAAAAATTAACTAAACCACGCTCCTGGCGGTGATGGTGGCTCTGAGCAATTGGATTCTTATGTAATAGGCGAGCAATGTAACTAAGGTCGCTTAATTCCTTCATAGTGCGTTGAACCTTAAAGGACATGACTGAATATAATGCCCTGAAATCACTAAATGCCATCGAGTCATTCCTGTCAGGCAAAACTAGTGTATCATTAAGTATCTGCAATCCTTGCTCAACTGCAGAAAATTTGCGAAATAAATCAGATATCTCTTGTAAGGAATAAGAAATAGTAATAACATCTTCCGTCACCAATATTTTACCAAATTGTTGGACGAGCGCTCCCGGGATAAGCACATCATCATTAGGGACGGTGGTTACGTCAGCGTAACCTGTTGTTGCCGCGAGTATGGCTATGAAAACCATAATATATGTTGAGTTGGGCCACATCTGTAAGAAGAATTATAATCTTTTATTTCTTCGCCGATCGGAGTTTCTGTTTATAATTGTTTATTTTATGATTATCAGTAGTAGAGATAATATTACTAGGAAGAGGAAATAGGTCATGTTCCAGAGATTCTGATTGGTTATTTAGATGGTGGGTTTGCGCGCTTTTAACCAATTTCTTTATTCTGTCTACATGAACAATATCATCCGCCTGAGTAAAATTATGCTTTATGGCAATCTTAGTGCCCCTACCTACTACAGATATAACAGTGTACGGTCCCGTGAACCGAGGCAGAAGTTTCGAAGTTCGATCGGGTACCTGTAACATTACCTGATCACCTGGAGTGAAGGTTTGCGTTTTTGCTTTATTATGTTGCCTTCTACGCATTTTATTTCTGCTAGCCTGTAAATTGTTTTGTACCTCATGATGAATTTGTTGAAATGCAACTCGCTGTCGTTCAGCGTAGTCGTCCATGTTGTAGCAGGGCCTCTGTGTGGGAATTGTTATATCATATGGAAGACGTTTCTGCACGCCAAATATTATTTCATGAGGAGTCTTACCCACTGTTTCCGTTTTTGTAGCGTTTATAGAACAGACTGTCATATCAATCCAGTCCTCCCATGTGGAAGGGATTTTATTTATTGCCCCCCGAAGTACTTCTAATATTTTACGGTTTTGCCGTTCTGCTAACCCATTAGATGCAGGGTGATATGCTAATACAAACGTTTGCTTAATATTATAAAATTCAGATATCTTCTGTAAGATACTGTTACGAAATTCCTTACCATTATCTGAAATAATGATCTTGGGACATGTAAATGGACATATGAATTTGGATATAAATTTATGTGCAACCTCTTCTGCTGTTTTCGTTTTCAGTGGAGCTACCACCAAATGCCTAGAAAAATGATCAACCACAGTTAATAAATAATTCGAGCCCTGATGTGACTGTGGGAGGGAGAGTAAATCCATTCCTACTATTTCCCATTGTTCACTCGGCATTGGATATTCCCCTAATGGAGCTGGTCCAATTGGATGTCCCTTATTTGCATTGCATGTTTCGCATCGAGCGATATGTGTTGCAACATCTACTTTCATTGTATGCCAATAGTACTTAGTACGGAGAGTTGACAGACATCGATCTCTGCCAGGATGTCCTGCTGTATTATGATATAAGGTTAATACTGAGGGAATCAAGGATTGTGGTATTACTATTTGATCAGTTTGAATTTTACGTTTCCTAAGTTTCCTATAAACAACATTATCATAAAGGGAGAAGTTATTTATGCTAATGGGTAATTCCTGACCATCATAATCATCACCTGAGTTTAATGAGTAATGTATTGCTTTTATCATAGAATCCTGTTGTTGATGTATACGAACTGCATTGAAGTCAAAGTCTATGGGTGACTTAGAAACTGAAGAGACAGGATGTCTGCTTAAAGCTTCTGCTACATGATTTAATCGACCTGGAAGGTATTTAATATCAATATGCGGTTGAAATTCCTGAATTGTTAGATACCATCTAGCCAATTTCCCCGTGAGATTTTGAGTTTTCAGGAAGCCAATAATCGGTTGGTGATCTGTAAAAACTTGTAAAGGATATCCCAACACGATTTCCCTGAAGGTACGAAGTGCCCATACTACAGCCAAAGTTTCCTGTTCTGTTACAGAGTAACGAGTTTCCTGTGCATTTAATATTCGAGAAGCATACGCAATTACCTGACACCGACCTTTAGCAATTTCTTGCATAAGGACAGCGCCTAAACCTAATGAAGAAGCATCGGTACAAATTATAAAAGGTAACGAAAAATCTGGGAATGCAAGAATTGGAGCTGATACCAATTTATCCTTTAGTAATTCAAAGCTCAGCTGTTGTTCAGGCATCCATACAAAATCTGCATTTTTCTTGAGGAGATTATTTAGGGGCTTTGCTATTTGGGAAAAGTTTCTTACAAAGCTTCTATAATAAGAATATAAACCCAAGAATGACTTTACATTAGTTGCATTTTTTGGAGTAGGGAATTCTTTCATTGCTCGTATTTTATCAGATTGTGTATGGAGCCCTTTGCTATTGATGGTATGACCTAAAAATTTTATTTCCCGTCTAAGAAAGTGACATTTAGACATTTTAAGTTTAAGGCCTACCTGATGCAACCTATGCATAACCTTCTTTAATGTTTCTAAATGTGAAGGAACGTCCTTTGAAAAAATAATCAAATCGTCTAAATAAGCAATGACTTCATTATTGATATCGCCAAAAAGAAAATTTACCATACGCTGAAATGTGGATGGAGCATTACATAACCCAAATGGCATACGGGTGTATTCATAATGACCATGGGGAGTACTAAATGCCGTAATGGGTTGACTTTTATCATCTAATGCTACTTGCCAGTACCCACTGACTAAGTCTAATGTGGAGAATACAATAGGTTTTGTTTCACCAATGTTAGACAAAACATCTCTCAATAGAGGGAGGGGATATTTATCTTTAATTGTAGCATTATTTATTTTCCTGTAATCAATTACTGGTCTAAATTCACCATTATTTTTTGAAACCAAAAACATAGGGCTGTTATAAGGGGAGTGAGAATTCTTAATAATGCCTTCATCCAACATTTCACTTACCATTTCATTTACCATTTTCTGCCTACTATGAGGTAATCTATATGCTCGAGTATAAATAGGTTGAGGGGATGTTAGGGTAATGGTATGCTTTATAATATCGGTTTTTCCTAAGGATTCACCAGGTAGGGCAATCGCATCTCGATATATAGCTAGAATGTTGATAAGATCATCACGATAAGGTGGAAAATCACCGCCATGGACAAAATTACTAAGTTGTTCCCTTCCATGACTGTCAATATGATTCCCTTCGGTAAGAACCGATGCAATATTTCCTTGTGGTATTTGATCCAACTTCCATCTGTATAGATCACATAGATATGTTCCCTTTTTCACCTGAATATTGGTAGATGTTTTATTAAAGAGATAGATAGTAGCAATATTACTATCATTTACACTGGTTAAAGTAGATTCTAATCCCAGGTTCTTTATTTTCACTGACTCTATTAAGGATAGAACATTAGTATGTGGCTGTACATGAGATGGAAGCTTTACCTTCAATTTATGGACGAAATTTGGAGTTAATATAGTATTACATGCAGCAATAGCCTTTATGATAATGGAGTCGTTTCCATCATTTGTATTATAAATAGAGTGAACGTTACTTGAACGTAAATAATGGCCAGGACAATCCTGTATTGGAATACATTTATTTTTGAAACGTATTATTTTATATCCTGGGTTAATGACAATCTCCTGCCTAATAATGTCTGATAGTCCCAATACACCGTCTGTTGGTAGATCATAATTCCTTATTATATAGAATTTTATGTTTATATGGTTAGTTCCCTTTTCTAACCTTACAGGAAGGGTTAGTTTCCCTATGACCTGTAATTTATTTCCTGTTATGGCTGACAATTCTATGTCAATGGGCTCTATTTTATTATGTAAATGTCGCTGGGGATTTAAGTTGCACAATCTCTTAAAGGAATTTTCAGATAACAATGAAACTGCCGCGCCTGTGTCTATCATTAAAGAGGTGTTACAATGTAATACCTGTACAGGGATTGATAGTACATTACCGGTGGAGGTGACGACAGGGTTTATGGGACGTACTACTTTCTGGGATGTTGCCATTTCGAATATTGGGGTGGTCTCGTTTCGTACCTCGTGTTTCTTTGCATGTCCTCTTTCATTCTTTTAAGCACCACACATTCATCTGAGGAATGTGAAGTGGATTCATGTAAATGACAATATTTATTGGAATAAGAATACTTATTACGTTTCCATTGATAATTCCCCTTAGAATTATGTAAGAAATAACAGTCACTGGTATAATGATTAGTTTTGTTGCAATGTTTACAAAATTTCCTTTGTGACTTTCCTTGATTTGATATGGCACTATTATTGAAAGTCTTTGTTTCCATTGATGGAGCAACATGTAATGCACGAGGTACGCTCTGAGGGTCTTTCATACTAAGTTTGGAAGCTAACTTGATTAGTTTGTCATTAGGACCAAAGGAATGTTTAGGAATATCCAAACGATATGTTTCTTTTAACAGTAACGTAAATTGGACATATTCGATTAATTTAATAACATTATCGAAGGTAATATTCCCATTATGTACCCAAGGTGAGGACTTTAATGATTCTTTGGCATCTAAGGCTAGGGACCCTGCTAATGCAAGTGCTTTTGCTGGATCATGTGCAGTTATGTTATCTGCAGTTGTTTTAGCCATTCTTTGGACCCATGACAATGACCCATGGAGCTGACCATCTCCAAAAATATCTATGAGTGACTCCCTAAACGTATCATATGACGTTAAGTTATCAGGGTCAGAAAAAGCACTTGCTGTTAGCATATAGCTAGCTGGACTATCTGGTGCAATATGACCTCGCACGAACCTAATCTTATCTATATCCTGATTAATTTCTGCCTGACAAAATGCATCCTCCAAATGTCGCAAAAAGAGATGAATTCCATATCTTGGATCATCTCCCGTATATTGCTTCAAATAATTAGGGGTTGGTAATACTCTCACTGTTTGAAATTGGTTAGGCATAGCAGGTGAAGTTTGGCTAGAAGGAGTAGGGTTAGAGACAGTAGGAGATTGTGGAGAAGTGGCCATGATTGGAGAGGATACAAGATGATATGGAATACCAGATCGAGTTTTAGAAGGAGATAGGATGGAAGAAGCAGAAGGAGATTCGTATGTGTCGGCACCAGGAATAAGACTTTGGGACACAGGGGATGAATTTTCTAGCCCGGAACTCAATGAATCATTGTTAGTGGTATTCAATGTTAGGTTTGGGTCGTTTGGATGTTTAATGGGGGAAAATATATCGAAGCTCTGCTTTAACTTAATGAAAGTATTCTTTTTAGACATCAAATTAGGAACCTATAGCTTTCTAACATGTTCGTGAACAAATGGAAAATAATGTAATGTAATTTGTAAATGTACCTACGTTTTTGTGTAGAGTGATGCTGCTACGATGATGACGACGTGATGACGAGGTCGAGCTGGGGTGTTGCCTGACGAGTCGATGTCGTGAAGATGATTAGTTAGCTCGCACACTAACACACTAATAGTCGTTATTGAAGTGAAGACGATGAACGTTGACTTGCTTTACGAGAGAATTTACGTAAGAGGTGTCAGCTTGAAGGTGATGGAGTGATGGCGTTGTCCTTACGAGAGCATTTACGTAACAGGATCGCCGATATGGTAGGGATGAAGTGATGATTGTTTGTTGTGAAGTGGATGAGGTCCTCCTTGTAGGTCGCGTTGTAGTTATCTTGGAGCAGGAGACCTTTGTAGGTAATTTACTTGTGGCATAAATCTCCCTCGTTAGAGGTCGTAAGATTATCACCACTGAAGGAATTGCTTGAGAGAATTTACAAGTCAATCCTTGAACTTGTTCTTAAACAATGTCAGCCTCTGGACTCCTGTGAAGTTTTTACCTTGCAATGTGCACTGTTGCAAAACACCGCTGCCACCATATGTACCAGCCCTGGGCTTGTCTCTTTGAAGAATCTGGTACCTTGTTCTTGAGGGTGTAGTTGTTGGTTGGTTGTGAAGTTGGAGACGTGATTGGTGTTCAGTTGAGGTAAAAATAAACTTCAGTAGTAAAATTACTTACTTTATTCCTTAAATTAATTCTATGGAATGTTGTGCCTTGTCTTAAGGAGCCCAGAGGAAGATGTCTGGTCTTTCTAGATTGAGATGGTAGTGTCCTAACTGAGTCTCTTCTCAGTCGTTTATATCTATTCTCTAACTTGAGTTGACAGCTATGTCTGGATACAATATTACCAACTTGATGGTTATGCTTTTCTGTGGTTTACCTGTGGCCATGTGGTAGGATGAATCACGTGGGACTATGGTCATGAGGCCTGAGTCATGCCTGAAAGGACCCTTGCTTCTATCTCCAGATACCTATACTGATAAATAGTTCGTGATACCTGGTTATCATACTGTCTATCTCTTGTCTATTTATATAATGCCGGTTCTGGACAGGTAGTCTGTTTAAACCTGTGTGTCATCTGCTGTATTTGGTTATCTTAATGTTTATCTTCTTGTTTGTTTATTTAATGCCGGTTCTGGACAGGTAGCCTGTTATCTGACCCTAGCTAATCTTATCGTTTACCTGCCTTGCCTCATGGTACAGTACAACGGGTACAAAAGATACATGCACATATTGACTTTGGACACATAAAATATCGATTTTAGCATGTTTTGAGCTTATATTTTGAAAACATTCTAGCACCGAGTAGGCATGTACAGATCGCTTCTGGAACCCAAAAATATCGTATTTTCGGGTGTTTTGAGGTTGAATTTGGGATATAAACGTGTGCAGAAGATGCATACACATATTGACTTTGGTCACCTAAAATATTGATTTTAAGCATATTTTAGGCCTGTATCTGAGTAGGCATGTACAGATTGCTTCTGGGAACCCAAAATATCGAATTTTCGGGTGTTTAGAGCCTGAATTTGAGATATAAACGGGTACAGAAGATGCATTCAGATATCGACTTTTGGGCATCTAAAAGATCGATTTTCAGTATGTTTTTGGGCATGTATTTTGAAAATACTCTAACACGGAGTAGGCATGTGCAGATCGCTTCTGGGACCCCAAAATATCGACTTTTCGGGTGTTTGGAGCCTGAATTTGAGATATAAACGAGTACAGAAGATGCATGCACATATCGGCTTTTTGCACCTAAAATGTTGAATTTTAACATGTTTTGGGTCTGCAGCTTGAGAACATTCTAACTAGGAGTAGGCATGTACAGATAGCTTCTGGAACCCCAAAATATCGAATTTTCGGGCGTTTTGGGCCTGAATTTGAGATATCGACTTTGGGCACCTAAAATATCGATTTTTAGCATGTTTTGGGCCTATATTTTGAAAATATTCTAGCACTGAGTAGGCATGTACAGATCGCTTCTGGGACCCCAAAATATCGAATTTTATGGTGTTTTGAGACTGAATTTGAGATATAAACGTGTACAGACGATGCATGCACATATTAACTTTGGGCAACTAAAATATCGATTTTCAGGATGTTTTTGGCCTGTATTTTGAAAATACTCTAACACGGAGTAGGCATGTACAGATCGCTTCTGGGACCCCAAAATATCGAATTTTCGGGTGTTTTGGGCCTGAATTTGTGATATCGACTTTGGGCACCTAAAATATCGATTTTTAGCATGTTTTGGGCCTATATTTTGAAAATATTTTAGCACTGAGTGGGCATGTACAGATCGCTTCTGGGACTGCAAAATATCGAATATTTGGGTTTTTTGAGCCTGAATTTGAGATATAAACGGGTACAGAAGATGCATGCACATATTTGTTTTGGGCACCTAAAATATCGATTTTCAGCATGTTTTGGGCCGGTATTTTGAAAATTCTCTAACACGGAGTAGGCATGTACAGATCGCTTCTGGGACACCAAAATATCGAATTTTCGGGTGTTTTGAGCCTGAATTTGAGATATAAACGGGTACCGAAGATGCATGCACATATTGAGTTTGGGCCCCAAAAATATCGATTTTCAGCATGTTTTGGGCCTGTATTTTGAAAATACTCTAACAGGGAGTAGGCATGTACAGATCGCTTCTGGGACCCCAAAATATCGAATTTTCGGGGGTTTTAAGCCTGAATATGAGATATAAACTGGTAATGAAGATGCATGCACATATCGACTTTTGAGCACCTAAAATATCGATTTTGAGCATGTTTTGGGTCTGTATCTTGAAAACATTCTAACTAGGAGTAGGCATGTACAGATCGCTTCTAGGACCCAAAAAGACCGAATTTTCGGGTGTTTTTAGCCTCAATTTGAGATATAAACTGGTACAGAAGATGCATGCACATAATGACTTTGGACACATAAAATATCGATTTTAGCATGTTTTGAGCTTATATTTTGAAAACATTCTAGCACTGAGTAGACATGTACAGATCGCTTCTGGGACCCCGAAATATTGAATTTTCGGGAGTTTTGATGTTGAATTTGGGATATAAACGGGTGCAGAAGATTCATACACATATTGACTTTGGGCACCTAAAATATCGATTTTCAGCATGTTTTGGGCCTGTATCCGAGTAGGCATGTACAGATCGCTTCTGGGACACCAAAATATTTAATTTTCGGGTGTTTGGAGCCTGAATTTGAGATATAAACTGGTACAGAAGATGCATGCACATATTGACTTTGGGCAACTAAAATATCGATTTTCAGCATGTTTTTGGCCTGTATATTGAAAATACTCTAACACGGAGTAGGCATGTTCAGATCGCTTCTGGGACCCCAAAATATCAAATTTTCGGGTGTTTTGTGCCTGAATTTGAGATATAAACGGGTACAGAAGATGCATGCACATATTTGTTTTGGGCACCTAAAATATCGATTTTCAGCATGTTTTTGGCCTGTTTATTGAAAATACTCTAACTAGGAGTAGGCATGTACAAATCGCTTCCAGGACCCAAAAATACCGAATTTTCGGGTGTTTTGAGCCTCAATTTGAGATATAAACGGGATCAGAAGATGCATGCACATATCGACTTTGGACACTTAAAATATCGATTTTTAGCATGTTTTGAGCCTATATTTTGAAAACATTCTAGCACTGAGTAGACATGTACAGATTGCTTCTGGGACCCCGAAATATTGAATTTTCGGGAATTTTGAGGTTGAATTTGGGATATAAACGGGTGCAGAAGATTCATACACATATTGACTTTGGGCACCTAAAATATCGATTTTCAGCATGTTTTGGGCCTGTATCCGAGTAGGCATGTACAGATCGCTTCTGGGACACCAAAATATCGAATTTTCGGGTGTTTGGAGCCTGAATTTGAGATATAAACTGGTACAGAAGATGCATGCACATATTGACTTTGGGCAAGTAAAATATCGATTTTCAGCATGTTTTTGGCCTGTATTTTGAAAATACTCTAACACGGAGTAGGCATGTTCAGATCGCTTCTGGGACCCCAAAATATCAAATTTTCGGGTGTTGTGTTCCAGAATTTGAGATATCGACTTTGGGCACCTAAAATATCGATTTTTAGCATGTTTCGGGCCTATATTTTGAAAATATTCTAGCACTGAGTGGGCATGTACAGATCGCTTCTGGGACCCCAAAATATCGAATTTTCGTTTTTTTTTAACCTGAATTTGAGATATAAACGGGTACAGAAGATGCATGCACATATTTGTTTTGGGCACATAAAATATCGATTTTCAGCATATTTTGGGCCGGTATTTTGAAAATTCTCGAACACGGAGTAGGCATGTACAGATCGCTTCTGGGACCCAAAAAATATCGAGTTTTCGGGTATTTTGAGCCTGAATTTGAGATATAAACGGGTACAGAAGATGCATGCACATATTGACTTTGAGCACCTAAAATATCGATTTTCAGCATGCTTTGGGGCTGTATTTTGAAAATACTCTAACACGGAGTAGGCATGTACAGATCGCTTCTGGGACCCCAAAATATCGAATTTTCAGGTGTTTTAAGCCTGAATATGAGATATAAACTGGTAATGAAGATGCATGCACATATCGACTTTTGAGCACCTAAAATATCGATTTTGAGCATGTTTTGGGTCTGTATCTTGAAAACATTCTAACTACGAGTAGGCATGTACAGATCGCTTCTAGGACCCAAAAATACCGAATTTTCGGGTGTTTTGAGCCTCAATTTGAGATCTAAACGGGTTCAGAAGATGCATGCACATATCGACTTTGGACACATAAAATATCGATTTTTAGCATGTTTTGAGCCTATATTTTGAAAACATTCTAGCACTGAGTAGGCATGTACAGATCGCTTCTGGGACCCAATTATATCAAATTTTCGGGTGTTTTGAGCCTGAATTTGGGATATAAACGGGTGCTGAAAATCCATACACATATTGACTTTGAGCACCAAAAATATCGATTTTCAGCATGTTTTGGGCCTGTATCTGAGTAGGCATGTACAGATCGCTTCTGGGACACCAAAATATCGAATTTTCGGGTGTTTGGAGCTTGAATTTGAGATATAAACTGGTACAGAAGATGCATGCACATATTGACTTTGGGCAACTAAAATATCGATTTTCAGCATGTTTTTGGCCTGAATTTTGAAAATACTCTAACACGGAGTAGGCATGTACAGATCGCTTCTGGGACCCCAAAATATCGAATTTTCGGGTGTTTTGGGCGAGAATTTCAGATATCACCTTTGGGCACCTAAAATATCGATTTTTAGCATGTTTCGGGCCTATATTTTAAAAATATTCTAGCACTGAGCAGCCATGTACAGATCGCTTCTGGGACCCCAATATATCGAATTTTAGGGTGTTTTGAGCCTGAATTTGAGATATAAACGGGTACAGAAGATGCATGCACATATTGACTTTGGGCACCTAAAATATCGATTTTCAGCATGTTTTGGGCCTGTATTTTGAAAATACTCTAACACAGAGTAGGCATGTACAGATCGCTTCTGGGACCCCAAAATATCGAATTTTCCGGTGTTTTAAGCCTGAATATGAGATATAAATTGGTACTGAAGATGCATGCACATATCGACTTTGGACACTTAAAATATCGATTTTTAGCAAGTTTTGAGCCTTTATTTTGAAAACATTCTAGCACTGAGTAGGCATGTACAGATCGCTTCTGGGACCCATAAATATCGAATTTTCGAGTGTTTTGAGGTTGAATTTGGGATATAAACGGGTGCAGAATATTCATGCACATATCAACTTTTGGGCACCTAAAATATCGATTTTGAGCATGTTTTGGGTCTGTATCTTGAAAACATTCTTTCTAGGAGTAGGAATGTACAGATCGCTTCTAGGACCCAAAAATACCGAATTTTCGGATGTTTTGAGCCTCAATTTGAGATATAAACGGGTACAGAAGATGCATGCACATATCGACTGTGGACACTAAAATATCGATTTTTAACATGTTTTGAGCCTATATTTTGAAAACATTCTAGCACTGAGTAGGCATGTACAGATCGCTTCTGGGACCCAAAATTATCGAATTTTCGGGTGTTTTGAGCCTGAATTTGAGATATAAACGGGTACTGAAGATGCATACACATATTGACTTTTGGGCACCAAAAATATCGATTTGGAGCATGTTTTGGGTCTGTAACTTGAAAACATTATAACTAGGAGTAGGCATGTACAAATCGCTTATAGGACCAAATAATACCGAGATTTCAGGGGTTTTGGAGCCTGAATATGAGATATAAACGGGTACAGAAGATGCATGCACATATCGACTTAGTGCACTTAAAATATCGATTTCTAGCATGTTTTGAGCCTATATTTTGAAAATAATCTAGCACTGAGTAGGCATGTACTGATCGCTTCTGGGCCCCCAAAATATCGAATTTTCGGGTGTTTGGAGCCTGAATTTGAGATATAAACGAGTACTGAAGATGCATGCACATATCGACTTTTTGCACCTAAAATATCGATTTAGAGCATGTTTTGGGTCTGTAGCTTGAGAACATTCTAACTATAAGTAGGCATGTACAGATCGCTTCTAGGCCCCAAAAATACCGAATTTCGGGTGTTTTTAGCCTCAATTTGAGATATAAACTGGTACAGAAGATGCATGCACATATTGACTTTGGACACATAAAATATCGATTTTAGCATGTTTTTTTGCTTATATTTTGAAAACATTCTAGCACTGAGTAGACATGTACAGATCGCTTCTGGGACCACAAAATATCGAATTTATGGGTGTTTTGAGGTTGAATTTGGGATATAAACGGGTGCAGAAGATTCATACACATATTGACTTTGAGCACCTAAAATATCGATTTTCAGCATGTTTTGGGCCTGTGTATGAGTAGGCATGTACAGATCGCTTTTGGGACACCAAAATATCGAATTTTCGGGTGTTTGGAGCCTGAATTTGAGATATAAACTGGCACAGAAGATGCATGCACATATTGACTTTGGGCAACTAAAATATCGATTTTCAGCATGTTTTTGGCCTGTATTTTAAAAATACTCTAACACGGAGTAGGCATGTACAGATCGCTTCTGGGACCCCAAAATATCGAATTTCCGGTTGTTTTGGGCCAGAATTTGAGATATCGACTTTGGGCACCTAAAATATCGATATTTAGCATGTTTCGGGCCTATATTTTAAAAATATTCTAGCACTGAGCAGCCATGTACAGATCGCTTCTGGGACCCCAATATATCGAATTTTCGGGTGTTTTGAGCCTGAATTTGAGATATAAACGGGTACAGAAGATGCATGCACATATTGACTTTGGGCACCTAAAATATCGATTTTCACCATGTTCTGGGCCTGTATTTTGAAAATACTCTAACACGGAGTAGGCATGTACAGATCGCTTCTGGGACCCCAAAATATCGAATTTTCGGGTGTTTTGAGGTTGAATTTGGGATATAAACGGGTGCAGAATATGCATGCACATATTGACTTTGGGCAACTAAAATATCGATTTTCAGCATGTTTTGGGCCAGTATTTTGAAAAAACTCTAACACGGAGTAGGCATTTACAGATCGCTTCTGGGACCCCAAAATATCGAATTTTCGGGTGTTTTGGGCCTGAATTTGAGATATCGACTTTGGGCACCTAAAATATCGATTTTTAGCATGTTTTGGGCCTATATTTTGAAAATATTCTAGCACTGAGTAGGCATGTACAGATCGCTTCTGGGACCCCCAAATATCGAATTTTCAGGTGTTTTGAGCCTGAATATGAGATATAAACGGGTACAGAAGATGCACGCACATATTGACTTTGCGCACCTAAAATATCGAATTTCAGCATGTTTTGAGCCTATATTTTGAAAACATTCTTGTACTGAGTAGGCATGTACAGATCGCTTCTGGGACCCAAAAATATCGAATTTTCGGGTATTTTGAGGTTGAATTTGGGATATAAACGTGTGATGAAAATGCATACACATATTGACTTTTGGCACCTAAAATATCGATTTTTATCATGTTTTGGGCCTGTATCTGAGTAGGCATGTCCAGATTGCTTCTGGGACCCTAAAATATCGAATATTTGGGTGTTTTAGGTCTGAATTTGAGATATCGACTTTCGGCACCTAAAATATCGATTTTTAGTATGTTTTGGGCCTATATTTTGAAAATATTCTAGCACTGAGCATGCATGTACAGATCGCTTCTGGGACCCCAATATATCGAATTTTTGGGTGTCTTGAGCTTGAATTTGAGATATAAACGGGTACAGAAGATTCATGCACATATTGACTTTGGGCACCTAAAATATCGATTTTCAGCATGTTTTGGGCCTGTATTTTTAAAATACTCTAACACGGAGTAGGCATGTACAGATCGCTTCTAGGACCCAAAAAAACCGGACTTTCGGTTGTTTTGAGCCTCAATTTGAGATATAAACGGGTACAGAAGATGCATGCACATATCGACTTTGGACACTTAAAATATCGATTTTTAGCATGTTTTGAGCCTATATTTTGAAAACATTCTAGCACTGAGTAGGCATGTTCAGATCGCTTCTGGGACCCAAAAATATCGCATTTTCGTGTGTTTTGAGGTTGAATTTGGGATATAAACGGATGCAGAAGATGCATACACATATTGACTTTAGGCACCTAAAATATCGATTTTCAGCATGTTTTGGGCCTGTATCTGAGTAGGCATGTACAGATCGCTTCTGGGAAACCAAAATATCGAAATTTCGGGTGTTTGTAGCCTGAATTTAAGATATAAACGGGTACAGAAGATACATGCACATATCGACTTTTATCACCAAAAAGATCGATTTTCAGTATGTTTTGGGCCTGTATTTTGAAAATACTCCAACACGGAGTAGGCATGTACAGATTGCTTCTGGGACCACAAAATATCGAATTTTTGGGTGTTTTGGGCCTGAATTTGAGATATCGGCTTTGGGCACCTAAAATATAGATTTTTAGCATGTTTTGGGTCTATTTTTTGAAAATATTCTAGCACTGAGCAGGCATGTACAGATCGCTTCTGGGACCCAAAACTCTCGAATTTTCGGGTGTTTTGAGCTTGAATTTGAGATATAAACGGGTACAGAAGATGTATGCACATATCGACTTTTGGGCACCTATAATATAGATTTTTAGCATGTTTTGAGCCTTTATTTTGAAAACATTCTAGCAATGAGTAGGCATGTACAGGTCGCTTCTAGGACCCAAAAATATCGAATTTTCGGGGGTTTTGAGGTTGGATTTGGGATATAAACAGGTGCTGAAGATGCATACACATTTTGACTTTGGGCACCTAAAATATCGATTTTCAGCGTGTTTTGGGCCTGTATCTGACTAGACATGTACAGATCGCTTCTGGGACCCCAAAATATCGAATTTTTGGGTGTTTGGAGGCTGAATTTGAGATATAAACGGGTACAGAAGGTGCACGCACATATCGACTTTTGGGCACCTAAAAGATCGATTTTCAGTATGTTTTGGGCTTGTAATTTGAAAATACTCTAACACGGAGTAGGCATGTACAGATCGCTTCTGGGACCCCAAAATATCGAATTTTCCGGTGTTTTGGGCCTGAATTTGAGATATCGACTTTGTGCACCTAAAATATCGATTTTAGCATGTTTTGGGCCTATATTTTGAAAATATTCTAGCACTGAGTAGGCATGTACAGATCGCTTCTGGGACCCCAAAATATCGAATTGTCGGGTGTTTTCAGCCTGAATATGAGATATAAACGGGCACTGAAGGTGCATGCACATATCGACTTTTGGGCACCTAAAATATCGATTTTGAGCATGTTTTGGGTCTGTATCTTGAAAACATTCTAACTAGGAGTAGGTATGTACAGTTCGTTCTAGGACCCAAAAATAACGAATTTTAGGGTGTTTTGAGCCTGAATTTGAGATATAAACGGGTACAGAACATGCATGCACATATCGACTTTGGACACTTAAAATATTGATTTTTAGCATGTTTTGAGCCTATATTTTGAAAACATTCTAGCACTGAGTAAGCATGTACAGATCGCTTCTGGGACCCAAAAATATCGAATTTTCGGGTGTTTGGAGCCTGAATTTGGGATGTAAACGGGTTCTGAAAATGCATGCACATATCGACTTTTGGGCACCTAAAAGATCGATTTTAAGTATGTTTTGGGCCTATATTTTGAAAATACTCTAACACGGAGTAGGCATGTACAGTTCGCTTCTGGGAACCCAAAATATCAAATTGTCGGTTGTTTTGGGCCTGAATTTGAGATATCGACTTTGGGCACCTAAAATATCGATTTTTGCATGTTTTGGGCCTATATTTCTAAAATATTCTAGCACTGAGTAGGCATGTACAGATCGCTTCTGGGACCCCAAAATATCGAATTTTCGGGTGTTTTGAGCCTGAACATGAGATATAAACGGGTGCAGAAGATGCATGCACATATTGACTTTGGGCACCTAAAATATCGATTTTGAGCATGTTTTGTGTCTGTATCTTGTAAACATTCTAACTAGGAGTAGGCATGTACAGATCGCTTCTGGGACCCGAAAATATCGAAAATTCGGGTGTTTTGAGGTTGAATTTGGGATATAAACGGGTGCTGAAGATGCATACACATACTGACTTTGGGCACATAAAATATCGATTTTCAGCATGTTTTGGGCCTGTATCTGAGTAGGCATGTACAGATCGCTTTTGACACCCTAAAATATCAAATTTTCGGGTGATTGGAGCCTGAATTTGAAATATAAACTGGTACAGAATATGCATGCACATATCGAATTTTGGGCACCTAAAAGATCGATTTTCAGTATGTTTTGGGCCTGTATTTTGAAAATACTCTAACACGGAGTAGGCATATACAGATCGCTTCTGGGACCCCAAAATATCGAATTTTCGGGTGTTTTTGGCCTGAATTTGAGATATCGTTTTTGGGCAACTAAAATATCGATTTTTAGCATGTTTTGGGCCTATATTTCTAAAATATTCTAGTACTGAGTAGGCATGTACAGATCGCTTCTCGGACCCCAAAACATCGAATTGTCGGGTGTTTTCAGCCTAAATATGAGATATAAACGGGCACTGAAGGTGCATGCACATATCGACTTTTGGGCACCTAAAATATCGATTTTGAGCATGTTTTTGGTCTGTATCTTGAAAACATTCTAACTAGGAGTAGGCATGTACAGTTCGTTTTAGGACCCAAAAATAACGAATTTTCGGGTGTTTTGAGCCTGAATTTGAGATATAAACGGGTACAGAACAAGCATGCACATATCGACTTTGGACACTTAAAATATTGATTTTTAGCATGTTTTGAGCCTATATTATGAAAACATTCTAGCACTGAGTAAGCATGTACAGATCGCTTCTGGGACCCAAAAATATCGAATTTTCGGGTGTTTGGAGCCTGAATTTGGGATGTTAACGGGTTCTGAAAATGCATGCACATATCGACTTTTGGGCACCTAAAAGATCGATTTTAAGTATGTTTTGGGCCTATATTTTGAAAATACTCTAACACGGAGTAGGCATGTACAGTTCGCTTCTGGGAACCCAAAATATCAAATTGTCGGTTGTTTTGGGCCTGAATTTGAGATATCGACTTTGGGCACCTAAAATATCGATTTTTGCATGTTTTGGGCCTATATTTCTAAAATATTCTAGCACTGAGTAGGCATGTACAGATCGCTTCTGGGACCCCAAAATATCGAATTTTCGGGTGTTTTGAGCCTGAACATGAGATATAAACGGGTGCAGAAGATGCATGTACATATTGACTTTGGGCACCTAAAATATCGATTTTGAGCATGTTTTGGGCCTGTATTTTAAAAATACTCTAACACGGAGTAGGGATGTACAGATCGCTTCTTGGACCCCAAAATATCAAATTTTCGGGTGTTTTCAGCCTGAATATGAGATATAAACGGGTACTGAAGGTGCATGCACATATCGACTTTTGGGCACCTAAAATATCGATTTTGAGCATGTTTTGGGTCTGTATCTTGTAAACATTCTAACTAGGAGTAGGCATGTACAGATCGCTTCTGGGACCCAAAAATATCGAATTTTCGGGAGGTTTGAGGTTTAATTTGGGATATAAACGAGTGCAGAAGATGCATGCACATATCGATTTTTGGGCACCTAAAAGATCGATTTTCAATATGTTTTGGGCCTGTATTTTGAAAATGCTCTAAAACGGATTAGGCATGTACAGATCGCTTCTGGGAACCCAAAATATTGAATTGTCGGGTGTTTTGGGCCTGAATTTGAGATATCGACTTTGGCCACCTTAAATATCGATTTTTAGCATGTTTTGGGCCTATATTTTGAAAATATTCTAGCACTGAGCAGGCATGTACAGATCGCTTCTGGGACCCCAATATATCGAATTTTCGGGTGTTTTGAGTCTGAATTTGAGATATAAACGTGTACAGAAGATGCATGCACATATTGACTTTGGGCACCTAAAATATCGATTTTCAGCATGTTTTGGGCCTGTATCTGAGTAGGCATGTACAGATCGCTTCTAGGACCCTAAAATATCGAATTTTCGGGTGTTTGGAGCCTGAATTTGAGATATAAACGGGTACAGAAGACGCATGAACATTTCGACTTTTGAGCACCTAAAAGATCGATTTTAAGTATGTTTTGGGCCTGTATTTTGAAAATACTCTAACACGGAGTAGGCATGTACAGATTGCTTTTGGGACCCCAAAATATCGAATTTGCGGGTGTTTTGGGCCTGAATTTGAGATATCGACTTTGGGCACCTAAAATATCGATTTTTAGCATGTTTTGGTTCTGTAACTCGAAAACATTCTAACTAGGAGTAGGTATGTAAAAATTGCTTTTAGGACCAAAATATACCGAATTTTCGGGGGTTTTGAGTCTGAACTTGAGATATAAATGGGTACAGAAGATGCATGCACCTATCGACTTAGTACACTTAAAATATCGATTTGTAGCATGTTTTGAGCTTATATTTTGAAAACATTCTAGCACGGAGTAGGCATGTACAGATCGCTTCTGGGACCCATAAATATCGAAATTTCGGGTGTTTTGAGGTTGAATTTGGGATATAAACGGGTGCAGAATATGCATGCACATATTGACTTTGTGCAACTAAAATATCGATTTTCAGCATGTTTTGGGCCAGTATTTTGAAAATACTCTAACACGGAGTAGGCATTTACAGATCGCTTCTGGGACCCCAAAATATCGAATTTTCGGGTGTTTTGGGCCTGAATTTGAGATATCGACTTTGGGCACCTAAAATATCGATTTTTAGCATGTTTTGGGCCTATATTTTGAAAATATTCTAGCACTGAGTAGGCATGTACAGATCGCTTCTGGGACCCCCAAATATCGAATTTTCAGGTGTTTTGAGCCTGAATATGAGATATAAACGGGTACAGAAGATGCACGCACATATTGACTTTGGGCACCTAAAATATCGATTTTCAGCATGTTTTGAGCCTATATTTTGAAAACATTCTTGTACTGAGTAGGCATGTACAGATCGCTTCTGGGACCCAATAATATCGAATTTTCGGGTATTTTGAGGTTGAATTTGGGATATAAACGTGTGCTGAAAATGCATACACATATTGACTTTGGGCACCTAAAATATCGATTTTTAGCATGTTTTGGGCCTGTATCTGAGTAGGCATGTCCAGATTGCTTCTGGGACCCTAAAATATCGATTTTTTGGGTGTTTTGGGCCTGAATTTGAGATATCGACTTTCGGCACCTAAAATATCGATTTTTAGTATGTTTTGGGCCTATATTTTGAAAATATTCTAGCACTGAGCATGCATGTACAGATCGCTTCTGGGACCCCAATATATCGAATTTTTGGGTGTCTTGAGCTTGAATTTGAGATATAAACGGGTACAGAAGATGCATGCACATATTGACTTTGGGCACCTAAAATATCGATTTTCAGCATATTTTGGGCCTGTATTTTTAAAATACTCTAACACGGAGTAGGCATGTACAGATCGCTTCTAGGACCCAAAAATACCGAGCTTTCGGTTGTTTTGAGCCTCAATTTGAGATATAAACGGGTACAGAAGATGCATGCACATATCGACTTTGGACACTTAAAATATCGATTTTTAGCATGTTTTGAGCCAATATTTTGAAAACATTCTAGCACTGAGTAGGCATGTTCAGATCGCTTCTGGGACCCAAAAATATCGCATTTTCGTGTGTTTTGAGGTTGAATTTGGGATATAAACGGATGCAGAAGATGCATACACATATTGACTTTAGGCACCTAAAATATCGATTTTCAGCATGTTTTGGGCCTGTATCTGAGTAGGCATGTACAGATCGCTTCTGGGAAACCAAAATATCGAAATTTCGGGTGTTTGTAGCCTGAATTTAAGATATAAAAGGGTACAGAAGATACATGCACATATCGACTTTTATCACCAAAAAGATCGATTTTCAGTATGTTATGGGCCTGGATTTTGAAAATACTCCAACACGGAGTAGGCATGTACAGATTGCTTCTGGGACCACAAAATATCGAATTTTTGGGTGTTTTGGGCCTGAATTTGAGATATCGGCTTTGGGCACCTAAAATATAGATTTTTAGCATGTTTTGGGTCTATTTTTTGAAAATATTCTAGCACTGAGCAGGCATGTACAGATCGCTTCTGGGACCCAAAAATCTCGAATTTTCGGGTGTTTTGAGCTTGAATTTGAGATATAAACGGGTACAGAAGATGTATGCACATATCGACTTTTGGGCACCTATAATATGGATTTTTAGCATGTTTTGAGCCTTTATCTTGAAAACATTCTAGCAATGAGTAGGCATGTACAGGTCGCTTCTAGGACCCAAAAATATCGAATTTTCGGGGGTTTTGAGGTTGGATTTGGGATATAAACAGGTGCAGAAGATGCATACACATTTTGAGTTTGGGCACCTAAAATATCGATTTTCAGCGTGTTTTGGGCCTGTATCTGACTAGACATGTACAGATCGCTTCTGGGACCCCCAAATATCGAATTTTCGGGTGTTTGGAGGCTGAATTTGAGATATAAACGGGTACAGAAGGTGCACGCACATATCGACTTTTGGGCACCTAAAAGATCGATTTTCAGTATGTTTTGGGCTTGTATTTTGAAAATACTCTAACACGGAGTAGGCATGTACAGATCGCTTCTGGGACCCCAAAATATCGAATTTTCCGGTGTTTTGGGCCTGAATTTGAGATATCGACTTTGTGCACCTAAAATATCGATTTTAGCATGTTTTGGGCCTATATTTTGAAAATATTCTAGCACTGAGTAGGCATGTACAGATCGCTTCTGGGACCCCAAAATATCGAATTGTCGGGTGTTATCAGCCTGAATATGAGATATAAACGGGTACTGAAGGTGCATGCACATATCGACTTTTGGGCACCTAAAATATCGATTTTGAGCATGTTTTGGGTCTGTATCTTGAAAACATTATAACTAGGAGTAGACATGTACAGTTCGATCTAGGACCCATAAATACCGAATTTTCGGGTGTTTTCAGCCTGAATTTGAGATATAAACGGGTACAGAACATGCATGCACATATCGACTTTGGACACTTAAAATATCGATTATTAGCATGTTTTGAGCCTATATTTTGAAAACATTCTAGCACTGAGTAAGCATATACAGATCACTTCTGGGACCCAAAAATATCGAATTTTCGGGTGTTTGGAGCCTGAATTTGGGATATAAACGGGTTCTGAAAATGCATGCACATATCGACCTTTGTGCACATAAAAGATCGATTTTAAGTATGTTTTGGGCCTGTATTTTGAAAATACTCTAACACGGAGTAGGTATGTACAGTTCGCTTCTGGGACCCCAAAATATCAAATTTTCGGGTGTTTTCAGCCTGAATATGAGATATAAACGGGTACTGAAGGTGCATGCACATATCGACTTTTGGGCACCTAAAATATCGATTTTGAGCATGTTTTGGGTCTGTATCCTGTAAACATTCTAACTAGGAGTAGGCATGTACAGATCGCTTCTGGGACCCAAAAATATCGAATTTTCGGGAGTTTTGAGGTTTAATTTGGGATATAAACGAGTGCAGAAGATGCATGCACATATCGATTTTTGGGCACCTAAAAGATCGATTTTCAGTATGTTTTGGGCCTGTATTTTGAAAATGCTCTAAAACGGATTAGGCATGTACAGATCGCTTCTGGGAACCCAAAATATTGAATTTTCGGGTGTTTTGGGCCTGAATTTGAGATATTGACTTTGGATTCCTAAAATATCGATTTTTAGCATGTTTTGGGCCTATATTTTGAAAATATTCTAGAACTGAGTAGGCATGTACCGATCGTTTCTGGGACCCCGAAATATCGAATTTTATGGTGTTTTGAGCCTGAATTTGAGATATAAACGGGTACAGAATATGCATGCACATATTGACTTTGGGGACCTAAAATATCGATTTTCAGCATGTTTTGGGCCTGTATTTTGAAAATGCTCTAACACGGAGTAGGCATGTACAGATCGCTTCTAGGACCCAAAAATACCAAATTTTCGGGTGTTTTGGGCCAGAATTTGAGATATAAACGGGTACAGAAGATGCATGCAGATATCGACTTTGGACACTTAAAATATCGATTTTTTGCATGTTTTAAGACTATATTTTGAAAATATTCTAGCACTGAGTAGGCATTTACAGATTGCTTCTGGGACCGAAAAATATCGAATTTTCGGGTGTTTTGAGGTTGAATTTGGGATATAAACGGGTGCTGAAAATGCATACACATATTGACTTTGGGCACCTAAAATATCGATTTTCATCATGTTTTGGGTCTGTATCTGAGTAGGCATGTACAGATTGCTTCTGGGACCTCTAAGTATCGTATTTTCGGGTGTTTGGGGCCTGAATTTGAGATATAAACGGGTACAGAAGATACATGCACATATCGAATTTTGGGCACCTAAAAGATCGATTTTAAGTATGTTCTGGGCCTGTATTTTGAAAATACTCTAACACGGAGTAGGCATGTTCAGATCGCTTCTGGGACCCCAAAATATCGAATTTTCGGGTGTTTTGGGCCTGAATTTGAGATATAGACTTGGGGCACCTAAAATATTGATTTTTAGCATGTTTTGGGCCTATATTTTGAAACTATTCTAGCACTGAGTAGGCATGTACAGATAGCTTCTGGGACTCCAAAATATCGAATTTTCGGGTGTTTTGAGCCTGAATTTGAGATAGAAACGGGTACAGAAGATGCATGCACATATTGACTTTGGACAATTAAAATATCAATTTTTAGCATGTTTTGGGTCTGTATCTTGAAAACAGTCTAACTAGGAATAGGCATGTACAGATCGCTTCTGGGACCCAAAAATATCGAATTTTGGGAGTTTTGAGGTTGAATTTGGGATATAAACGGGTGCAGAAGAAGCATGCACATATCGACTTTTGGGCACCAAAAAGATCGATTTTCAGTATGTTTTGGGCCTGTATTTTGAAAATGCTCTAAAACGGAGTAGGCATGTACAGATCGCTTCTGGGAACCCAAAATATTGAATTTTCGGGTGTTTTCGGCCTGAATTTGAGATATCGACTTTGGACACCTAAAACATAGATTTTTAGCATGTTTTGGACCTATGTTTTGAAAATATTCTAGCACTGAGTAGGCATGTACAGATCGCTTCTGGGACCCAAAAATATCGAATTTTCGGGTGTTTTGAGGTTGATTTGGGATATAAACGGGTACAGAAGATGCATGCAGATATCTACTTTGGACACTTAAAATATTGATTTTTAGCATGTTTTGAGCCTATATTTTGAAAACATTCTAGCACTGAGTAGGCATGTACAGATTGCTTCTGGGACCCAAAAATATCGAATTTTCGGGTGTTTTGAGGTTGAATTTGGGATATAAACGGGTGCTGAAAATGAATACACATATTGACTTTGAGCACCTAAAATATCGATTTTCATCATGTTTTGGGCCTGTATCTGAGTAGGCATGTACAGATTGCTTCTGGGACTCCAAAATATCGTATTTTCGGGTGTTTTGGGCCTGAATTTGAGATATAAACGGGTACAGAAGATACATGCACATATCTACTTTTGGGCACCTAAAAGATCGATTTTAAGTATGTTTTGGGCCTGTATTTTGAAAATACTCTAACACGGAGTAGGCATGTTCAGATGGCTTCTGGGAACCCAAAATATCGAATTTTCGGGTGTTTTGGGCCTGAATTTGAGATATCGACTTGGGGCACCTAAAATATTGATTTTTAGCATGTTTTGGGCCTATATTTTAAAACTATTCTAGCACTGAGTAGGCATGTACAGATTGCTTCTGGGACTCCAAAATATCAAATTTTCGGGTGTTTTGAGCCTGAATTTGAGATAAAAACGGGTACAGAAGATGCATGCACATATTGACTTTGGACACTTAAAATATCGATTTTTAGCATGTTTTGAGCCAATATTTTGAAAACATTCTAGCACTGAGTAGGCATGTACAGATCGCTTCTGGGACCCAAATATATCAAATTTTCGGGTGTTTTGAGGTTGAATTTGGGATATAAACGTGTGCAGAAGATGCATACACATATTGACATTGGGCACCTAAATTATCGTTTTTTAGCATGTTTTGGGCCTGTATCTGAGTAGGCATGTACAGATCGCTTCTGGGACCCCACAATATCGAATTTCCGGGTGTTTTTAGCCTGAATTTGGGATATAAACGGGTACAGAAGGTTCATACACATATCGACTTATGGGCACTTGAAAGATCGATTTTCAGTATGTTTTGGGCCAGTATTTTGAAAATACTCTAACACTGAGTAGGTATGTACAGATCGCTTTTGGGACCCCAAAATATCGAATTTTCGGGTGTTTTGGGCCTGAATTTGAGATATAAACGGATGCAGAAGATGCAAACACATGTTGACTTTGGTCACCTAAAATATCGATTTTCAGCTTGTTTTGTGCCTGTATTTTGAAAATACTCTAACACGGAGTAAGCAAGTACAGATCGCTTCTGGGACCCCAAAATATCGAATTTTCGGGTGTTTGGAGAATGAATTTGAGATATAAACGGGTACAGAAGATGCATGCACATATCGACTTTTTACACTTAAAATATCGATTTTTAGCATGTTTTGAGCCTATATTTTGAAAACATTCTAGCACTGACTAGACATGTACAGATCACTTCTGGGACCCTAAATTATCGAATTTTCGGGTGTTTTGAGGTTGAATTTGAGATATAAACGAGTGCTGAAGATTCATACACATGTTCAATTTGGGTACCTAAAATATCGATTATTAGCATGTTTTGGGCCTGCATTTGAGTAGGCATGTACAGATCGCTTCTGGGACCCCAAAATATCGAATTTTCGGGTGTTTGGAGACTGAATTTGAGATATAAACGGGTATAGAAGATGCATGCACATATCGACTTTTGGGCACCTAAAAGATCGATTTTCAGTATGTTTTGGGCCTGTATTTTGAAAATACTCTAAAACGGAGTAGGCATGTACAGTTCGCTTCTGGGACTCCAAAATATCGAATTTTAGGGTGTTTTGGGCCTGAATTTGAGATATCGACTTTGGGCACCTAAAATATCGATTTTTAGCATGTTTTGGGCCAATATTTTGAAAATATTCTAGCACTAAGTAGGCATGTACAGATCACTTCTGGGACCCCAAAATATCGAATTTTCTGGTGTTTTGAGCCTGAATTTGAGATATAAACGGGTACAGATGATGCATGCACTTTTCTACTTTGGACACTTAAAATATCGATTTTTAGCATATTTTGAGCCTATATTTTGAAAAAATTCTAGCACTAAGTAGGCATGTACAGATCGCTTCTGGGACCAAAAAATATCGAATTTTCGGGTGTTTTGAGGTTGAATTTGGGATATAAACGAGTGCAGAAGATGCATACACATGTTGACTTTGATCACCTAAAATATCGATTTTCAGCTTGTTTTGGGCCTGTATTTCGAAAATACTCTAACACGGAGTAAGCAAGTACAGATCGCTTCTGGGACCCCAAAATATCGAATTTTCGGGTGTTTTGAGCCTGAATTTGAGATATAAACGGGTACAGAAGATTCATCCACATATCGACTTTTGGGCACCTATAAGATCGATTTTCAGTATGTTTTGAGCTTGTATTTTGAAAATACTCTAACACGGAGTAGGCATGTACAGTTCGCTTCTGGGACCCCAATATATCGAATTTTCGGGTTTTTTGGGCCTGAATTTGAAATATCGACGTTGGGCACCTAAAATATCGATTTTTAGCATGTTTTGGGCCTATATTTTGAAAATATTCTAACACGGAGTAGGCATGTACAAATCGCTTCTGGGACCCAAAAATATCGAATTTACGGTTGTTTTGAGCCTGAATTTGAGATATAAACGGGTACAGAAGATGCATGCACATATCGACTTTTGGGCACTTAAAATATCGATTTTGAACATGTTTTGGGTCTGTATCTTGAAAACATACTAACTAGGAGTAGGGATGTACAGATCGCTTCTGGGACCAAAAAATACCGAATTTTCGGGTGTTTTGAGCCTGAATTTGAGATAAAAACGGGTACAGATGATGCATGCACATTTCTACTTTTGACATTTAAAATATCGATTTTTAGCATGTTTTGAGCCTATATTATGAAAAAATTCTAGCACTAAGTAGGCATGTACAGATCGCTTCTGGGACCCAAATATATCAAATTTTCGGGTGTTTTGAGGTTGAATTTGGGATATAAACGTTTGCAGAAGATGCATACACATATTGACTTTGGGCACCTAAATTATCGTTTTTTAGCATGTTTTGGGCCTGTATCTGAGTAGGCATGTACAGATCGCTTCTGGAACCCCAAAATATCGAATTTTCGGGTGTTTGGAGCCTGAATTTGGGATATAAACGGGTACAGAAGGTTCATACACATATCGACTTTTGGGCACTTGAAAGATCGATTTTCAGTATGTTTTGGGCCTGTATTTTGAAAATACTCTAACACTGAGTAGGCATGTACAGATCGCTTTTGGGACCCCAAAATATCGAATTTTCGGGTGTTTTGGGCCTGAATTTGAGATATAAACGGGTACAGAAGATGCAAATACATGTTGACTTTGGTCACCTAAAATATCGATTTTCAGCTTGTTTTAGGCTTGTATTTTCTAAATACTCTAACACGGAGTAAGCAAGTACAGATCGCATCTGGGACTCCAAAATATCGAATTTTAGGGTGTTTTGGGCCTGAATTTGAGATATCGACTTTGGGCACCTAAAATATCGATTTTTAGCATGTTTTGGGCCTATATTTTGAAAATATTCTAGCACTAAGTAGGCATGTACAGATCACTTCTGGGACCCCAAAATATCGAATTTTCGGGTGTTTTGAGCCTGAATTTGAGATATAAACGGGTACAGATGATGCATGCACATTTCTACTTTGGACACTTAAAATATCGATTTTTAGCATGTTTTGAGCCTATATTTTGAAAAAATTCTAACACTAAGTAGGCATGTACAGATCGCTTCTGGGACCCAAAAATATCGAATTTTCGGGTGTTTTGAGGTTGAATTTGGGATATAAACGGGTGCAGAAGATGTATACATATGTTGACTTTGGTCACCTAAAATATCGATTTTCAGCTTGTTTTGGGCCTGTATTTTGAAAATACTCTAACACGGAGTAAGCAAGTACAGATCGCTTCTAGGACCCCAAAATATCGAATTTTCGAGTGTTTTGAGCCTGAATTTGAGATATAAACGGGTACAGAAGATTCATCCACATATCGACTTTTGGGCACTTAAAATATCGATTTTGAGCATGTTTTGGGTCTGTATCTTGAAAACATACTAACTAGGAGTAGGGATGTACAGATCGCTTCTGGGACCCAAAAATACCGAATTTTCGGTTGTTTTGAGCCTGAATTTGAAATATAAACGGGTACAGAAGATGCATGCACATATCGACTTTGGACACTTAAAATATCGATTTTTAGCATGTTTTGAGCCTATATTTTGAAAACATTCTAGCACTGACTAGACATGTACAGATCGCTTCTGGGACCCAAAATTATCGAATTTTCGGGTGTTTTGAGGTTGAATTTGAGATATAAACGAGTGCAGAAGATTCATACACATGTTCAATTTGGGTACCAAAAATATCGATTTTTAGCATGTTTTGGTGTACAGATCGCTTCTGGGACCCCAAAATATCGAATTATCGGGTGTTTGGAGGCTGGATTTGAGATATAAACGGGTACAGAAGATGCATGCACATATCGACTTTTGGGCACCTAAAAGATCGATTTTCAGTATGTTTTGGGCCTGTATTTTGAAAATACTCTAAAACGGAGTAGGCATGTACAGTTCGCTTCTGGGACTCCAAAATATCGAATTTTAGGGTGTTTTGGGCCTGAATTTGAGATATCGACTTTGGGCACCTAAAATATCGATTTTTAGCATGTTTTGGGCCTATATTTTGAAAATATTCTAGCACTGAGTAGGCATGTACAAATCGCTTCTGGGACCCCAAAATATCGAATTTACGGTTGTTTTGAGCCTGAATTTGAGATATAAACGGGTACAGAAGATGCATGCACATATTGACTTTGGGCACCTAAAATATCGATTTTTAGCATGTTTTGAGCCTATATTTTGAAAACATTTTAGCACTGAGTAGGCATTTACAGATCGCTTCTGGGACCCAAAAATATCGAATTTTCGGGTGTTTGGAGCCTGAATGTGAGATTTAAACGGGTACAGAAGATGCATGCACATATCGACTTTTATGCACCTAAAATAGCGATTTTCAGTATGTTTTGGGCATGTATTTTGAAAATACTCTAACACGGAGTAGGAATGTACAGATCGCTTCTGGGACCGCAAAATATTGAATTTTCGGGTGTTTTTGGCCTGAATTTGAGATATCGACTCTGGGCATCTAAAATATCGATTTTTAGCACATTTTTTGGCCTTTATTTTGAAAATATTCTGGCACAGAGTAGGCATGTACAGATCGCTTCTGGGACCCCAAAATATTGAATTTTCGGGTGTTTTGAGCCTGAATTTGAGATATAAACGGGTACTGAAGATGCATGCACATATCGAATTTTGGGCACCTAAAATATCGATTTTGAGCATGTTTTGGGTCTGTATCTTGAAAACATTCTAACTATGAGTAGGCATGTACAGATTGCTTCTAGGTCCCAAAAATACCGAATTTAGGGTGTTTTGAGCCTGAATTTGAGATATAAACGGGTACAGAAGATGCATGCACATATCGACTTTGGACACTTAAAATATAGTTTTTTTAGCATGTTTTGAGCCTATATTTTGAAAACATTCTAGCACTGTGTAGGCATGTACAAATCGCTTCTGGGGCCCAAAAATATCGAATTTTCTGTGTGTTTGGAGCCTGAATTTGAGATATAAACGGGTAAAGAAGATGTATGCACATATCGACTTCTGGGCACCTAAAAGATCGATTTTCATTATGTTTTGGACCTGTATTTTGAAAATACTCTAACACGGAGTAGGCATGTACAGATCGCTTCTAGGCCCCAAAAATACCGAATTTTCGGGTGTTTTGGGCCAAAATTTGAGATAACGACTTTGGGCACCTAAAATATCGATTTTTATCATGTTTTTTGGCCTATATTATGAAAATGTTCTAGCACTGATAAGGCATGTACAGATCGCTTCTGGGACCCCAAAATATCGAATTTTCGGGTGTTTTAAGCCTGAATTTGAGATATAAACGGGTACTGAAGATGCATGCACATATCGAATTTTGGGCACCTAAAATATCGATTTTGAGCATGTTTTGGGTCTGTATCTTGAAAACATTCTAACTAGGAGTAGACATGTACATATCGCTTCTAGGACCCAAAAACACCTAATTTTCGGGTGTTTTGAGCCTGAATTTGAGATATAAACGGGTACAGAAGATGCATGCACATATCGACTTTGGACACTTAAAATATCGATTTTTAGCATGTTTTGAGCCTATATTTTGAAAACATTCTAGCCCTGTGTAGGCATGTATAAATCGCTTCTGGGGCCCCAAAATATCGAATTTTCAGTGCGTTTGGACACTGAATTTGAGATATAAACGGGTACTGAGGATGAATGCACATATCGAATTTTGGTCACCTAAAATATCGATTTTGAGCATGTTTTTAGGTCTGTATCTTAAAAACATTCTAACTAGGAGTAGGCATGTACAGATCGCTTCTAGGCGCCAAAAACACGGAATTTTCGGGTTTTTTGAGCCTGAATTCGAGATATAAACGGGTACAGAAGATGCATGCACATATCGACTTTGGACACTTAAAATATCGATTATTAGCATGTTTTAAACCTAGATTTTGAAAAAAATTTAGCACTGAGTAGGCATGTATAGATCGCTTCCGGGACCCAAAAATATCGAATTTTCGGGTGTTTTGAGGTTGAATTTGGGATATAAACGGGTGCATAAGATACATACACATATTGACTTTGGGCACCTAAAATATCGATTTTCAGCATGTTTTGGGCCTGTATCCGAGTAGGCATGTACAGATTGTATCTGGGACCGAAAAATATCGAATTTTCGGGTGTTTTGAGGTTGAATTTGGGATATAAACGAGTGCAGAAGATGCATGCACATATTGACTTTGGGCACCTAAAATATCGATTTTCAGCATGTTTTGGGCCTGAATTTTGAAAATACTCTAACACGGAGTAGGCATGTACAAATCGCTTTTTGGACCCCAAAATATCGAATTTTCGGGTGTTTTAAGCCTGAATTTGAGATATAAACGGGTACTGAAGATGCATGCACATATCGACTTTTAGGCACCTAAAATATCGATTTTGAGTATGTTTTGGGTCTGTATCTTGAAAACATTCTAACTAGGAGTAGGCATGTACACATCGCTTCTTGGAACCAAAAATTTCAATTTTCGGATGTTTTGAGGCTGAATTTGAGATATAAACGGGTAAAGAAGATGCATGCACATATCGACTTTGGACACTTAAAATATCGATTTTTAGCATGTTTTTAACCTATATTTTGAAAACATTCTAGCACTGGGTAGGCATGTACAAATCGCTTCTGGGGCCACAAAATATCGAATTTTCTGTGTGTTTGGAGACTGAATTTGAGATATAAACGGGTAAAGAAGATGTATGCACATATTGTCTTTTGGGCACCTAAAAGATCGATTTTCAGTATGTTTTGGGCTTGTATTTTGCAAATACTCTAACACGGAGTAGGCATGTACAGATCGCTTCTGCGACCCCAAAATATCGAATTTTCGGGTGTTTTGAACCTGAATTTGAGATATAAACGGGTACAGAAGATGCATGCACATATCGACTTTGGACACTTAAAATATCGATTTTTAGCATGTTTTGAGCCTATATTTTGAAAACATTTTAGCACTGAGTAGGCATGTACAGATCGCTTCTGGGACCCAAAAATATCGAATTTTCGGGTGTTTTAAGGTTGAATTTGGGATATAAACGGGTGAAGAAAATGCATACACATATTGACTTTGGGCACCTAAAATATCGATTTTTAGCATGTTTTGTGCCTGTATCTGAGTAGGCATGTACAGATCGCTTCTGGGACCAAAAAATATCGATTTTTCGGGTGTTTTGAGCCTGAATTCGTGATATAAACGGGTACAGAAGATGCATGCACATATTGACTTTGGACACTTAAAATATCGATTTTTAGCATGTTTTGAGCCTATATTTTGAAAACATTCTAGCACTGAGTAGGCATGTACAGATCGCTTTTGGGACCCCAAAATACCGAATTTTCGGGTGTTTGGAGTTTGAATGTGAGATTTAAACGGGTACAGAAGATGCATGCACATATCGACTTTTGGGCACCTAAAATAACGATTTTCAGTATGTTTTGGGCCTGTATATTGAAAAAATTCTAACACGGAGTAGGAATGTACAGATCGCTTCTGGGACCCCAAAATATTGAATTTTCGGGTGTTTTGGGCCTGAATTTGAGATATCGACTTTGGGACCTAAAATATCGATTTTTAGCATATTTTTTGGCCTATATTTTGAAAATATTCTAGCACTGAGTAGGCATGTACAGATCGCTTCTGGGACCCCAAAATATCGAATTTTCGAGTGTTTTGTGCCTGAATTTGATATATCGACTTGAGCCACCTAAAATATCGATCTTTAGCATGTTTTGGGCCTCTATTTTGAAAATACTCTAACACGGAGTAGGCATGTACAGATCGCTTCTTGGACCCAAAAATTTCGAATTTTCGGGTGTTTTGAGCCTGAATTTCAGATATAAACGGGTACAGAAGATGCATGCACATATTGACTTTTGGGCCCCTATAATATCGATTTTGAGCATGTTTTGGTTCTGTATCTTAAAAACATTCTAACTAGGAGTAGGCCTGTACAGATCGCTTCTAGGACACAAAAATATCGAATTTTCGGGTGTTTTGAGCCTGAATTTGAGATATAAACGGGTACTGAGGATGCCTGCACATATCGAATTTTGGGCAAATAAGATATCGATTTTGAGCATGTTTTGGATCTGTATCTTGAAAACATTCTAACTAGGAGTAGGCATGTACAGATCGCTTCTAGGCCCCAAAAATACCGAATTTTCGGGTGTTTTGAGCCTGAATTTGAGATATAAACGGGTACAGAAGATGCAAGCACATATCGACTTTGGACACTTAAAATATCGATTTTTAGCATGTTTTGAGCCTATATTTTGAAATTTTTTTAGCACTGAGTAGGCATGTACAGATCGCTTCTGGGACCCAAAAATATCGAATTTTCGGGTGTTTTGAGTCTGAATTTGAGAAATAAACGGGTACAGAAGATGCATGCACATATCGACTTTTGGGCACCTAAAATATCGATTTTCAATATGTTTTGGGCCTGCATTTTGAAAATACTCTAACACGGAGTAGGAATGTACAGATCGCTTCTGGGTCCCCAAAATATTGAATTTTCGGGTGTTTTGGGCGTGAATTTAAGATATCGACTTTGGGCACCTAAAATATCGATTTTTAGCATATTTTTTGGCAAATATTTTGAAAATATTCTAGAACTGAATAGGCATGTACAGATTGCTTCTGGGACCCCAAAATATCGAATTTTCGGGGGTTTTGAGCCTGAATTTGAGATATATACGGTTACTGAAGATGCATGCACATATCGAATTTAGACAACTAAAATATCGATTTTGAGCATGTTTTGGGTCTGTATCTTGAAAACATTCTAACTAGGAGTAGGCATGTACAGATCGCTTCTAGGTCCCAAAAATACCGAATTTTCGGGTGTTTTGAGCCTGAATTTGAGATATAAACGGGTACAGAAGATGCAAGCACATATCGACTTTGGACACTTAAAATATCGATTTTTAGCATGTTTTGAGCCTATATTTTGAAATTTTTTTAGCACTGAGTAGGCATGTACAGATCGCTTCTGGGACCCCAAAATATCGAATTTTCGGGTGTTTTGAGTCTGAATTTGAGATATAAACGGGTACAGAAGATGCATGCACATATCGACTTTTGGGCACCTAAAATATCGATTTTTAGCATGTTTTAAGCCTATAATTTGAAAACATTTTAGCACAGAGTAGGCATGTACAGATCGCTTCTGGGACCCAAAAATATCGAATTTTCGGGTGTTTTGAGGTTGAATTTGGGATATAAACGGGTGCAGAAGATGCATACACATATTGACTTTGGGCACCAAAAATATCGATTTTTAGCATGTTTTGCCCCTATATTTTGAAAATATTCTAGCACTGACTAGGCATGTACAAATCGCTACTGGGACCCCCAAATATCGAAATTTCGGGTGTTTTGAGCCTGAATTTGAGATATAAACGGGTACTGAAGATGCATGCACATATCGAATTTTGGGCACCTAAAATATCGATTTTGAGCATGTTTTGGGTTTGTATCTTGAAAACATTCTAACTAGGAGTAGGCATGTACAGATCGCTTCTGGGCCCCCAAAATATCGAATTTTCTGTGTGTTTGGAGCCTGAATTTGAGATATAAACGGGTAAAGAAGATGTATGCACATATCGACTTTTGGGCACCTAAAAGTTCGATTTTCAGTATGTTTTAGGCCTGTATTTTGAAAATACTCTAACACGGAGTAGGCATGTACAGATCGTTTCTGGGACCCCAAAATATCGAATTTTCAGGTGTTTTGAGCCTGAATTTGAGATATAAACTGGTAAAGAAGATGTATGGACATATCGACTTTAGGGCACCTAAAAGATCGATTTTCAGTATGTTTTAGGCCTGTATTTTGAAAATACTCTAACACGGAGTAGGCATGTACAGATCGTTTCTGGGACCCCAAAATATCGAATTTTCGGGTGTTTTGAGCCTGAATTTGAGATATAAACGGGTACTGAGAATGCATGCACATATCGAATTTTGGGCACCTAAAATATTGATTTTGAGCATGTTTTGAATCTGTATCTTGAAAACATTCTAACTAGGAGTAGGCATGTACAGATCGCTTCTAGGCCCCAAAAATACCGAATTTTTTGGAGTTTTAAGCCTGAATTTGAGATATAAACGGGTACAGAAGATGCATGCACATATCGACTTTGGACACTTAAAATATCGATTTTTAGCATGTTTTAAGCCTATAATTTGAAAACACTTTAGCACTGAGTAGGAATGTACAGATCGCTTCTGGGACCCAAAAATATCGAATTTTCGGGTGTTTTGAGGTTGAATTTGGGATATAAACGGGTTCAGAAGATGCATACACATATTGACTTTGGGCACCAAAAATATCGATTTTTAGCATGTTTTGCGCCTATATTTTGAAATTTTTTTAGCACTGAGTAGGCATGTACAGATCGCTTCTGGGACCCAAAAATATCGAATTTTCGGGTGTTTTGAGTCTGAATTTGAGATATAAACGAGTACAGAAGATGCATGCACATATCGACTTTTGGGCACCTAAAATATCGATTTTCAATATGTTTTGGGCCTGTACTTTGAAAAAATTCTAACACGGAGTAGGAATGTACAGATCGCTTCTGGGACCCCAAAATATTGAATTTTCGGGTGTTTTGGGCCTGAATTTGAGATATCGACTTTGGGACCTAAAATATCGATTTTTAGCATATTTTTTGGCCTATATTTTGAAAAAATTCTAGCACTGAGTAGGCATGTACAGATCGCTTCTGGGACCCCAAAATATCGAATTTTCGAGTGTTTTGTGCCTGAATTTGATATATCGACTTGAGCCACCTAAAATATCGATCTTTAGCATGTTTTGGGCCTCTATTTTGAAAATACTCTAACACGGAGTAGGCATGTACAGATCGCTTCTTGGACCCAAAAATTTCGAATTTTCGGGTGTTTTGAGCCTGAATTTCAGATATAAACGGGTACAGAAGATGCATGCACATATTGACTTTTGGGCCCCTATAATATCGATTTTGAGCATGTTTTGGTTCTGTATCTTAAAAACATTCTAACTACGAGTAGGCCTGTACAGATCGCTTCTAGGACACAAAAATATCGAATTTTCGGGTGTTTTGAGCCTGAATTTGAGATATAAACGGGTACTGAGGATGCCTGCACATATCGAATTTTGGGCAAATAAGATATCGATTTTGAGCATGTTTTGGATCTGTATCTTGAAAACATTCTAACTAGGAGTAGGCATGTACAGATCGCTTCTAGGCCCCAAAAATACCGAATTTTCGGGTGTTTTGAGCCTGAATTTGAGATATAAACGGGTACAGAAGATGCAAGCACATATCGACTTTGGACACTTAAAATATCGATTTTTAGCATGTTTTGAGCCTATATTTTGAAATTTTTTTAGCACTGAGTAGGCATGTACAGATCGCTTCTGGGACCCAAAAATATCGAATTTTCGGGTGTTTTGAGTCTGAATTTGAGAAATAAACGGGTACAGAAGATGCATGCACATATCGACTTTTGGGCACCTAAAATATCGATTTTCAATATGTTTTGGGCCTGTATTTTGAAAATACTCTAACACGGAGTAGGAATGTACAGATCGCTTCTGGGCCCCCAAAATATTGAATTTTCGGGTGTTTTGGGCGTGAATTTAAGATATCGACTTTGGGCACCTAAAATATCGATTTTTAGCATATTTTTTGGCAAATATTTTGAAAATATTCTAGAACTGAATAGGCATGTACAGATTGCTTCTGGGACCCCAAAATATCGAATTTTCGGGTGTTTTGAGCCTGAATTTGAGATATATACGGTTACTGAAGATGCATGCACATATCGAATTTAGACAACTAAAATATCGATTTTGAGCATGTTTTGGGTCTGTATCTTGAAAACATTCTAACTAGGAGTAGGCATGTACAGATCGCTTCTAGGTCCCAAAAATACCGAATTTTCGCGTGTTTTGAGCCTGAATTTGAGATATAAACGGGTACAGAAGATGCAAGCACATATCGACTTTGGACACTTAAAATATCGATTTTTAGCATGTTTTGAGCCTATATTTTGAAATTTTTTTAGCACTGAGTAGGCATGTACAGATCGCTTCTGGGACCCCAAAATATCGAATTTTCGGGTGTTTTGAGTCTGAATTTGAGATATAAACGGGTACAGAAGATGCATGCACATATCGACTTTTGGGCACCTAAAATATCGATTTTTAGCATGTTTTAAGCTTATAATTTGAAAATATTTTAGCACTGAGTAGGCATGTACAGATCGCTTCTGGGACCCAAAAATATCGAATTTTCGGGTGTTTTGAGGTTGAATTTGGGATATAAACGGGTGCAGAAGATGCATACACATATTGACTTTGGGCACCAAAAATATCGATTTTTAGCATGTTTTGCGCCTATATTTTGAAAATATTCTAGCACTGACTAGGCATGTACAAATCGCTACTGGGACCCCCAAATATCGAAATTTCGGGTGTTTTGAGCCTGAATTTGAGATATAAACTGGTACTGAAGATGCATGCACATATCGAATTTTGGGCACCTAAAATATCGATTTTGAGCATGTTTTGGGTTTGTATCTTGAAAACATTCTAACTAGGAGTAGGCATGTACAGATCGCTTCTGGGCCCCCAAAATATCGAATTTTCTGTGTGTTTGGAGCCTGAATTTGAGATATAAACGGGTAAAGAAGATGTATGCACATATCGACTTCTGGGCACCTAAAAGTTCGATTTTCAGTATGTTTTAGGCCTGTATTTTGAAAATACTCTAACACGGAGTAGGCATGTACAGATCGTTTCTGGGACCCCAAAATATCGAATTTTCAGGTGTTTTGAGCCTGAATTTGAGATATAAACTGGTAAAGAAGATGTATGGACATATCGACTTTAGGGCACCTAAAAGATCGATTTTCAGTATGTTTTAGGCCTGTATTTTGAAAATACTCTAACACGGAGTAGGCATGTACAGATCGTTTCTGGGACCCCAAAATATCGAATTTTCGGGTGTTTTGAGCCTGAATTTGAGATATAAACGGGTACTGAGAATGCATGCACATATCGAATTTTGGGCACCTAAAATATTGATTTTGAGCATGTTTTGAATCTGTATCTTGAAAACATTCTAACTAGGAGTAGGCATGTACAGATCGCTTCTAGGCCCCAAAAATACCGAATTTTTTGGAGTTTTAAGCCTGAATTTGAGATATAAACGGGTACAGAAGATGCATGCACATATCGACTTTGGACACTTAAAATATCGATTTTTAGCATGTTTTAAGCCTATAATTTGAAAACATTTTAGCACTGAGTAGGAATGTACAGATCGCTTCTGGGACCCAAAAATATCGAATTTTCGGGTGTTTTGAGCCTGAATTTGAGATATAAACGGGTACAGAAGATGCATGCACATATCGACTTTGGACACTTAAAATATCGATTTTTAGCATGTTTTAAGCCGATATTTTGAAATTTTTTTAGCACTGAGTAGGCATGTACAGATCGCTTCTGGGACCCAAAAATATCGAATTTTCGGGTGTTTTGAGTCTGAATTTGAGATATAAACGAGTACAGAAGATGCATGCACATATCGACTTTTGGGCACCTAAAATATCGATTTTCAATATGTTTTGGGCCTGTATTTTGAAAATACTCTAACACGGAGTAGGAATGTACAGATCGCTTCTGGGACCCCAAAATATTGAATTTTCGGGTGTTTTGGGCGTGAATTTGAGATATCGACTTTGGGCACCTAAAATATCGATTTTTAGCATATTTTTTGGCCTATATTTTGAAAATATTCTAGAACTGAATAGGCATGTACAGATCGCTTCAGGGACCCCAAAATATCGAATTTTCGGGTGTTTTGAGCATGAATTTGAGATATAAACGGGTACAGAAGATTCATGCACATATTGACTTTAGACACTCAAAAATATCGATTTTTAGCATGTTTTGAGCCTATATTTTGAAAACATTTTAGCACTGAGTAGGCATGTACAGATCGCTTCTGGGACCCAAAAATATCGAATTTTCGGGTGTTTTAAGGTTGAATTTGGGATATAAACGGGTGCAGAAGATGCATACACATATTGACTTTGGGCACCAAAAATATCGATTTTCAGCATGTTTTGGGCCTATATCTGAGTAGGCATGTACAGATCGCTTCTGGGACCCCAAAATATCGAATTTTCGGGTGTTTTGAGCCTGAATTTGAGATATAAACGGGTACAGAAGATGCATGCACATATCGACTTTGGACACTTAAAATATCGATTTTTAACATGTTTTGAGCCTATATTTTGAAATTTTTTTAGCACTGAGTAGGCATGTACAGATCGCTTCTGGGACCCAAAAATATCGAATTTTCGGGTGTTTTGAGTCTGAATTTGAGATATAAACGAGTACAGAAGATGCATGCACATATCGACTTTTGGGCACCAAAAATATCGATTTTCAATATGTTTTGGGCCTGTATTTAGAAAATACTCTAACACGGAGTAGGAATGTACAGATCGCTTCTGGGACCCCAAAATATTGAATTTTCGGGTGTTTTGGGCGTGAATTTGAGATATCGACTTTGGGCACCTAAAATATCGATTTTTAGCATGTTTTGGGCCTATATTTTGAAAATAATCTAGCACTGAGTAGGCATATACAGATCGCTTCTGGGACCCCAAAATATTGAATTTGCGGGTTTTTGGAGCCTGAATTTGAGATATAAACGGGTACAGAACATGCATGCACATATCGACTTTTGGGCACCTAAAAGATCGATTTTCAGTATGTTTTGGGCTTGTATTTTGAAAATACTCTAACACGGAGTACTCATGTACAGATCGCTTCTGGGACCCCAAAATATCGAATTTTCGAGTGTTTTGTCCTTGAATTTGAGATATCGACTTGAGCCACCTAAAATATCGATTTTAGGATGTTTTGTGCCTCTATTTTGAAAATACTCTAACACGGAGTAGGCATGTACAGATTGCTTCTGGGACCCCAAAATATCGAAATTTCGGGTGTTTTGTGCCTGAATTTGAGATATAAACGGGTACTGAGGATGCATGCACATATCGAATTTTGGGCACCTAAGATATCGATTTTGAGCATGTTTTGGGTCTGTATCTTGAAAACATTCTAACTAGGAGTAGGCACGTACAGATCACTTCTAGGCCCCAAAAATACCGAATTTTCGGGTGTTTCGAGCCTGAATTTGAGATATAAACGGGTACAGAAGATGCATGCACATATCGACTATGGACACTTAAAATATCGATTTTTAGCATGTTTTGAGCCGATATTTTGAAAAAAAATTAGCACTGAGTAGGCATGTACAGATCGCTTATGGGACCCAAAAATATCGAATTTTCGGGTGTTTTGAGCCTGAATTTGAGATATAAACAGGTACTGAGGATGCATGCACATATCGAATTTTGGGCACCTAAGATATCGATTTTGAGTATGTTTTGGGTCTGTATCTTGAAAACATTCTAACTAGGAGTAGGCATGTACAGATCGCTTCTAAGTCCCAAAAATACCGAATTTCGGGTGTTTTGAGCCTGAATTTGTGATATAAACGGGTACAGAAGATGCATGCACATATTGACTTTGGGCACCTAAAATATCGATTTTCAGCATGTTTTGGGCCTGAATCTTGAAAATACTCTAACACGGTGTAGGCATGTACAGATCGCTTCTTGGACCCCAAAATATCGAATTTTCGGGTGTTTCAAGCCTGAATTTGAGATATACACGGGTACTGAAGATGCATGCATATATCGACTTTAAGGCACCTAAAATATCGATTTTAAAGTATGTTTTGGGTCTGTATCTTGAAAACATTCTAACTAGGAGTAGGCATGTACACATCGCTTTTGGGCCCCCAAAAATTCAAATTTTCGGATGTTTTGAGCCTGAATTTGAGATATAAACGGGTACAGAAGATACATGTACATACCGACTTTGGACACTTAAAATATCGATTTTTAACATGTTTTGAGCCTATATTTTAAATTTTTTTTAGCACTGAGTAGGCTTGTACAGATCGCTTCTGGGACCCCAAAATACCGAATTTTCGGATGTTTTGAGACTTAATTAAGGAAATAAACGGGTACTGAAGATGCATGCACATATCGAATTTTGGGCACCTAAGATATCGATTTTGAGCATGTTTTGGGTCTGTATCTTGAAAACATTCTAACTAAGAGTAGGCATGTACAGATCGCTTCTGGGACCCAAAAATATCGAATTTTCGGGGGTTTAGAGGTTGAATTTGGGATATAAACGGGTGAAGAAAATGCATACACATATTGACTTTGGGCACCTAAAATATCGATTATCAGCATGTTTTGTGCCTGTATCTGAGTAGGCATGTACAGATCGCTTCTGGGACCAAAAAATATCGATTTTTCGGGTGTTTTGAGCCTGAATTTGTGATACAAACCGGTACAGAAGATGCATGCACATATCGACTTTGGACACTTAAAATATCGATTTTTAGCATGTTTTGAGCCTATATTTTGAAAACATTCTAGCACTGAGTAGGCATGTACAGATCGCTTTTGGAACCCCAAAATACCGAATTTTCGGGTGTTTGTAGCCTGAATGTGAGATTTAAACGGGTACAGAAGATGTATGTACATATCGACTTTTGGGCACCTAAAATATCGATTTTCAGTATGTTTTCGGCCTGTATTTTGAAAATACTCTAACACGGAGTAGGAATGTACAGATCGCTTCTGAGACCCCAAAATATTGAATTTTCGGGTGTTTTGGGCGTGAATTTGAGATATCGACTTTGGGCACCTAAAATATCGATTTTTAGCATATTTTTTGGCCTATATTTTGAAAATATTCTAGCACTGAATAGGCATGTACAGATCGCTTCAGGGACACCAAAATATCGAATTTTCGAGTGTTTTGGGCCTGAATTTGAGATATAAACGGGTACTGAAGATGCATGCACATATCGAATTTTGGGCACCTAAAATATCGATTTTGAGCTTGTTTTGGGTCTGTATCTTGAAAACATTCTAACTAGGAGTAGGCATGTACAGATCGCTTCTAGGTCCCAAAAATACCGAGTTTTCGGGTGTTTTGAGCCTGAATTTGAGATATAAACGGGTACAGAAGATACATGCACATATCGACTTTGGACACTTAAAATATCGATTTTTAGCATGTTTTGAGACTATATTTTGAAAAAAAACTAGCACTGAGTAGGCATGTACAGATCGCTTCTGGGACCCAAAAATATCGAATTTTTGGGTGTTTTGAGGTTGAATTTGGTATATAAACGGGTGCAGAAGATGCATACACATATTGACTTAGGGCACCTAAAATATCGATTTTCAGCATGTTTTGGGACTGTATCTGAGTAGGCATGTACAGATCGCTTCTGGGACCCCAAAATATCGAATTCTCGGGTTTTTTGTGCCTTAATTTGTGATATAAACGGGTACTGAAGATCTATGCACATATCGAATTTTGAGCACCTAAAATATCGATTTTGGGCATGTTTTGGGTCAGTATCTTGAAAACATTCTGACTAGGAGTATGCATGTACAGATCGCTTCTAGGCACCCCAAAATACCGAGTTTTCGGGTGTTTTGAGCCTGAATTTGAGATATAAACGGGTACAGAAGTTGCATGCACATATCGACTTTGGACATATCGATTTTTAACATGTTTTGTGCCTATATTTTGAAAACATTCTAGCACTGGGTAGGCATGTACAGATCGCTTCTTGGACCCCAAAATATCGAATTTTCGGGTGTTTTAAGCCTGAATTTGAGATAGAAACGGGTACTGACAATGCATGCACATATCGACTTTTAGGCACCTAAAATATCGATTTTGAATATGTTTTGGGTCTGTGTCTTGAAAACATTCTAACCAGGAGTAGGCATGTACACATCGCTTCTTGGCCCCAAAAAATTCCAATTTTCGGAGGTTTTGAGCCTGAATTTGAGATATAAACGGTTATAGAAGATACATGCACATACCGACTTTGGGCACTTAAAATATCGATTTTTAGCATGTTTTGAGCCTATATTTTGAAAACATTCTAGCACTGAGTAGGCTTGTTCAGAACGCTTCTGGTACCCCAAAATATCGAATTTTCGAGTGTTTTGGGCCTGAATTTGAGATATCGACTTTGGGCACCTAAAATATCGATTTTTAGCATATTTTTTGGCCTATATTTTGAAAATATTCTAGCACTGAATAGGCATGTACAAATTGCTTCTGGGAACCCCAAATATCGAATTTTCGGGTGTTTTGAGCCTGAATTTGAGATATAAACGGGTACTGAAGAAGCATGCACATATCGAATTTTGGGCACCTAAAATATCGATTTTGAGCATGTTTTGGGTTTGTATCTTGAAAACATTCTAACTAGGAGTAGGCATGTACAGATCGCTTCTAAGTCCCAAAAATACCGATTATCGGGTGTTTTGAGCCTGAATTTGAGATATAAACGGGTACAGAAGATGCATGCACATATCGACTTTGGACACTTAAAATATCGATTTTTAGCATGTTTTGAGCCTATATTTTGAAAACATTCTAGCAATGTGTAGGCATGTACAAATCGATCCTGGGCCCCTAAAATATGGAATTTTCTGTGTGTTTGGAGTCTGAATTTGAGATATAAACGGTTAAAGAAGATGTATGCACATATCGACTTTTGGGCACCTAAAAGATCGATTTTCAGTATGTTTTGGGCCTGTATTTTAAAAATACTCTAACACGGGGTAGGCATGTACAGATCGTTTCTGGGACCCCAAAATATCAAATTTTCGGGTGTTTTGAGCCTGAATTTGAGATATAAACGGGTACTGAGAATGCATGCACATATCGAATTTTGGGCACCTAAAATATTGATTTTGAGCATGTTTTGAATCTGCATCTTGAAAACATTCTAACTAGGAGTAGGCATGTACAGATCGCTTCTAGGCCCCAAAAATACCGATTTTTTGGGTGTTTTAAGCCTGAATTTGAGATATAAACGGGTACAGAAGATGCATGCACATATCGACTTTGGACACTTAAAATATGGATTTTTAGCATGTTTTGTGCCTATATTTTGAAAACATTTTAGCACTGAGTAGGCATGTACAGATCGCTTCTGGGACCCAAAAATATCGAATTTTCGGGTGTTTTGAGGTTGAATTTGGGATATAAACGTGTGCAGAAGATGCATACACATATTGACTTTGGGCACCTAAAATATCGATTTTCAGCATGTTTTGGGCCTGTATCTGAGTAGGCATGTACAGATCGCTTCTGGGACCCCAAAATATCGAATTTTCGGGTGTTTTGTACCGGAATTTGAGATATAAACGGGTACTGAAGATGCATGCACATATCGAATTTTGAGCACCTAAAATATCGATTTTGGGCATGTTTTGGGTCAGTATCTTGAAAACATTCTAACTAGGAGTATGCATATACAGATCGCTTCTTGGCCCCAAAAATACCGAATTTTCGGGTGTTTTGAGCCTAAATTTGAGATATAAACGGGTACAGAAGATGCATGCACATATCGACTTTGGATATATCGATTTTTAGCATGTTTTGTGCCTATATTTCGAAAACATTCTAGCACTGGGTAGGCATGTACAGATCGCTTCTGGGACCCAAAAATATCGAATTTTCGGGTGTTTTGAGGTTGAATTTGGGATATAAACGGGTGCAGAAGATGCATGCACATATTGACTTTGGGAACCTAAAATATCGATTTTCAGCATGTTTTGGGCCTGAATTTTGAAAATACTCTAACACGTAGTAGGCATGTACAGATCGTTTCTTGGACCCCAAAATATCGAATTTTCGGGTGTTTTAAGCCTTTATTTGAGATATAAACGGGTACAGACGATACCTGCACATACCGACTTTGGGCACTTAAAATATCGATTTTTAGCATGTTTTGAGCCTATATTTTGAAAACATTCTAGCACTGAGTAGGCTTGAACAGATCACTTCTGGGACCCCAAAATATCGAATTTTCGGGTGTTTCGTGCCTGAATTTGAGATATCGAATTTGGGCACCTAAAATATCGATTTTTAGCATGTTTTGGGCCTATATTTTGAAAATAATCTAGCACTGACTAGGCATGTACAGATCGCTTCTGGGACCCCAAAATATCGAATTTTCGGGTGTTTTGTGCCTGAATTTGATATATAAACGGGTACTGAGGATGCATGCACATATCGAATTTTGGGCACCTAAGATATCGATTTTGAGCATGTTTTGGGTCTCTATCTTGAAAACATTCTAACTAGGAGTAGGCATGTACACATCGCTTCTAGGCCCCAAAAATACCGAATTTTCGCTTGTTTTGAGCCTGAATTTGAGATATAAACGGGTACAGAAGATGCATGCACATATCGACTTTGGACACTTAAAATATCGATTTTTAGCATGTTTTGAGCCGATATTTTGAAAAAAAATTAGCACTGAGTAGGCATGTACAGATCACTTCTGGGACCCAAAAATATCGAATTTTCGGGTGTTTTGAGCCCAAATTTGAAATATAAACAGGTACTGAGGATTCATGCACATATCGAATTTTGGGCACCTAAGATATCGATTTTGAGCATGTTTTGGGTCTGTATCTTGAAAACATTCTAACTAGGAGTAGGCATGTACAGATCGCTTCTAGGCCCCCAAAATAACGAATTTTCGGGTGTTTTGGGGCTGAATTTGAGATATAAACGGGTACAGAAGATGCATGCACATATCGACTTTGGACACTTAAAATATCGATTTTTAGCTTATGAGCCTATATTTTGAATTTTTTTTAGCACTGAGTAGGCTTGTACAGATCGCTTCTGGGACCCCGGAATATTGAATTTGCGGTTTTTTTGGAGCCTGAATTTGATATATAAACGGGTACAGAACATGCATTCACATATTGACTTTTGGGCACCTAAAAGATCGATTTTCAGTATGTTTTGGTCTTGTATTTTGAAAATACTCTAACACGGAGTAGGCATGTACAGATCGCTTCTGGGACCCCAAAATATCGAATTTTCGAGTGTATTGTGCCTGAATTTGAGATATCGACTTGAGCTACCTAAAATATCGATTTTTAGCATGTTTTGGGCCTCTTTTTTGAAAATACTCTAACACGGAGTAGGCATGTACAGATCGCTTCTTGGACCCAAAAATTTCGAATTTTCGGGTGTTTTGAGCCTGAATTTGAGATATAAACGGGTACTGAAGATGCATGCACATATCGACTTTTGGGCACCTAAAATATCGATTTTGAGCATGTTTTGTGTCGGTATCTTGAAAACATTCTAACTAGGAGTAGGCATGTAAAGATCGCTTCTAGGACCCAAAAATATCGAATTTTCGGGTGTTTTGAGCCTGAATATGAGATATAAACCGGTACAGAAGATGCATGCACATATCGTCTTTTGGGCACCTAAAATATCGATTTTCAGTATGTTTTGGGCTTGTAATTTGAAAATACTCTAACACAGAGTAGGCATGTACAGATCGCTTCTAGGATCCCAAAATATCGAATTTTCAGGTGTTTTGTGGCTGAATTCGATTTTTAGCATGTTTTGGGCCTATATTTTGAAAATATTCTAACTAGGAGTAGGCATGTACAGATCGCTTCTAGGCCCCAAAAATACCGATTTTTCGGGTGTTTTGAGGTTGAATTTGGGATATAAACGGGTGAAGAAAATGTATGCACATATTGACTTTGGGCACCTAAAATAACGATTTTCAGCATGTTTTTTGCCTGTATCTGAGTAGGCATGTACAGATCGCTTTTGAGACCAAGAAATACCGATTTTTCGGGTGTTTTGAGCCTGAATTTGTGATATAAACGGGTACAGAAGATGCATGCACATATCGACTTTGGACACTTAAAATATCGATTTTAAGCATGTTTTGAGCCAATATTTTGAAAATACTCTAACACGGAGTAGGAATGTACATATCGCTTCTTGGACCCCAAAATATTGAATTTTCGGGTTTTTTGCCTGAATTTGAGATATAAACGGGTACAGAAGATGCATGCACATATCGACTTTTGGGCACCTAAAATATCGATTTTCAGTATGTTTTGGGCCTGTATCTTGAAAACATTTTAACTAGGAGTATGCATGTACAGATCGCTTCTAGGCCCCAAAAATACCTAATTTTCGGGTGTTTTGAGCCTAAATTTGAGATATAAACGGGTACAGAAGATGCATGCACATATCGACTTTGGATATATCCATTTTTAGCATGTTTTGAGCCTATATTTTGAAAACATTCTAGCACTGAGTAGGCATGTACAGATCGCTTCTGGGACCCAAAAATATCGAATTTTCGGGTGTTTTGAGGTTGAATTTGGGATATAAACGGGTGAAGAAAATGTATGCACATATTGACTTTGGGCACCTAAAATAACGATTTTCAGCATGTTTTTTGCCTGTATCTGAGTAGGCATGTACAGATCGCTTTTGAGACCAAGAAATACCGATTTTTCGGGTGTTTTGAGCCTGAATTTGTGATATAAACGGGTACAGAAGATGCATGCACATATCGACTTTGGACACTTAAAATATCGATTTTAAGCATGTTTTGAGCCAATACTTTGAAAATACTCTAACACGGAGTAGGAATGTACATATCGCTTCTTGGACCCCAAAATATTGAATTTTCGGGTTTTTTGCCTGAATTTGAGATATAAACGGGTACAGAAGATGCATGCACATATCGACTTTTGGGCACCTAAAATATCGATTTTCAGTATGTTTTGGGCCTGTATCTTGAAAACATTTTAACTAGGAGTATGCATGTACAGATCGCTTCTAGGCCCCAAAAATACCTAATTTTCGGGTGTTTTGAGCCTAAATTTGAGATATAAACGGGTACAGAAGATGCATGCACATATCGACTTTGGATATATCCATTTTTAGCATGTTTTGAGCCTATATTTTGAAAACATTCTAGCACTGAGTAGGCATGTACAGATCGCTTCTGGGACCCAAAAATATCGAATTTTCGGGTGTTTTGAAGTTGAATTTGGGATATAAACGGGTGCAGAAGATGCATACACATATTGACTTTGGGCACCTAAAATATCGATTTTCAGCATGTTTTGGGCCTGTATCTGAGTAGGCATGTACAGATCGCTTCTGGGACCCAAAAATATCGATTTTTCGGGTGTTTTGAGCCTGAATTTGTGATATAAACAGGTACAGAAGATGCATGCACATATTGACTTTGGGCACCTAAAATATCGATTTTCAGCATGTTTTGGGCCTGAAACTTGAAATTACTCTAACACGGTGTAGGCATGTACAGATCGCTTCTTGGACCCCAAAATATCGAATTTTCGGGTGTTTCAAGCCTGAATTTGAGATAAAAACGGGTACTGAAGATGCATGCATATATCGACTTTAAGGCACCTAAAATATCGATTTTGAGTATGTTTTGGGTCTGTATCTTGAAAACATTCTATCTAGGAGTAGGCATGTACGCATCGCTTTTGGGCCCCCCAAAATTCCAATTCTCAGATGTTTTGAGCCTGAATTTCAGATATAAACGGGTACAGAAGATACATGTACATACCGACTTTGGACACTTAAAATATCGATTTTTAGCATGTTTTGAGCCTATATTTTAAAATTTTTTTAGCACTGAGTAGGCTTGTACAGATCGCTTCTGGGACCCAAAAATACCGAATTTTCGGATGTTTTGAGACTGAATTAAGGAAATAAACGGGTACTGAAGATGCATGCACATATTGAATTTTGGGCACCTAAGATATCGATTTTAAGCATGTTTTGAGCCAATATTTTGAAAATACTCTAACACGGAGTAGAAATGTACAGATCGCTTCTGGGACCCCAAAATATTGAATTTTCGGGTTTTTTGCCTGAATTTGAGATATAAACGGGTACAAAAGATGCATGCACATATCGAATTTTGGGCACCTAAGATATCGATTTTGAGCATGTTTTGGGTCTGTATCTTGAAAACATTCTAACTAAGAGTAGGCATGTACAGATCGCTTCTGGGACCCAAAAATATCGAATTTTCGGGGGTTTTGAGTTGAATTTGAGATATAAACGGGTGAAGAAAATGCATACACATATTGACTTTGGGCACCTAAAATATCGATTATCAGCATGTTTTGTGCCTGTATGTGAGTAGGCATGTACAGATCGCTTCTGTGACCAAAAAATATAGATTTTTCGGGTGTTTTGAGCCTGAATTTGTGATACAAACGGGTACAGAAGATGCATGCACATATCGACTTTGGACACTTAAAATATCGATTTTTAGCATGTTTTGAGCCTATATTTTGAAAACATTCTAGCACTGAGTAGGCATGTACAGATCGCTTTTGGGACCCCAAAATACCGAATTTTCGGGTGTTTGTAGCCTGAATGTGAGATTTAAACGGGTACAGAAGATGCATGCACATATCGACTTTTGGGCACCTAAAATATCGATTTTCAGTATGTTTTCGGCCTGTATTTTGAAAATACTCTAACACGGAGTAGGAATGTACAGATCGCTTCAGGGACCCGAAAATATTGAATTTTCGGGTGTTTTGGGCGTGAATTTGAGATATCGACTTTGGGCACCTAAAATATCGATTTTTAGCATATTTTTTGGCCTATATTTTGAAAATATTCTAGCACTGAATAGGCATGTACAGATCGCTTCAGGGACCCCAAAATATCGAATTTTCGAGTGTTTTGAGTCTGAATTTGAGATATAAACGGGTACTGAAGATGCATGCACATATCGAATTTTGGGCACCTAAAATATCGATTTTGAGCTTGTTTTGGGTCTGTATCTTGAAAACATTCTAACTAGGAGTAGGCATGTACAGATCGCTTCTAGGTCCCAAAAATACCGAGTTTTCGGGTGTTTTGAGCCTGAATTTGAGATATAAACGGGTACAGAAGATGCATGCACATATCGACTTTGGACACTTAAAATATCGATTTTTAGCATGTTTTGCGCCTATATTTTGAAAAAAAATTAGCACTGAGTTGGCATGTACAGATCGCTTCTGGGACCCCAAAATATCGAATTTTCGGGTTTTTTGTGCCTTAATTTGAGATATCGAATTTGGGCACCTAAAATATCGATTTTTAGCATGTTTTGTGCCTATATTTTGAAAATAATCTAGTACTGAGTAGGCATGTACAGATCGCTTCTGGGACCCCAAAATATTGAATTTGCGGATTTTTGGAGCCTGAATTTGAGATATAAACGGGTACAGAACATGCATGCACATATCGACTTTTGGGCAGCTAAAAGATCGATTTTCAGTATGATTTGGGCTTGTATTTTGAAAATACTCTAACACGGAGTAGGCATGTACAGATCGCTTCTGTGACCCCAAAATATCGATTTTTCGAGCGTTTTGTGCCTGAAATTGAGATATCGACTTGAGCCACCTAAAATATCGATTTTTAGCATGTTTTGGGCCTCTATTTTGAAAATACCCTAACACGGAGTAGGCATGTACAGATCGCTTATGGGACCCCAAAATATCGAATTTTCGGGTGTTTTGTGCCTGAATTTGAGATATAAACGGGTACTGAGGATGCATGCACATATCGAATTATGGGCACCTAAGATATCCATTTTGAGCATGTTTTGGGTCTGTATCTTGAAAACATTCTAACTAGGAGTAGGCATGTACAGATCGCTTCTAAGCCCCCTAAATACCGAAATTTTGGGTGTTTTTGGCCTGAATTTGAGATATAAACAGGTACAGAAGATGCATGCACATATCGACTTTGGACACTTAAAATATCGATTTTTAGCTTTTGAGCCTATATTTTGAAATTTTTTTAGCATTGAGTAGGCATGTACAGAGCGCTTCTGGGACCCCAAAATATTGAATTTGCGGTTTTTTGGAGCCTGAATTTGATATATAAACGGGTACAGAACATGCATGCACATATCGACTTTTGGGCACTTAAAAGATCGATTTTCAGTATGTTTTGGGCTTGTATTTTGAAAATACTCTAACACGGAGTAGGCATGTACAGATCGCTTCTGGGACCCCAAAATATCGAATTTTCGAATGTTTTGTGCCTGAATTTGAGATATAGACTTGAGCCACCTAAAATCTCTATTTTTAGCATGTTTTGGGTCTCTATTTTGAAAATACTCTAACACGGAGTAGGCATGTACAGATCGCTTCTTGGACCCAAAAATTTCGAATTTTCGGGTGTTTTGAGCCTAAATTTGAGATATAAACGGGTACTGAAGATGCATGCAGATATCGACTTTTGGGCACCTATAATATCGATTTTGAGCATGTTTTGGGTCGGTATCTTGAAAACATTCTAACTAGGAGTAGGCATGTATAGATCGCTTCTAGGACCATAAAAATATCGAATTTTCGGGTGTTTTGAGCCTGAATTTGAGATATAAACGGGTACAGAAGATGCATGCACATATCGACTTTTGGGCACCTAAAATATCGATTTTTAGTATGTTTTGGGGTTGTAATTTGAAAATACTCTAACACAGAGTAGGCATGTACAGATCGATTCTAGGATCCAAAAATATCGAATTTTCGGGTGTTTTGTGCCTGAATTCGATTTTTAGCATGTTTTGGGCCTATATTTTGAAAATATTCTAACTAGGAGTAGGCATGTACAGATCGCTTCTAGGCCCCAAAAATACTGAATTTTCGGGTGTTTTGAGCCTGAATTCGAGATATAAACGGATACAGAAGATGCATGCACATATCGACTTTGGACACTTAAAATATCGATTTTTAGCATGTTTTGAGCCTATATTTTGAAAACATTTTAGCACTGAGTTGGCATGTACAGATCGCTTCTGGGACCCAAAAGTATCGAATTTTCGGGTGTTTTGAGGTTGAATTTGGGATATAAACGGGTGAAGAAAATGCATACACATATTGACTTTGGGCACCTAAAATATCGATTTTCAGCATGTTTTGTGCCTGTATCTGAGTAGGCATGTACAGATCGCTTCTGGGACCAAAAAATACCGATTTTTCGGGTGTTTTGAGCCTGAATTTGTGATATAAACGGGTACAGAACATGCATGCACATATCGACTTTGGACACTTAAAATATCGATTTTAAGCATGTTTTGAGCCAATATTTTGAAAATACTCTAACATGGAGTAGGAATGTACAGATCGCTTCTGGGACCTTAAAATATTGAATTTTCGGGTGTTTTGGGCCTGAATTTGAGATATCGACTCTGGGCACCTAAAATATCGATTTTTAGCATATTTTTTGGCCTATATTTTGAAAATATTCTAGCACTGAGTAGGCATGTACAGATCGCTTCTGGGACCCCAAAATATCGAATTTTCGGGTGTTTTTAGCCTGAATTTGAGATATAAACGGGTACTGAAGATGCATGCACATATCGAATTTTGAGCACCAAAAATATCGATTTTGGGCATGTTTTGGGTCAGTATCTTGAAAACATTCTAACTAGGAGTATGCATGTACAGATCGCTTCTAGGCCCCAAAAATACCGAATTTTCGGGTGTTTTGAGCCTAAATTTGATATATAAACGGGTACAGAAGTTGCATGCACATATCGACTTTGGACATATCGATTTTTAACATGTTTTGTGCCTATATTTTGAAAACATTCTAGCACTGGGTAGGCATGTACAGATCGCTTCTGGGACCCAAAAATATCGAATTTTTGGGTGTTTTGAGGTTGAATTTGGGATATAAACGGGTGCAGACGATGCATGCACATATTGACTTTTAGCACCTAAAATACCGATTTTCAGCATGTTTTGGGCGTGAATTTTGAAATTACTCTAACACGGAGTAGTCATGTACAGATCGCTTCTTGGACACCAAAATATCGAATTTTCGGGTGTTTTAAGCCTGAATTTGAGATATAAACGGGTACTGAAGATGCATGCACATATCGACTTTTAGGCACTTAAAATATCGATTTTGAGTATGTTTTGGGTCTGTGTCTTGAAAACATTCAAACTAGGAGTAGGCATGTACACATCGCTTCTTGGCCCCAAAAAATTCCAATTTTCGAATGTTTTGAGCCTGAATTTGAGATATAAACGGGTATAGAAGACACATGCCCATACCGACTTTGGGCACTAAAAATATCGATTTTTAGCATGTTTTGAGCCTATATTTTGAAAACATTCTAGCACTGAGTAGGCTTGTACAGATCGCTTCTGGGACCCCAAAATATCGAATTTTCGGGTGTTTTGTGCCTGAATTTGAGATATCGAATTTGGGCATCTAAAATATCGATTTTTACCAAGTTTTGTGCCTATATTTTGAAAATAATAAAGCACTGAGTAGGCATGTACAGATCGCTTCTGGGACCCCAAAATATTGAATTTGCTGGTTTTTGGAGCGTGAATTTGAGATATAAACGGGTACAGAAGATGCATGCACATATCGACTTTGGACACTTAAAATATCGATTTTAAGCATGTTTTGAGCAAATATTTTGAAAATACTCTAACATGGAGTAGGAATGTACAGATCGCTTCTGGGACCCCCAAATATTGAATTTTCGGGTGTTTTGGGCCTGAATTTGAGATATCGACTCTGGGCACCTAAAATATCGATTTTTAGCATATTTTTTGGCCTATATTTTGAAAATATTCTAGCACTGAGTTGGCATGTACAGATCGCTTCTGGGACCCAAAAGTATCGAATTTTCGGGTGTTTTGAGGTTGAATTTGGGATATAAACGGGTGAAGAAAATGCATACACATATTGACTTTGGGCACCTAAAATATCGATTTTCAGCATGTTTTGTGCCTGTATCAAAGTAGGCATGTACAGATCGCTTCTGGGACCAAAAAATATCGATTTTTCGGGTGTTTTGAGCCTGAATTTGTGATATAAACGGGTACAGAACATGCCTGCACATATCGACTTTGGACACTTAAAATATCGATTTTATGCATGTTTTGAGCCAATATTTTGAAAATACTCTAACATGGAGTAGGAATGTACAGATCGCTTCTGGGACCTTAAAATATTGAATTTTCGGGTGTTTTGGGCCTGAATTTGAGATATCGACTCTGGGCACCTATAATATCGATTTTTAGCATATTTTTTGGCCTATATTTTGAAAATATTCTAGCACTGAGTAGGCATGTACAGATCGCTTCTGGGACCCCAAAATATCGAATTTTCGGGTATTTCTAGCCTGATTTTGAGATATAAACGGGTACTGAAGATGCATGCACATATCAAATTTTGGGCACCTAAAATATCGATTTTGGGCATGTTTTGGGTCAGTATCTTGAAAACATTCTAACTAGGAGTATGCATGTACAGATCGCTTCTAGGCCCCAAAAATACCGAATTTTCGGGTGTTTTAAGGTTGAATTTGGGATATAAACGGGTGCAGAAGATGCATACACATATTGACTTTGGGCACCTAAAAGATCGATTTTCAGCATGTTTTGGGCCTGTATCTGAGTAGGCATGTACAGATCACTTCTGGGACCCCAAAATATCGAATTTTCGGGTGTTTTGTGCCTGAATTTGAGATATAAACGGGTTCTGAAGATGCATGCACATATCGAATTTTGAGCACCTAAAATATCGATTTTGGGCATGTTTTGGGTCAGTATCTTGAAAACATTCTAACTAGGAGTATGCATGTACAGATCGCTTCTAGGCCCCCAAAATACCGAATTTTCGGGTGTTTTGAGCGTAAATTTGATATATAAACGGGTACAGAAGTTGCATGCACATATCGACTTTGGACATATCGATTTTTAACATGTTTTGTGCCTACATTTTGAAAACATTCTAGCACTGGGTAGGCATGTACAGATCGCTTCTGGGACCCAAAAATATCGAATTTTTGGGTGTTTTGAGGTTGAATTTGGGATATAAACGGGTGCAGAAGATGCATACACATATTGACTTTGGGCACCTAAAATATCGATTTTCAGCATGTTTTGGGCCTGTATCTGAGTAGGCATGTACAGATCGCTTCTGGGACCCCAAAATATCGAATTTTCGGGTGTTTTTTGCCTGAATTTGATATATAAACGGGAACTGAAAATGCATGCACATATCGAATTTTGAGCACCTAAAATATCGATTTTGGGCATGTTTTGGGTCTGTATCTTGAAAACATTCTAACTAGGAGTATGCATGTACAGATCGCTTCTAGGCCCCAAAAATACCGAATTTTCGGGTGTTTAGAGCCTGAATTTGAGATATAAACGGGTACAGAAGATGCATGCACATATCGACTTTGGACATATCCATTTTTAGCATGTTTTGAGCCTATATTTTGAAAAAAATTCTAGCACTGAGTAGGCATGTACAGATCGCTTCTGGGACCCAAAAATATCGAATTTTCGGGTGTTATTAGCCTGAATTTGAGATATAAACGGGTACTGAAGATGCATGCACATATCGAATTTTGGGCACCTAAAATATCGATTTTGAGCATGTTTTGGGTCTGTATCTTGAAAACATTCTAACTATGAGTAGGCATGTACAGATCGCTTCTAGGTCCCAAAAATACCGAATTTCGGGTGTTTTGAGGTTGGATTTGGGATATAAACGGGTGCAGAAGATGCATACACATATTGACTTTGGGCACCTAAAATATCGATTTTCAGCATGTTTTGGGCCTGTATCTGAGTAGGCATGTACAGATCGCTTCTGGGACCCCAAAATATCGAATTTTCGGGTATTTTTAGCCTGATTTTGAGATATAAACGGGTACTGAAGATGCATGCACATATCAAATTTTGGGCACCTAAAATATCGATTTTGAGCATGTTTTGGGTCTGTATCTTGAAAACATTCTAACTATGAGTAGGCATGTACAGATCGCTTCTAGGTCCCAAAAATACCGAATTTCGGGTGTTTTGAGGTTGAATTTGGGATATAAACGGGTGCAGAAGATGCATACACATATTGACTTTGGGCACCTAAAAGATCGATTTTCAGCATGTTTTGGGCCTGTATCTGAGTAGGCATGTACTGATCACTTCTGGGACCCCAAAATATCGAATTTTCGGGTGTTTTGTGCCTGAATTTGAGATATAAACGGGTTCTGAAGATGCATGCACATATCGAATTTTGAGCACCTAAAATATCGATTTTGAGCATGTTTTGGGTCTGTATCTTGAAAACATTCTAACTATGAGTAGGCATGTACAGATCGCTTCTAGGTCCCAAAAATACCGAATTTCGGGTGTTTTGAGGTTGAATTTGGGATATAAACGGGTGCAGAAGATGCATACACATATTGACTTTGGGCACCTAAAAGATCGATTTTCAGCATGTTTTGGGCCTGTATCTGAGTAGGCATGTACAGATCGCTTCTGGGACCCCAAAATATCGAATTTTCGGGTGTTTTCTGCCTGAATTTGAGATATAAACGGGTTCTGAAGATGCATGCACATATCGAATTTTGAGCACCTAAAATATCGATTTTGGGCATGTTTTGGGTCAGTATCTTGAAAACATTCTAACTAGGAGTATGCATGTACAGATCGCTTCTAGGCCCCCAAAATACCGAATTTTCGGGTGTTTTGAGCGTAAATTTGATATATAAACGGGTACAGAAGTTGCATTCACATATCGACTTTGGACATATCGATTTTTAACATGTTTTGTGCCTACATTTTGAAAACATTCTAGCACTGGGTAGGCATGTACAGATCACTTCTGGGACCCAAAAATATCGAATTTTTGGGTGTTTTGAGGTTGAATTTGGGATATAAACGGGTGCAGAAGATGCATACACATATTGACTTTGGGCACCTAAAATATCGATTTTCAGCATGTTTTGGGCCTGTATCTGAGTAGGCATGTACAGATCGCTTCTGGGACCCCAAAATATCGAATTTTCGGGTGTTTTTTGCCTGAATTTGATATATAAACGGGTCCTGAAAATGCATGCACATATCGAATTTTGAGCACCTAAAATATCGATTTTGGGCATGTTTTGGGTCTGTATCTTGAAAACATTCTAACTAGGAGTATGCATGTACAGATCGCTTCTAGGCCCCAAAAATACCGAATTTTCGGGTGTTTTGAGCCTGAATTTGAGATATAAACGGGTACAGAAGATGCATGCACATATCGACTTTGGACATATCCATTTTTAGCATGTTTTGAGCCTATATTTTGAAAAAAATTCTAGCACTGAGTAGGCATGTACAGATCGCTTCTGGGACCCAAAAATATCGAATTTTCGGGTGTTATTAGCATGAATTTGAGATATAAACGGGTACTGAAGATGCATGCACATATCGAATTTTGGGCACCTAAAATATCGATTTTGAGCATGTTTTGGGTCTGTATCTTGAAAACATTCTAACTATGAGTAGGCATGTACAGATCGCTTCTAGGTCCCCAAAATACCGAATTTCGGGTGTTTTGAGGTTGGATTTGGGATATAAACGGGTGCAGAAGATGCATACACATATTGACTTTGGGCACCTAAAATATCGATTTTCAGCATTTTTGGGCCTGTATCTGAGTAGGCATGTACAGATCGCTTCTGGGACCCCAAAATATCGAATTTTCGGGTGTTTTTTGCCTGAATTTGAGATATAAACGGGTACTGAAGATGCATGCACATATCGAATTTTGAGCACCAAAAATATCGATTTTGGGCATGTTTTGGGTCAGTATCTTGAAAACATTCTAACTAGGAGTATGCATGTACAGATCGCTTCTAGGCCCCCAAAATACCGAATTTTCGGGTGTTTTGAGCATAAATTTGATATATAAACGGGTACAGAAGTTGCATGCACATATCGACTTTGGACATATCGATTTTTAACATGTTTTGTGCCTATATTTTGAAAACATTCTAGCACTGGGTAGGCATGTACAGATCGCTTCTGGGACCCAAAAATATCGAATTTTTGGGTGTTTTGAGGTTGAATTTGGGATATAAACGGGTGCAGACGATGCATGCACATATTGACTTTTAGCACCTAAAATACTGATTTTCAGCATGTTTTGGGCGTGAATTTTGAAAATACTCTAACACGGAGTAGTCATGTACAGATCGCTTCTTGGACACCAAAATATCGAATTTTCGGGTGTTTTAAGCCTGAATTTGAGATATAAACGTGTACTGAAGATGCAAGCACATATCGACTTTTAGGCACTTAAAATATCGATTTTTAGTATGTTTTGGGTCTGTGTCTTGAAAACATTCTAACTAAGAGTAGGCATGTACACATCGCTTCTTGGCCCCAAAAAATTCCAATTTTCGGATGTTTTGAGCCTGAATTTGAGATATAAACAGGTATAGAAGACACATGCCCATACCGACTTTGGGCACTAAAAATATCGATTTTTAGCATGTTTTGAGCCTATATTTTGAAAACATTCTAGCACTGAGTAGGCTTGTACAGATCGCTTCTGGGACCCCAAAATATCGAATTTTCGGGTGTTTTGTGCCTGAATTTGAGATATCGAATTTGGGCACATAAAATATCGATTTTTACCAAGTTTTGTGCCTATATTTTGAAAATATTCTAGCACTGAGTAGGCATGTACAGATCGCTTCTGGGACCCCAAAATATCGAATTTTCGGGTGTTTTTAGCCTGAATTTGAGATATAAACGGGTACTGAAGATGCATGCACATATCGAATTTTATGCACCTAAAATATCGATTTTGAGCATGTTTTGGGTCTTTATCTTGAAAACATTCTAACTATGAGTAGGCATGTACAGACCGCTTCTAGGTCCCAAAAATACCGAATTTCGGGTGTTTTGAGCCTGAATTTGAGATATAAACGGGTACAGAAGATGCATGCACATATCGACTTTGGACACTTAAAATATCGATTTTTAGCATGTTTTGAGCCTATAATTTGAAAACATTCTAGCACTGTGTAGGCATGTACAAATCGCTTCTGGGGCCCCAAAATATCGAATTTTCTGTGTGTTTGGAGCCTAAATTTGAGATATAAACGGGTAAAGAAGATGTATGCACATATCGACTTTTGGGCACCTAAAATATCGATTTTCAGTATGTTTTGGGCCTGTATCTGAGTAGGCATGTACAGATCGCTTCTGGGACCCCAAAATATCGAATTTTCGGGTGTTTTTTGCCTGAATTTGAGATATAAACGGGTCCTGAAGATGCATGCACATATCGAATTTTGAACACCTAAAATATCGATTTTGGGCATGTTTTGGGTCTGTATCTTGAAAACATTCTAACTAGGAGTATGCATGTACAGATCGCTTCTAGGCCCCAAAAATACCGAATTTTCGGGTGTTTTGAGCCTGAATTTGAGATATAAACGGGTACAGAAGATGCATGCACATATCGACTTTGGACATATCCATTTTTAGCATGTTTTGAGCCTATATTATGAAAACATTCTAGCACTGAGTAGGCATGTACAGATCGCTTCTGGGACCCAAAAATATCGAATTTTCGGGTGTTTTGAGGTTGAATTTGGGATATAAACGGGTGCAGATGATGCATACACATATTGACTTTGGGCACCAAAAATATCGATTTTCAGCATATTTTGGGCCTGTATCTGAGTAGGCATGTACAGATCGCTTCTGGGACCAAAAAATATCTATTTTTCGGGTGTTTTGAGCCTGAATTTGTGATATAAACGGGTACAGAAGATGCATGTACATATTGACTTAGGGCACCAAAAATATCGATTTTCAGCATGTTTTGGGTCTGAATTTTGAAAATACTCTAACACGGAGTAGGCATGTACAGATCGCTTCTTGGACCCCAAAATATCGAATTTTCGGGTGTTTTGAGGTTGAATTTGGGATATAAACGGGTGCAGAAGATGCATACACATATTGACTTTGGGCACCTAAAATATCGATTTTCTGCATGTTTTGGGCCTGTATCTGAGTAGGCATGTACAGATCGCTTCTGGGACCCAAAAATATCGATTTTTCGGGTGTTTTGAGCCTCAATTTGTGATATAAACGGGTACAGAAGATGCATGCACTTATCGACTTTTAGGCACCTAAAATATCGATTTTGAGTATGTTTTGGGCCTGTATTTTGAAAATATTCTAACACGGAGTAGGCATGTACAGATCGCTTCTTGGACCCCAAAATATCAATTTTCGGGTGTTTTAAACCTGAATTTGAGATATAAACGGGTACTGAAAATGCATGCACATATCGACTTTTAGGCACCTAAAATATCGATTTTGAGTATGTTTTGGGCCTGTATTTTGTAAATACTCTAACACGGAGTAGGCATGTACAGATCGCTTCTGGGACCCCAAAATATCGAATTTTCGGGTGGTTTGTGCCTGAATTTGAGATATCGACTTTGGGCACATAAAATATCGATTCTTAGCATGTTTTGCGACTATATTTTGAAATATTCTAGCCCTGAGTAGGCATGTACAGATCGGTTCTGGGACCCCAAAATATCGAATTTTCAGGTGTTTTAAGCCTGAATTTGAGATATAAACGCGTACAGAAGCATGCACATATTGACTTTAAACACTTAAAATAACGATTTTTTGCATGTTTTGAGCCTATATTTTGAAAACATTTTAGCACTGAGTAGGCATGTACAGATCGCTTCTGGGACCCAAAAATATGGAATTTTCGGGTGTTTTGAGGTTGAATTTGGGATATAAACGGGTGCAGAAGATGCATACACATATTGACTTTGGGCACCTAAAATATCGATTTCCAGCATGTTTTGGGCCTGTATCTGAGTAGGCATGTACAGATCGCTTCTGGGACCCCAAAATATCGAATTTTCGGGTGTTTTTTGCCTGAATTTGAGATATAAACGGGTACTGAAGATGCATGCACATATCGAATTTTGAGCACCAAAAATATCGATTTTGGGCATGTTTTGGGTCAGTATCTTGAAAACATTCTAACTAGGAGTATGCATGTACAGATCGCTTCTAGGCACCCAAAATACCGAATTTTCGGGTGTTTTGAGCCTACATTTGATATATAAACGGGTACAGAAGTTGCATGCACATATCGACTTTGGACATATCGATTTTTAACATGATTTGTGCCTATATTTTGAAAACATTCTAGCACTGGGTAGGCATGTACAGATCGCTTCTGGGACCCAAAAATATCGAATTTTTGGGTGTTTTGAGGTTGAATTTGGGATATAAACGGGTGCAGACGATGCATGCACATATTGACTTTTAGCACCTAAAATACTGATTTTCAGCATGTTTTGGGCGTGAATTTTGAAAATACTCTAACACGGAGTAGTCATGTACAGATCGCTTCTTGGACACCAAAATATCGAATTTTCGGGTGTTTTAAGCCTGAATTTGAGATATAAACGTGTACTGAAGATGCATGCACATATCGACGTTTAGGCACTTAAAATATCGATTTTGAGTATGTTTTGGGTCTGTGTCTTGAAAACATTCTAACTAAGAGTAGGCATGTACACATCGCTTCTTGGCCCCAAAAAATTCCAATTTTCGGATGTTTTGAGCCTGAATTTGAGATATAAACAGGTATAGAAGACACATGCCCATACCGACTTTGGGCACTAAAAATATCGATTTTTAGCATGTTTTGAGCCTATATTTTGAAAACATTCTAGCACTGAGTAGGCTTGTACAGATCGCTTCTGGGACCCCAAAATATCGAATTTTCGGGTGTTTTGTGCCTGAATTTGAGATATCGAATTTGGGCACCTAAAATATCGATTTTTACCAAGTTTTGTGCCTATATTTTGAAAATATTCTAGCACTGAGTAGGCATGTACAGATCGCTTCTGGGACCCCAAAATATCGAATTTTCGGGTGTTTTTAGCCTGAATTTGAGATATAAACGGGTACTGAAGATGCATGCACATATCGAATTTTATGCACCTAAAATATCGATTTTGAGCATGTTTTGGGTCTTTACCTTGAAAACATTCTAACTATGAGTAGGCATGTACAGATCGCTTCTAGGTCCCAAAAATACCGAATTTCGGGTGTTTTGAGCCTGAATTTGAGATATAAACGGGTACAGAAGATGCATGCACATATCGACTTTGGACACTTAAAATATCGATTTTTAGCATGTTTTGAGCCTATAATTTGAAAACATTCCAGCACTGTGTAGGCATGTACAAATCGCTTCTGGGGCCCCAAAATATCGAATTTTCTGTGTGTTTGGAGCCTAAATTTGAGATATAAACGGGTAAAGAAGATGTATGCACATATCGACTTTTGGGCACCTAAAAGATCGATTTTCAGTATGTTTTGGGCCTGTATCTGAGTAGGCATGTACAGATCGCTTCTGGGACCCCAAAATATCGAATTTTCGGGTGTTTTTTGCCTGAATTTGAGATATAAACGGGTCCTGAAGATGCATGCACATATCGAATTTTGAACACCTAAAATATCGATTTTGAGCATGTTTTGGGTCTGTATCTTGAAAACATTCTAACTAGGAGTATGCATGTACAGATCGCTTCTAGGCCCCAAAAATACCGAATATTCGGGTGTTTTGAGCCTGAATTTGAGATATAAACGGGTACAGAAGATGCATGCACATATCGACTTTGGACATATCCATTTTTAGCATGTTTTGAGCCTATATTTTGAAAACATTCTAGAACTGAGTAGGCATGTACAGATCGCTTCTGGGACCCAAAAATATCGAATTTTCGGGGGTTTTGAGGTTGAATTTGGGATATAAACGGGTGCAGATGATGCATACACATATTGACTTTGGGCACCAAAAATATCGATTTTCAGCATATTTTGGGCCTGTATCTGAGTAGGCATGTACAGATCGCTTCTGGGACCAAAAAATATCTATTTTTCGGTGTTTTGAGCCTGAATTTGTGATATAAACGGGTACAGAAGATGCATGTACATATTGACTTAGGGCACCAAAAATATCGATTTTCAGCATGTTTTTGGTCTGAATTTTGAAAATACTCTAACAAGGAGTAGGCATGTACAGATCGCTTCTTGGACCCCAAAATATCGAATTTTCGGGTGTTTTGAGGTTGAATTTTGGATATAAACGGGTGCAGAAGATGCATACACATATTGACTTTGGGCACCTAAAATATCGATTTTCTGCATGTTTTGGGCCTGTATCTGAGTAGGCATGTACAGATCGCTTCTGGGACCCAAAAATATCGATTTTTCGGGTGTTTTGAGCCTGAATTTGTGATATAAACGGGTACAGAAGATGCATGCACTTATCGACTTTTAGGCACCTAAAATATCGATTTTGAGTATGTTTTGGGCCTGTATTTTGAAAATATTCTAACACGGAGTAGGCATGTACAGATCGCTTCTTGGACCCCAAAATATCAATTTTCGGGTGTTTTAAACCTGAATTTGAGATATAAACGGGTACTGAAAATGCATGCACATATCGACTTTTAGGCACCTAAAATATCGATTTTGAGTATGTTTTGGGCCTGTATTTTGTAAATACTCTAACACGGAGTAGGCATGTACAGATCGCTTCTGGGACCCCAAAATATCGAATTTTCGGGTGGTTTGTGCCTGAATTTGAGATATCGACTTTGGGCACATAAAATATCGATTCTTAGCATGTTTTGCGACTATATTTTGAAATATTCTACCCCTGAGTAGGCATGTACAGATCGGTTCTGGGACCCCAAAATATCGAATTTTCGGGTGTTTTAAGCCTGAATTTGAGATATAAACGCGTACAGAAGCATGCACATATTGACTTTAAACACTTAAAATAACGATTTTTTGCATGTTTTGAGCCTATATTTTGAAAACATTCTAGCACTGAGTAGGCATGTACAGATCGCTTCTGGGACCCAAAAATATGGAATTTTCGGGTGTTTTGAGGTTGAATTTGGGATATAAACGGGTGCAGAAGATGCATACACATATTGACTTTGGGCACCTAAAATATCGATTTCCAGCATGTTTTGGGCCTGTATCTGAGTAGGCATGTACAGATCGCTTCTGGGACCCAAAAATATCGATTTTTCGGGTGTTTTGAGCCTGAATTTGTGATATAAACGGGTACAGAAGATGCATGCACATATTGACTTTTAGGCACCTAAAATATCGATTTTGAGTATGTTATGGGTCTGTATCTTGAAAACATTCTAACTAGGAGTAGGCATGTACACATTGGTTCTAGGCCCCAAAAAATCCCAATTTTCGGATGTTTTGAGCATGAATTTAAGATATAAACGGGTACAGAAGATACATGCACATATCGACTTTGGACACTTAAAATATCGATTTTTATTATGTTTTGAGCCTATATTTTGAAAATATTCTAGCACTGAGTAGGCTTGTACAGATCGCTTCTGGGACCCCAAAATATCGAATTTTCGGGTGTTTTGAGCCTGTATTTAAAATATATACGGGTACAGAAGATGCATGCACATATCGACTTTTGGGAACCTAAGAGATCGATTTTCTGTATGTTTTGGGCCTGTATTTTGTAAATACTCTAACACGGAGTAGGCATGTACAGATTGCTTCTGGGACCCCAAAATATCGAATTTTCGGGTGTTTTGTGCCTGAATTTGAGATATCGACTTTGGGCACATAAAATATCGATTTTTACCATGTTTTGGGCCTATATTTTGAAAATATTCTAGCACTGAGTAGGCATGTACAGATCGGTTCTGGAACCCCAAAATATCGAATTTTCGGATGTTATAAGCCTGAATTTGAGATATAAACGCGTACAGAAAATGCATACACATATTGACTTTGGGCACCTAAAATATCGATTTTCAGCATGTTTTGGGCCTGTATCTGAGTAGGCATGTACAGATCACTTCTGGGACCCAAAAATATCGATTTTTCGGGTGTTTTGAGCCTGAATTTGTGATTTAAACGGGTACAGAAGTTACATGCACATATCGACTTTGGACACTTAAAATATCGATTTTTATCATGTTTTGAGTCTATATTTTGAAAACATTCTAGCACTGAGTAGGCTTGTACAGATCGCTTCTGGGACCCTAAAATATCGAATTTTCGGGTGTTTTGAGCATGAATTTGAAATATAAACGGGTACAGAAGATGCATGCACATATCGACTTTTGGGAACCTAAAAGATCGATTTTCAGTATGTTTTAAGCCTGTATTATGTAAATACTCTAACACGGAGTAGGCATGTACAGATTGCTTCTGGGACCCAAAAATATCGATTTTTCGGGTGTTTTGAGCCTGAATTTGTGATATAAACGGGTACAGAAGATGCATGCACAAAATTGACTTTTGCACCTAAAATATAGATTTTCAGCATGTTTTGGGCCTGTATTTTGAAAATACTCTAACACGGAGTAGGCATGTACAGATCGCTTCTTGGACCCCAAAATATCGAATTTTCGGGTGTTTTGAGGTTGAATTTGAGATATAAACGGGTACTGAAGATGAATGCACATATCGACTTTTAGGCACCTAAAATATCGATTTTGAGTATGTTATGGGTCTGAATCTTGAAAACATTCTAACTAGGAGTAGGCATGTACACATCGCTTCAAGGCCCCAAAAAATCCCAATTTTAGGATGTTTTGAGCATGAATTTGAGATATAAACGGATACAGAAGTTACATGCACATATCGACTTTGGACACTTAAAATATCGATTTTTATCATGTTTTGAGTCTATATTCTGAAAACATTCTAGCACTGAGTAGGCTTGTACAGAACGCTTCTGGGACCCCAAAATATCGAATTTTCGGGTGTTTTGAGCCTGAATTTGAAATATAAACGGGTACAGAAGATGCATGCACATATCGACTTTCGGGAACATAAAAGATCGATTTTCAGTATGTTTTGGGCCTGTATTATGTAAATACTCTAACACGGAGTAGGCATGTACAGATCGCTTCTTGGACCCCAAAATATCGAATTCTCGGGTGTTTTGAGGTTGAATTAGAGATATAAACGGGTACTGAAGATGAATGCACATATCGACTTTTAGGCACCTAAAATATCGATTTTGAGTATGTTATGGGTCTGTATCTTGAAAACATTCTAACTAGGAGTAGGCATGTCCACATCGCTTCTAGGCCCTAAAAAATCCCAATTTTCGGATGTTTTGAGCATGAATTTGAGATATAAACGGGTACAGAAGATACATGCACATATCGACTTTGGACACTTAAAATATCGATTTTTATCATGTTTTGAGCCTATATTTTGAAAACATTCTAGCACTGAGTAGGCTTGTACAGATCGCTTCTGGGACCCCAAAATATCGAATTTTCGGGTTTTTTTAGCCTGAATTTAAATATAAACGGGTACAGAAGATCTATGCACATATCGACTTTTGGGAACCTAAAAGATCGATTTTCAGTATGTTTTTGGCCTGTATCTTGTAAATACTCTAACACGGAGTAGGCATGTACAGATTGCTTCTGGGACCCAAAAATATCGATTTTTCGGGTGTTTTGAGCCTGAATTTGTGATATAAACGGGTACAGAAGATGCATGAACAAAATTGACTTTTGCACCTAAAATATCGATTTTCAGCATGTTTTGGGCCTGTATTTTGAAAATACTCTAACACGGAGTAGGCATGAACAGATCGCTTCTTGGACCCCAAAATATCGAATTTTCGGGTGCTTTAAGCCTGAATTTGAGATATAAACGGGTACTGAAGATGCATGCACATATCGACTTTTAGGCACCTAAAATATCGATTTTCTGTATGTTTTGGTCCTGTATTTAGAAAATACTCTAACACGGAGTAGGCATGTACAGATCGCTTCTGGGACCCCAAAATATCGAATTTTCGGGTGTTTTGTGACTGAATTTGAGATATCGACTTTGGGGACATAAAATATCGATTTTTAGCATGTTTTGGGCCTATATTTTGAAAATATTCTAGCACTGAGTAGGCATGTACATATTGGTTCTGGGAACCCAAAATATCGAATTTTCGGGTATTATAAGCCTGAATTTGAGATATAAACGCGTACAGAAGATGCATGTACATATTGACTTTGGACACTTAAAATATCGATTTTTTGCATGTTTTGAGCCTATATTTTGAAAACATTCTAGCACTGAGTAGGCATGTACAGATCGCTTCTGGGACCCAAAAATATCGATTTTTCGGGTGTTTTGAGCCTGAATTTGTGATATAAACGGGTACAGAAGATGCATGCACATATTGACTTTGGGCACCTAAAATATCGATTTTCTGTATGTTTTGGTCCTGTATTTAGAAAATACTCTAACACGGAGTAGGCATGTACAGATCGCTTCTGGGACCCCAAAATATCGAATTTTCGGGTGTTTTGTGACTGAATTTGAGATATCGACTTTGGGGACATAAAATATCGATTTTTAGCATGTTTTGGGCCTATATTTTGAAAATATTCTAGCACTGAGTAGGCATGTACATATTGGTTCTGGGAACCCAAAATATCGAATTTTCGGGTATTATAAGCCTGAATTTGAGATATAAACGCGTACAGAAGATGCATACACATATTGACTTTGGACACTTAAAATATCGATTTTTTGCATGTTTTGAGCCTATATTTTGAAAACATTCTAGCACTGAGTAGGCATGTACAGATCGCTTCTGGGACCCCAAAATATCGAATTTTCGGGTGTTTTGAGCCTGAATTTGAAATATAAACGGGTACAGAAGATGAATGCACATATCGACTTTTGGGAACATAAAAGATCGATTTTCAGTATGTTTTGGGCCTGTATTTTGTAAATACTCTAACACGGAGTAGGTATGTACAGATTGCTTCTGGGACCTAAAAATATCGATTTTTCGGGTGTTTTGTGCCTGAATTTGAGATATCGACTTTGGGCACATAAAATATCGATTTTTAGCATGTTTTGGGCCTATATTTTGAAAATATTCTAGCACTGAGTAGGCATGTACAGATCGGTTCTGGGACCCCAAAATATCGATTTTTCGGGTGTTTTAAGCCTGAATTAGAGATATAAACGCGTACAGAAGATGCATGCACATATTGACTTTGGACACTTAAAATATCGATTTTTTGCATGTTTTGAGCCTATATTTTGAAAACATTCTAGCACTGAGTAGGCATGTACACATCGCTTCTGGGACCCAAAAATATGGAATTTTCGGGTGTTTTGAGGTTGAATTTGGGATATAAACGGGTGCAGAAAATGCATACACATATTGACTTTGGGCACCTAAAATATCGATTTTCAGTATGTTTTGGGCCTGTATCTGAGTAGGCATGTACAGATCGCTTCTGGGACCCAAAAATATCGATTTTTTGGGTGTTTTGAGCCTGAATTTGTGATATAAACGGGTACAGAAAATGCATGCACATATTGACTTTGGGCACCTAAAATATCGATTTACAGCATGTTTTGGGCCTGAATCTTGAAAATACTCTAACACGGAGTAGGCATGTACAGATCGCTTCTTGGATCCCAAAATATCGAATTTTCGGGTGCTTTAAGCCTGAATTTGAGATATAAACGGGTACTGAAGATGAATGCACATATCGACTTTTAGGCACCTAAAATATCGATTTTGAGTATGTTATGGGTCTGTATCTTGAAAACATTCTAACTAGGAGTAGGCATGTACACATCGCTTCTAGGCCCCAAAAAATCCCAATTTTCGGATGTTTTGAGCATGAATTTGAGATATAAACGGGTACAGAAGATTCATGCACATATCGACTTTTGGGAACCTAAAAGATCGATTTTCAGTATGTTTTGGGCCTGTATTTTGTAAATACTCTAACACGGACTAGGCATGTACAGACCGCTTCTTGGACCCTAAAATATCGAATTTTCGGGTGTTTTGAGCCTGAATTTGAGATATAAACGGGTACTGAAGATGCATGCACATATCGAATTTTAGGCACCTAAAATATCGATTTTCATTATGTTTTGGGCCTGTATTTTGAAAATACTCTAACACGGAGTAGGCATGTACAGATCGCTTCTTGGACCCCAAAATATCGAATTTTCGGGTGTTTTAAGCCTGAATTTGAGATATAAACGGGTACTGAAGATGCATGCACATATCGAATTTTAGGGACCTAAAATATCGATTTTCTGTATGTTTTGGGCCTGTATTTTGAAAATACTCTAACACGGAGTAGGCATGTACAGATCGCTTCTGGGACCCCAAAATATCGAATTTTCGGGTGTTTTGTCCCTGAATTTGAGATATCGACTTTGGGCACATAAAATATCGATTTTTACCATGTTTTGGGCCTATATTTTGAAAATATTCTAGCACTGAGTAGGCATGTACAGATCGGTTCTGGGATCCAAAAATATCGAATTTTCGGGTGTTATAAGCCTGAATTTGAGATATAAACGCGTACAGATGATGCATGCACATATTGACTTTGGACACTTAAAATATCGATTTTTTGCATGTTTTGAGCCTATATTTTGAAAACATTCTAGCACTGAGTAGGCATGTACACATCGCTTCTGGGACCCAAAAATATGGAATTTTCGGGTGTTTTGAGGTTGAATTTGGGATATAAACGGGTGCAGAAAATGCATACACATATTGACTTTGGGCACCTAAAATATCGATTTTCAGCATGTTTTGGGCCTGTATCTGAGTAGGCATGTACAGATCGCTTCTGGGACCCAAAAATATCGATTTTTTGGGTGTTTTGAGCCTGAATTTGTGATATAAACGGGTACACAAGATGCATGCACATATTGACTTTGGGCACCTAAAATATCGAATTACAGCATGTTTTGGGCCTGAATCATGAAAATACTCTAACACGGAGTAGGCATGTACAGATCGCTTCTTGGACCCCAAAATATCGAATTTTCGGGTGTTTTAAGCCTGAATTTGAGATATAAACGGGTACTGAAGATTAATGCACATATCGACTTTTAAGCACCTAAAATATCGATTTTGAGTATGTTATTGGTCTATATCTTGAAAACATTCTAACTAGGAGTAGGCATGTACACATCGCTATTAGGCCCCAAAAAAACCCAATTTTCGGATGTTTTGAGCATGAATTTGAGATATAAATGGGTACAGAAGATACATGCACATATCGACTTTGGACACTTAAAATATCGATTTTTATCATGTTTTGAGCCTGTATTTTGAAAACATTCTAGCACTGAGTAGGCTTGTACAGATCGCTTCTGGGACCCCAAAATATCGAATTTTCGGGTGTTTTGAGCCTGAATTTGAAATATAAACGGGTACAGAAGATGCATGCACATATCGACTTTTGGGAACCTAAAAGATCGATTTTCAGTATGTTTTGGGCTTGTATTTTGTAAATACTCTAACACGGAGTAGGCATGTACAGATCGCTTCTTGGACCCTAAAATATCGAATTTTCAAGGTGTTTTGAGCCTGAATTTGAAATTTAAACAGGTACAGAAGATGCATGCACAAAATTCACTTTTGCACCTAAAATATCGATTTTCAGCATGTTTCGGTCCTGTATTTTGAAAATACTCTAACACGGAGTAGGCATGTACAGATCGCTTCTTGGACCCCAAAATATCGAATTTTCGGGTGTTTTGAGGTTGAATTTGAGATATAAACGGGTACTGAAGATGAATGCACATATCGACTTTTAGGCACCTAAAATATCGATTTTGAGTATGTTATGGGTCTGTATCTTGAAAACATTCTAACTAGGAGTAGGCATGTACACATCGCTCCTAGGCCCCAAAAAATCCCAATTTTCGGATGTTTTGAACATGAATTTGAGATATAAACGGGTACAGAAGTTACATGCACATATCGACTTTGGACACTTAAAATATCGATTTTTATCATGTTTTGAGCCTATATTTTGAAAACATTCTAGCACTGAGTAGGCTTGTACAGATCGCTTCTGGGACCCCAAAATATCGAATTTTCGGGTGTTTTGAGCCTGAATTTGAAATATAAACGGGTACAGAAGATCCATGCACATATCGACTGTTGGGAACCTAAAAGATCGATTTTCAGTATGTTTTGGGCCTGTATTTTGTAAATACTCTAACACGGAGTAGGCATGTACAGATTCCTTCTGGGACCCAAAAATATCGATTTTTCGGGTGTTTTGAGCATGAATTTGTGATATAAATGGGTAAAGAAGATGCATGCACAAAATTGACTTTTGCACCTAAAATATCGATTTTCAGCATGCTTTGGGCCTGTATTTTGAAAATACTCTAACACGGAGTAGGCATGTACAGATCGCTTCTTGGACCCCAAAATATCGAATTTTCGGGTGTTTTAAGCCTGAATTTGAGATATAAACGGGTACTGAAGATGCATGCACATATCGACTTTTAGGCACCTAAATTATCGATTTTCTGTATGTTTTGGGCCTGTATTTTGAAAATACTCTAACACGGAGTAGGCATGTACAGATCGCTTCTGGGACCCCAAAATATCGAATTTTCGGGTGTTTTGTGCCTGAATTTGAGATATCGACTTTGGGCACATAAAATATCGATTTTTAGCATGTTTTGGGCCTATATTTTGAAAATATTCTAGCACTGAGTAGGCATGTACAGATCGGTTCTGGGACCCCAAAATATCGAATTATTGGGTGTTATAAGCCTGAATTTGAGATATAAACGCGTACAGAAGATGCATGCACATATTGACTTTGGACACTTAAAATATCGATTTTTTGCATGTTTTGAGCCTATATTTTGAAAACATTCTAGCACTGAGTAGGCATGGACACATCGCTTTTGGGACCCAAAAATATGGAATTTTCGGGTGTTTTTGAGGTTGAATCTGGGATATAAACGGAAGCAGAAAATGCATACACATATTGACTTTGGGCACCTAAAATATCGATTTTCAGCATGTTTTGGGCCTGTATCTGAGTAGGCATGTACAGATCGCTTCTGGGACCCAAAAATATCGATTTTTTGGGTGTTTTGAGCCTGAATTTGTGATATAAACGGGTACAGAAGATGCATGCACATATTGACTTTGGGCACCTAAAATATCGATTTACAGTATGTTTTGGGCCTGAATCATGAAAATACTCTAACACGGAGTAGGCATGTACAGATCGCTTCTTGGACCCCAAAATATCGAATTTTCGGGTGTTTTAAGCCTGAATTTGAGATATAAACGGGTACTGAAGATGAATGCACATATCGACTTTTAGGCACCTAAAATATCGATTTTAAGTATGTTATGGGTCTGTATCTTGAAAACATTCTAACTAGGAGTAGGCATGTACACATCGCTTCTAGGCCCCAAAAAATCCCAATTTTCGGATGTTTTGAGCATGAATTTGAGTAATAAACGGATACAGAAGATACATGCACATATCGATTTTGGACATTTAAAATATCGATTTCTATCATGTTTTGAGCCTGTATTTTGAAAACATTCTAGCACTGAGTAGGCTTGTACAGATCGCTTCTGGGACCCCAAAATATCGAATTTTCGGGTGTTTTGAGCCTGAATTTGAAATATAAACGGGTACAGAAGATGCATGCACATATCGACTTTTAGGAACCTAAAAGATCGATTTTCAGTATGTTTTGGGCCTGTATTTTGTAAATACTCTAACACGGAGTAGGCATGTACAGATCGCTTCTTGGACCCTAAAATATCGAATTTTCGGGTGTTTTGAGCCTGAATTTGAAATATAAACGGGTACAGAAGATTTATGAACAAAATTGACTTTTGCACCTAAAATATCGATTTTCAGCATGTTTTGGGCCTGTATTTTGAAAATACTCTAACACGGAGTAGGCATGTACAGATCGCTTCTTGGACCCGAAAATATCGAATTTTCGGGTGTTTTAAGCCTGAATTTGAGAAATAAACGGGTACTGAAGATGCATGCACATATCGACTTTTAGGCACCTAATATATCGATTTTCTGTATGTTTTGGGCCTGTATTTTGAAAATACTCTAACACGGAGTAGGCATGTACAGATCGCGTCTTTGACCCCAAAATATCGAATTTTCGGGTGTTTTGTGCCTGAATTTGAGATATCGACTTTGGGCACATAAAATATCGATTTTTAACATGTTTTGGGCCTATATTTTGAAAATATTCTAGCACTGAGTAGGCATGTACAGATCGGTTCTGGGACCCCAAAATATCGAATTTTTGGGTGTTATAAGCCTGAATTTGAAATATAAACGCGTACAGAAGATGCATGCACATATTGACTTTGGACACTTAAAATATCGATTTTTTGCATGTTTTGAGCCTATATTTTGAAAACATTCTAGCACTGAGTAGGCATGTACACATCGCTTTTGGGACCCAAAAATATGGAATTTTCGGGTGTTTTGAGGTTGAATCTGGGATATAAACGGAAGCAGAAAATGCATACACATATTGACTTTGGGCACCTAAAATATCGATTTTCAGCATGTTTTGGGCCTGTATCTGAGTAGGCATGTACAGATCGCTTCTGGGACCCAAAAATATCGATTTTTTGGGTGTTTTGAGCCTGAATTTGTGATATAAACGGGTACAGAAGATGCATGCACATATTGACTTTGGGCACCTAAAATATCGATTTACAGCATGTTTTGGGCCTGAATCATGAAAATACTCTAACACGGAGTAGGCATGTACAGATCGCTTCTTGGACCCCAAAATATCGAATTTTCGGGTGTTTTAAGCCTGAATTTGAGATATAAACGGGTACTGAAGATGAATGCACATATCGACTTTTAGGCACCTAAAATATCGATTTTGAGTATGTTATGGGTCTGTATCTTGAAAACATTCTAACTAGGAGTAGGCATGTACACATCGCTTCTAGGCCCCAAAAAATCCCAATTTTCGGATGTTTTGAGCATGAATTTGAGATATAAACGGGTACAGAAGATACATGCACATATCGACTTTGGACACTTAAAATATCGATTTTTATCATGTTTTGAGCCTGTATTTTGAAAACATTCTAGCACTGAGTAGGCTTGTACAGATCGCTTCTGGGACCCCAAAATATCGAATTTTCGGGTATTTTGAGCCTGAATTTGAAATATAAACGGGTACAGAAGATGCATGCACATATCGACTTTGGACACTTAAAATATCGATTTTCAACATGTTTTGGGCCTGTATTTTGAAAATACTCTAACACGGAGTAGGCAAGTACAGATTCCTTCTCGGACCCCAAAATATCGAATTTTCGGGTGTTTGGAGCCTGAATTTGAGATATAAACGGGTACAGAAGATGCAAGCACATATCGACTTTTGGGCACCTAAAATATCGTTTTTGAGCATGTTTTGGGTCTGTATCTTAAACACATTCTAATTAGGAGTAGGCATGTAAAGATCGCTTCTGGGACCCAAAAATATCGAATTTTCGGGTGTTTTGATGTTGAATTTGAGATATAAACAAGTACAGAAGATGCATGCACATATCGACTTTTGGGCACCTTAAATATCGATTTTAAGCATGTTTTAAGCCTATATTTTGAAAATATTCTAGCACTGACTAGGCATGTACAGATCGCTTCTGGAACCTAAAAAAAATCGAATTTTCGGGTGTTTTGAGGTTGAATTTGGGATATAAACGGGTGCAGAAGATGCATAAACATATTGACTTTGGTCACCTTAAATATCGATTTTCAGCATGTTTTGGGCCTGAATTTTGAAAATACTTTAACACGGAGTAGGCAAGTACAGATCCCTTCTGGGACCCAAAAATATCGAATTGACGGGTGTTTGGAGCCTGAATTTGAGATATAAACGGGTACAGAAGATGCATCCACATATCGACTTTAAGACACCTAAAAGATCGATTTTCAGTATTTTTTGGGCCTGTATATTGAAAATACTCTAACACGGAGTAAGCATGTACAGATCGCTTCAGGGACCCCAAAATATCGAATTTTCGTGTGTTTTGGGCCTGAATTTGAGATATCGACTTTGGGCACCTAAAATATCGATTTTAGCATGTTTTGAGCCTATATTTTGAAAATATTCTACCACTGAGTAGGCTTGTACAGATCGCTTCTGGGACCCCAAAATATCGAATTTTCGGGTGTTTGGAGCCTGAATTTGAGATATAAACGGGTACAGAAGATGCATCCACATATCGACTTTTGGGCACCTAAAAGATCGATTTTCAGTATGTTTCGGGCCTGTATATTGAAAATACTCTAACACGGAGTAGGCATGTACAGATCGCTTCTGGGGCCCTAAAATATCAAATTTTCGGGTGTTTTGAGCCTGAATCTGAGATATCGATTTTTAGCATGTTTTGGGCCTATATTTTGAAAATATTCTAGCACTGAGTAGGCATGTACAGATCGCTTCTGGGACCCCAAAATATCGAATTTTTGGGTGTTTTGAGCCTGAATTTGAGATATAAACGGGTACAGAAGATGCATGCAAATATCGACTTTTGGGCACCTAAAATATCGATTTTGAGCATGTTTTGGGTCTGTATCTTGAAAACATTCTAACTAGGAGTAGGCATGTACAGATTGCTTCTAGGACCGAAAAATATCGAATTTTCGGGTGTTTTGAGGTTAAATTTGGGATATAAACGGGTGCAGAAGATGCATCCACATATTGACTTTGTGCACCTAAAATATCGATTTTCAGCATGTTTTGGGCCTGTATATTGAAAATACTCTAACACGTAGTAGGCATGTACAGATCGCTTCTGGGACCCAAAATATCAAATTTTCGGGTGTTTTGGGCCTGAATCTGAGATATCGACTTTGGGCAAATAAAATATCGATTTTTAGCATGTTTTGGGCCTATATTTTAAAAATATTCTAGAACTGAGTAGGCATGTACAGATCGCTTTTGGGACCGCAAAATATCGAATTTTCGGGTGTTTTGAGCCTGAATTTGAGATATAAACGGGTACAGAAGATGCAAGCACATATCGACTTTTGGGCACCTAAAATATCGATTTTGAGCATGTTTTGGGTCTGTATCTTGAACACATTCTAACTAGGAGTAGGCATGTACAGATCGCTTCTGGGACCCAAAAATATCGAATTTTCGGGTGTTTTGAGGTTGAATTTGAGATATAAACGGGTACAGAAGATGCATGCACATATCGACTTTGGACACTTAAAATATCGATTTTCAACATGTTTTGGGCCTGTATTTTGAAAATACTCTAACACGGAGTAGGCAAATACAGATTCCTTCTCGGACCCCAAAATATCGAATTTTTGGGTGTTTGGAGCCTGAATTTGAGATATAAACGGGTACAGAAGATGCAAGCACATATCGACTTTTGGGCACCTAAAATATCGTTTTTGAGCATGTTTTGGGTCTGTATCTTAAACACATTCTAATTAGGAGTAGGCATGTACAGATCGCTTCTGGGACCCAAAAATATCGAATTTTCGGGTGTTTTGAGGTTGAATTTGAGATATAAACAAGTACAGAAGATGCATGCACATATCGACTTTTGGGCACCTAAAAGATCGATTTTCATTATGTTTTGGGCCTGTATTTTGAAAATACTCTAACACGGAGTAGGCATGTACAGATTGCTTCTTGAACCCCAAAATATCGAATTTTCGGGTGTTTTGAGGTTGAATTTGAGATATAAACGGGTACAGAAGATGCATGCACATATCGACTTTGGACACTTAAAATATCGATTTTCAACATGTTTTGGGCCTGTATTTTGAAAATACTCTAACACGGAGTAGGCAAGTGCAGATTCCTTCTCGGACCCCAAAATATCGAATGTTCGGGTGTTTGGACTCTGAATTTGAGATATAAACGGGTACAGAAGATGCATCCACATATCGACTTTTGGGCACCTAAAAGATCGATTTTCAGTATGTTTCGGGCCTGTATATTGAAAATACTCTAACACGGAGTAGGCATATACAGATTGCTTCTGGGACCCCAAAATATCGAATTTTCGGGTGTTTTGAGCCTGAATCTGAGATATCGTCTTTGGGCATCTAAAATATCGATTTTTAGCATGTTTTGATCCTATATTTTGAAAATATTCTAGCACTGAGTAGGCATGTACAGATCGCTTCTGGGACCCCAAAATATCGAATTTTCGGGTGTTTTGAGCCTGAATTTGAGATATAAACGGGTACAGAAGATGCATGCACATATCGACTTTTGGGCACCTTAAATATCGATTTTAAGCATGTTTTAAGCTTATATTTTGAAAATATTCTAGCACTGACTAGGCATGTACAGATCGCTTCTGGGACCCAAAAAAATCGAATTTTCGGGTATTTTGAGGTTGAATTTGGGATATAAACGGGTGCAGAAGATGCATACACATATTGACTTTGGTCACCTTAAATATCGATTTTCAGCATGTTTTGGGCCTGAATTTTGAAAATACTTTAACACGGAGTAGGCAAGTACAGATCCCTTCTGGGACCCAAAAATATCGAATTTTCGGGTGTTTGGAGCCTGAATTTGAGATATAACCGGGTACAGAAGATGCATCCACATATCGACTTTAAGACACCTAAAAGATCGATTTTCAGTATTTTTTGGGCCTGTATATTGAAAATACTCTAACACGGAGTAAGCATGTACAGATCGCTTCTGGGACCCCAAAATATCGAATTTTCGGGTGTTTTGGGCCTGAATTTGAGATATCGACTTTGGGCACCTAAAATATCGATTTTAGCATGTTTTGGGCCTATATTTTGAAAATATTCTACCACTGAGTAGGCTTGTACAGATCGCTTCTAGGACCCCAAAATATCGAATTTTCGGGTGTTTGGAGCCTGAATTTGAGATATAAACAGGTACAGAAGATACATCCACATATCGACTTTTGGGCACCTAAAAGATCGATTTTCAGTATGTTTCGGGCCTGTATATTGAAAACACTCTAACACGTAGTAGGCATGTACAGATCGCTTCTGGGACCCAAAATATAGAATTTTCGGTTGTTTTGGGCCTGAATCTGAGATATCGACTTTGGGCAAATAAAATATCGATTTTTAGCATGTTTTGGGCCTATATTTTGAAAATATTCTAGAACTGAGTAGGCATGTACAAATCGCTTTTGGGACCGCAAAATATCGAATTTTCGGGTGTTTTGAGCCTGAATTTGAGATATAAACTGGTACAGAAGATGCAAGCACATATCGACTTTTGGTCACCTAAAATATCGATTTTGAGCATGTTTTGGGTCTGTATCTTGAACACATTCTAACTAGGAGTAGGCATGTACAGATCGCTTCTGGGACCCAAAAATATCGAATTTTCGGGTGTTTTGAGGTTGAATTTGAGATATAAACAAGTACAGAAGATGCATGCACATATCGACTTTTGGGCACCTAAAAGATCGATTTTCAGTATGTTTTGGGCCTGTATTTTGAAAATACTCTAACACGGAGTAGGCATGTACAGATCGCTTCTTGGACCCCAAAATATCGAATTTTCGGGGGTTTTGAGGTTGAATTTGAGATATAAACGGGTATAGAAGATGCATGCACATATCGACATTGGACACTTAAAATATCGATTTTCAACATGTTTTGGGCCTGTATTTTGAAAATACTCTAACACGGAGTAGGCAAGTACAGATTCCTTCTCGGACCCCAAAATATCGAATTTTCGGGTGTTTGGAGTCTGAATTTGAGATATAAACGGGTACAGAAGATGCATCCACATATCGACTTTTGGGCACCTAAAAGATCGATTTTCAGTATGTTTCTGGCCTGTATATTGAAAATACTCTAACACCGAGTAGGCATGTACAGGTCGCTTCTGGGACCCAAAAATATAGAATTTTCGGGTGTTTTGAGGTTAAATTTGGGATATAAAAGGGTGCCGAAGATGCATACACATATTGACTTTTGGCACCTAAAATATCGATTTTCAGCATGTTTTGGGCCTTTATCTAAGTAGGCATGTACAGATCGCTTCTGGGACTCCAAAATATCGAATTTTCGGGTGTTTTGAGCCTGAATATGTGATATAAACGGGTACAGAAGATGAATGCACATATCGACTATGGACACTTAAAATATCGATTTTTAGCATGTTTTGAGCCTATATTTTGAAAACATTCTAGCACTGAGTAGTCATGTACAGATCGGTTCTGTGATCCAAAAAATATCGAATTTTCGGGTGTTTTGAGGTTGAATTTGGCTTATAAACGGGTGCAGAAGATGCATACACATATTGACTTTGGTCACTTAAAATATCGATTTTTAGCATGTTTTGGGCCTGTATTTTAAAAAGTACTCTAACACGGAGTAGGCAAGTACAAATCGCTTCTGGGACCCAAAAATATCGAATTTTCGGGTGTTTGGAGCCTGAATTTGAGATATAAACGGGTACTGAATATGCATGCACATATCGACTTTTGGGCACCTAAAATATCGATTTTCAGCATGTTTTTTTGCCTGTATCTGAGTAGGCATGTACAGATCGCTTCTGGGACCTCAAAATATCGAATTTTCGTGTGTTTGGAGCCTGAATTTGAGATATAAAAGGGTACAGAAGATACATGCATATATCGACTTTGGGCACCTAAAATATCGATTTTCTGTATGTTTTGGGCCCGTATTTTGAAAATACTCTAACACGGAGTAGGCATGTACAGATCGCTTCTGGGACCACAAAATATAGAATTTTCGGGTGTTTTGGGCCTGAATTTGAGAAATCGACTTTGGGCACCTAAAATATCGATTTTTATCATGTTTTGGGCCAATATTTTGAAAATATTCTAGCACTGAGTAGGCATGTACAGATCGCTTTTGGGACCCCAAAATATCGAATTTTCGGGTATTTTGAGATTGAATTTGAGATATAAACGGGTACAGAAAATGCATGCACATATTGACTTTGGGCACCTAAAATATCGATTTTTAGCATGTTTTGGGCCTTATTTTGAAAAAACTCTAAAACGGAGTAGGCATGTATAGATCGTTTCTGGGACCCAAAAAATATCGATTTTTCGGGTGTTTGAACCCTGAATTTGAGATATAAACGAGTGCAGAAGATGCATACACATATTGACTTTGGGTACCTAAAATATCGGTTTTCCGTATGTTTTGGGCATGTATCTGAGTAGACATGTACAGATCGCTTCTGGGACCCCAAAATATTGAATTTTCGGGTGTTTTCAGCCTGATTTTGAGATATAAACAGGTACTGAAGATGCATCCACATATCGACTTTTGGGCACCTAAAAGATCGATTTTCAGTATGTTTTGGGCCTGTATATTGAAAATACTCTAACACGGAGTTGGCATGTACAGATCGCTTCTGGGACCCCAAAATATCGAATTTTCGGGTGTTTTGGGCCTGAATTTGAGATATCGACTGTGTGCACCTAAAATATCGATATTTAGCATGTTTTGGGCCTATATTTTGAAAATATTCTAGCACTTAGTAGCCATGTACAGATCGCTTCTGGGACCCCAAAATATCGAATTTTCGGGTGTTTTGAGCCTGAATTTGATATATAAACGGGTACAGAAGATGCATGCACATATCGACTTTTGGGCACCTAAAATATCGATTTTGAGTATGTTTTGGGTCTGTATCTTGAAAACATTCTAACTAGGAGTAGGCATGTACAGATCGCTTCTAGGGCCCGAAAATACCGAATTTTCGGGTCTTTTGAAACTGAATTTGAGATATAAACGGGTACAGAAGATGCACGCAAATATCGACTTTGGACACTTAAAATATCGATTTTTAGCATGTTTTAAGCCTATATTTTGAAAATATTCTAGCACTGAGTAGGCATGTACAGATCGCTTCTGGAACCCAATAATATCAAATTTTCGGGTGTTTTGAGCCTGAATTTGAGATATAAACGGGTACAGAAGATGCATCCACATATCGACTTTTGGGCACCTAAAAGATCGATTTTCAGTATGTTTTGGGCCTGTATATTGAAAATACTCTAACACGGAGTAGGCATGTACAGATCGCTTCTGGGACCCCAAAATATCAATTTTTCGGGTGTTTTAGGCCTGAATTTGAGATATCGACTTTGGGCACCTAAAATATCGATTTTCAGCATGTTTTGGGCCTGTATCTAAGTAGGCATGTACAGATCGCTTCTGGAACCCAAAAATATCGAATTTTCGGGTGTTTGGAACCTGAATTTGAGATATAAACGGGTACAGAAGATGCATGGACATATCGACTTTGGACACTTAAAATATCGATTTTTAGCATGTTTTGGGCCTGTATTTTGAAAATACTCTAACACGGAGTAGGCAAGTACAAATCGCTTCAGGGACCCCAAAATATCGAATTTTCGGGTGTTTTGAGCCTGAATTTGAGATATAAACGGGTACAGAAAATGCATGCACATATTGACTTTGGGCACCTAAAATATCGATTTTCAGCATGTTTTGGGCCTGCATTTTATAAATACTCTAACACGGAGTAGGCATATACAGATCGCTTCAGGGACCCAAAAATATCGAATTTTCGGGTGTTTTGAGCCTGGATTTGAGATATCGACTTTATGCACCTAAAATATCGATTTTTAGCATGTTTTGGGCCTAGATTTTGAAAATATTCTAGCACTGAGTAGGCATGTACAGATCGCTTCTGGGACCCCAAAATATCGAATTTTCGGGTGTTTTGAGGGTGAATTTGAGATATAAACGGGTACAGAAGATGCATGCACATATCGACTTTGGACACTTAAAATATCGATTTTTAGCATGTTTTGAGCCTGTATTTTGAAAATACTCTAACACGGAGTAGTCAAGTACAAATCGCTTCTGGGACCCAAAAATATCGAATTTTCGGGTGTTTGGAGTCTGAATTTGAGATATAAACGGATACAGAAGATGCATCCACATATCGAATTTTGGGCACCTAAAAGATCGATTTTCAGTATGTTTTGGGACTGTATATGGAAAATACTCTAACACGGAGTAGGCATGTACAGATCGATTCTGGGACCCCAAAATATCGATTTTTCGGGTGTTTTGGGCCTTAATTTGAAATATCGACTTTGGGCACCTAAAATATCGATTTTTAGCATGTTTTGGGCATATATTTTGAAAATATTCTAGCACTGAGTAGGCATGTACAGATCGCTTCTGGGACCCCAAAATATCGAATTTTCGGGTGTTTTGAGCCTGAATTTGAGATATAAACGTGTACAGAAGATGCATGCACATATCGACTTTGGACACTTAAAATATCGATTTTTAGCATGTTTTGAGCCTGTATTTTGAAAATACTCTAACACGGAGTAGGCAAGTACAAATCGCTTCTGGGACCCCAAAATATCGAATTTTCGGGTGTTTGGAGCCTGAATTTGAGATATAAACGGGTACAAAAGATGCATACATACATATCGACTTTGGACACTTAAAATATTGATTTTTAGCATGTTTTAAGCCTATATTTATAAAACATTCTAGCACTGAGTAGGCATGTACAGATCGCCTCTGGGACCCAAAAATATCGATTTTTCGGGTGTTTTGAGGTTGAATTTGGGATATAAACGGGTGCAGAAGATGCATACACATATTGACTTTGGGCACCTAAAATATCGATTTTTTGTATGTTTTGAGCCTGTATTTTGAAAATACTCTAACACGGAGTAGGCATGTACAGATCGCTTCTGTGACCCCAAAATATCGATTTTTCGAGTGTTTTTGGCTTGAATTTGAGATATCGACTTTGGGCACCAAAAATATCGATTTTTAGCATGTTTTGGGCATATATTTTGAAAATATTCTAGCACTGAGTAGGCATGTACAGATCGCTTCTGGGACCCCAAAATATCGAATTTTCGGCTGTTTTGAGACAGAATTTGAGATATAAACGGGTACAGAAAATGCATGCACATATCGACTTTTGGGCACCTAAAATATCGATTTTGTGCATGTTTTGGGTCTGTATCTTGAACACATTCTAACTAGGAGTAGGCATGTATAGATCGCTTCTGGGACCCAAAAATATCGAATTTTCGGGTGTTTTGAGGTTGAATTTGAGATATAAACAAGTACAGAAGATGCATGCACATATCGACTTTTGGGCACCTAAAATATCGATTTTGAGCATGTTTTGAGCCTATATTTTGTAAAACATTCTAGCACTGAGTAGGCATGTACAGATCGCTTCTGGGACCCAAAAATATCGAATTTTCGGGTGTTTTTAGGTTGAATTTGAGATATAAACAAGTGCAAAAGATGCATACACATATTGACTTTGGGCACCTAAAATATCGAGTTTCAGCATGTTTTGGGCCTGTATTTTGAAAATACTCTAACACGGAGTGGGCATGTACAGTTCGCTTCTGGGACCCCAAAATATCGAATTTTCAAGTGTTTTGGTCCTGAATTTGAAATATCGACTTTGGGCACCTAAAATATCGATTTTTAGCATGTTTTGGGCCTATATTTTGAAAATATTCTAGCACTGAGTAGGCATGTACAGATTGCTTCTGGGACCCAAAAATATCGAATTTTCGGGTGTTTTGAGGTTGAATTTGGGATATAAACGGGTGCAGAAGATGCATGCACATATCGACTTTGGACACTTAAAATATCGATTTTTAGCATATTTTGAGCCTATATTTTGAAAACATTCTGGCACTGAGTAGTCATGTACAGATCGCTTCTGGGATTCAAAAATGTTGAATTTTCGGGTGTTTTGAGGTTGAATTTGGCATATAAACGGGTGCAGAAGATGCATACACATATTGACTTTGGTCACTTAAAATATCGATTTTCAGCATGTTTTGGGCTTGTATTTTGAAAATACTCTAACACGGAGTAGGCAAGTACAAATCGCTTCTGGGACCCAAAAATATCGAATTTTCGGGTGTTTGGAGCCTGAATTTGAGATATAAACAGGTACAGAAGATGTATCCACATATCGACTTTTGGGTACCTAAAAGATCGATTTTCAGTATGTTTTGGGCCTGTATATTGAAAATACTCTAACACAGAGTAGGGATGTACAGATCGCTTCTGGGACCCCCAAATCTCAAATTTTCGGGTGTTTTGGGCCTGAATTTGAGATATCGACTTTGGGCACCTAAAATATCGATTTATAGCATGTTTTGGGCCTATATTTTGAAAATATTCTAGCACTGAGTAGGCATGTACAGATTGCTTCTGGGACCCCCAAATCTCAAATTTTCAGGTGTTTTGGGCCTGAATTTGAGATATCGACTTTGGGCACCTAAAATATCGATTTATAGCATGTTTTGGGCCTATATTTTGAAAATATTCTAGCACTGAGTAGGCATGTACAGATCGTTTCTGGGACCCAAATATATCGAATTTTCGGGTGTTTTGAGGTTGAATTTGGGATATAAATGGGTTCAGAAGATGCATACACATATTAACTTTTGGCACCTAAAATATAGATTTTCAGCATGTTTTGGGCCTGTATCTAAGTAGGCATGTACAGATCGCTTCTGGGACTCCAAAATATCGAATTTTCGGGTGTTTTGAGCCTGAATATGAGATATAAACGGGTACAGAAGATGAATGCACATATCGACTTTGGACACTTAAAATATCGATTTTTAGCATGTTTTGAGCCTATATTTTGAAAACATTCTAGCACTGAGTAGTCATGTACAGATCGGTTCTGGGATCCAAAAATATCAAATTTTCGGGTGTTTTGAGGTTGAATTTGGCATATAAACGGGTGCAGAAGATGCATACACATATTGACTTTGGTCACTTAAAATATCGATTTTCAGCATGTTTTGGGCCTGTATTTTAAAAAATACTCTAACACGGAGTAGGCAAGTACAAATCGCTTCTGGGACCCAAAAATATCGAATTTTCGGGTGTTTGGAGCCTGAATTTGAGATATAAACGGGTACTGCATATGCATGCACATATCGACTTTTGGGCACCTAAAATATCGATTTTGTGCATGTTTTGGGTCTGTATCTTGAACACATTCTAACTAGGAGTAGGCATGTATAGATCGCTTCTGGGACCCAAAAATATCGAATTTTCGGGTGTTTTGAGGTTGAATTTGAGATATAAACAAGTACAGAAGATGCATGCACATATCGACTTTTGGGCACCTAAAATATCGATTTTGAGCATGTTTTGAGCCTATATTTTGTAAAACATTCTAGCACTGAGTAGGCATGTACAGATCGCTTCTGGGACCCAAAAATATCGAATTTTCGGGTGTTTTTAGGTTGAATTTGAGATATAAACAAGTGCAAAAGATGCATACACATATTGACTTTGGGCACCTAAAATATCGAGTTTCAGCATGTTTTGGGCCTGTATTTTGAAAATACTCTAACACGGAGTGGGCATGTACAGTTCGCTTCTGGGACCCCAAAATATCGAATTTTCGGGTGTTTTGGTCCTGAATTTGAAATATCGACTTTGGGCACCTAAAATATCGATTTTTAGCATGTTTTGGGCCTATATTTTGAAAATATTCTAGCACTGAGTAGGCATGTACAGATTGCTTCTGGGACCCAAAAATATCGAATTTTCGGGTGTTTTGAGGTTGAATTTGGGATATAAACGGGTGCAGAAGATGCATGCACATATCGACTTTGGACACTTAAAATATCGATTTTTAGCATATTTTGAGCCTATATTTTGAAAACATTCTGGCACTGAGTAGTCATGTACAGATCGCTTCTGGGATTCAAAAATGTTGAATTTTAGGGTGTTTTGAGGTTGAATTTGGCATATAAACGGGTGCAGAAGATGCATACACATATTGACTTTGGTCACTTAAAATATCGATTTTCAGCATGTTTTGGGCCTGTATTTTGAAAATACTCTAACACGGAGTAGGCAAGTACAAATCGCTTCTGGGACCCAAAAATATCGAATTTTCGGGTGTTTGGAGCCTGAATTTGAGATATAAACAGGTACAGAAGATGTATCCACATATCGACTTTTGGGTACCTAAAAGATCGATTTTCAGTATGTTTTGGGCCTGTATATTGAAAATACTCTAACACAGAGTAGGCATGTACAGATCGCTTCTGGGACCCCCAAATCTCAAATTTTCGGGTGTTTTGGGCCTGAATTTGAGATATCGACTTTGGGCACCTAAAATATCGATTTATAGCATGTTTTGGGCCTATATTTTGAAAATATTCTAGCACTGAGTAGGCATGTACAGATTGCTTCTGGGACCCCCAAATCTCAAATTTTCAGGTGTTTTGGGCCTGAATTTGAGATATCGACTTTGGACACCTAAAATATCGATTTATAGCATGTTTTGGGCCTATATTTTGAAAATATTCTAGCACTGAGTAGGCATGTACAGATCGTTTCTGGGACCCAAATATATCGAATTTTCGGGTGTTTTGAGGTTGAATTTGGGATATAAATGGGTTCAGAAGATGCATACACATATTAACTTTTGGCACCTAAAATATAGATTTTCAGCATGTTTTGGGTCTGTATCTAAGTAGGCATGTACAGATCGCTTCTGGGACTCCAAAATATCGAATTTTCGGGTGTTTTGAGCCTGAATATGAGATATAAAAGGGTACAGAAGATGAATGCACATATCGACTTTGGACACTTAAAATATCGATTTTTAGCATGTTTTGAGCCTATATTTTGAAAACATTCTAGCACTGAGTAGTCATGTACAGATCGGTTCTGGGATCCAAAAATATCGAATTTTCGGGTGTTTTGAGGTTGAATTTTGCATATAAACGGGTGCAGAAGATGCATACACATATTGACTTTGGTCACTTAAAATACCGATTTTCAGCATGTTTTGGGCCTGTATTTTAAAAAATACTCTAACACGGAGTAGGCAAGTACAAATCGCTTCTGGGACCCAAAAATATCGAATTTTCGGGTGTTTGGAGCCTGAATTTGAGATATAAACGGGTACTGCATATGCATGCACATATCGACTTTTGGGCACCTAAAATATCGATTTCTAGCATGTTTTGGGCCTGTATCTAAGTAGGCATGTACCGATCGCTTCTTTGGTCTCCAAAATATCGAATTTTCGGGTGTTTTGAGCCTGAATTTGAGATATAAAAGGGTACAGAATATGCATGCACATATCGACTTTTGGACACCTAAAATATCGAGTTTCAGCATGTTTTGGGCCTGTATTTTGAAAATACTCTAACACGGAGTGGGCATGTACAGTTCGCTTCTGGGACCCCAAAATATCGAATTTTCGGGTGTTTTGGTCCTGAATTTGAAATATCGACTTTGGGCACCTAAAATATCGATTTTTAGCATGTTTTGGGCCTATATTTTGAAAATATTCTAGCACTGAGCAGGCATGTACAGATTGCTTCTGGGACCCAAAAATATCGAATTTTCGGGTGTTTTGAGGTTGAATTTGGGATATAAACGGGTGCAGAAGATGCATGCACATATCGACTTTGGACACTTAAAATATCGATTTTTAGCATATTTTGAGCCTATATTTTGAAAACATTCTGGCACTGAGTAGTCATGTACAGATCGCTTCTGGGATTCAAAAATGTTGAATTTTCGGGTGTTTTGAGGTTGAATTTGGCATATAAACGGGTGCAGAAGATGCATACACATATTGACTTTGGTCACTTAAAATATCGATTTTCAGCATGTTTTGGGCCTGTATTTTGAAAATACTCTAACACGGAGTAGGCAAGTACAAATCGCTTCTGGGACCCAAAAATATCGAATTTTCGGGTGTTTGGAGCCTGAATTTGAGATATAAACAGGTACAGAAGATGTATCCACATATCGACTTTTGGGTACCTAAAAGATCGATTTTCAGTATGTTTTGGGCCTGTATATTGAAAATACTCTAACACAGAGTAGGCATGTACAGATCGCTTCTGGGACCCCCAAATCTCAAATTTTCGGGTGTTTTGGGCCTGAATTTGAGATATCGACTTTGGGCACCTAAAATATCGATTTATAGCATGTTTTGGGCCTATATTTTGAAAATATTCTAGCACTGAGTAGGCATGTACAGATTGCTTCTGGGACCCCCAAATCTCAAATTTTCAGGTGTTTTGGGCCTGAATTTGAGATATCGACTTTGGGCACCTAAAATATCGATTTATAGCATGTTTTGGGCCTATATTTTGAAAATATTCTAGCACTGAGTAGGCATGTACAGATCGTTTCTGGGACCCAAATATATCGAATTTTCGGGTGTTTTGAGGTTGAATTTGGGATATAAATGGGTTCAGAAGATGCATACACATATTAACTTTTGGCACCTAAAATATAGATTTTCAGCATGTTTTGGGCCTGTATCTAAGTAGGCATGTACAGATCGCTTCTGGGACTCCAAAATATCGAATTTTCGGGTGTTTTGAGCCTGAATATGAGATATAAACGGGTACAGAAGATGAATGCACATATCGACTTTGGACACTTAAAATATCGATTTTTAGCATGTTTTGAGCCTATATTTTGAAAACATTCTAGCACTGAGTAGTCATGTACAGATCGGTTCTGGGATCCAAAAATATCGAATTTTCGGGTGTTTTGAGGTTGAATTTGGCATATAAACGGGTGCAGAAGATGCATACACATATTGACTTTGGTCACTTAAAATATCGATTTTCAGCATGTTTTGGGCCTGTATTTTAAAAAATACTCTAACACGGAGTAGGCAAGTACAAATCGCTTCTGGGACCCAGAAATATCGAATTTTCGGGTGTTTGGAGCCTGAATTTGAGATATAAACGGGTACTGAATATGCATGCACATATCGACTTTTGGGCACCTAAAATATCGATTTCTAGCATGTTTTGGGCCTGTATCTAAGTAGGCATGTACCGATCGCTTCTTTGGTCTCCAAAATATCGAATTTTCGGGTGTTTTGAGCCTGAATTTGAGATATAAACGGGTACAGAATATGCATGCACATATCGACTTTTGGGCACCTAAAATATCGATTTTCAGCATGTTTTGGGTCTGTATCTTGAAAACATTCTAACTAGGAGTAGGCATGTACAGATCGCTTCTAGGACCCAAAATTACCGATTTTTCGGGTGTTTTGAGCCTTAATTGGAGATATAAACGGGTAAAGAAGATGCATGCACATATCGACTTTGGACACTTAAAATATCGATTTTTAGAATGTTTTGAGCCTTTATTTTGAAAATATTCGAAATATAAACGGGTACAGAAGATGCATGCACATATCGACTTTGGTCACCTAAAATATCGATTTTTAGCATGTTTTGAGACTATAATTTGAAAATACTCTAACACGGAGTAGGCAAGTAAAGATTGCTTCTATGACCCCAAAATATCGAATTTTCGGGTGTTTGGAGCCTGAATTTGAGATATAAACGGGTACAGAAGATGCATCCACATATCGACTTTTGAGGACCTAAAAGATCGATTTTCAGTATGTTTTGGGCCTGTATATTAAAAATACTCTAACACGGATTAGGCATGTACAGATCGCTTCTGGGACCCCAAAATATCGAATTTTCGGGTATTTTGAGATTGAATTTGAGATATAAACGGGTACAGAAAATGCATGCACATATTGACTTTGGGCACCTAAAATATCGATTTTTAGCATGTTTTGGGCCAATATTTTGAAAATATTCTAGCACTGAGTAGGCATGTACAGATCGCTTTTGGGACCACAAAATATCGAATTTTCGGGTATTTTGAGATTGAATTTGAGATATAAACGGGTACAGAAAATGCATGCACATATTGACTTTGGGCACCTAAAATATCGATTTTTAGCATTTTTTGGGCCTTATTTTGAAAATACTCTAACACGGAGTAGGTGTTTTGAGGTTGAATTTGAGATTTAAACGAGTGCAGAAGATGCATACACATATTGACTTTGGGCACGTAAAATATCGATTTTCCGTATGTTTCGGGCATGTATCTGAGTAGGCATGTACAGATCGCTTCTGGGACCCCAAAATATTGAATTTTCGGGTGTTTTGAGCCTGATTTTGAGATATAAACAGGTACTGAAGATGCATCCACATATCCAATTTTTAGCACCTAAAAGATCGATTATCAGTATGTTTTGGGACTGTATATTGAAAATAATCTAACACGGAGTAGGCATGTACAGATCGCTTCTGGGACCCCAAAATATCGAATTTTCGGGTGTTTTGGGCCTGAATTTGAGATATCGACTGTGTGCACCTAAAATATCGATTTTTAGCATGTTTTGGGCCTATATTTTGAAAATATTCTAGCACTTAGTACGCATGTACAGATCGCTTCTGGGACCCCAAAAAATCGAATTTTCGGGTGTTTTGAGCCTGAATTAGATATATAAACGGGTACAGAAGATGCATGCACATATCAACTTTTGGGCACCTAAAATATCGATTTTGAGCATGTTTTGGGCCTGTATCTGACTAGGCATGTACAAATTGCTTCTGGGACCCCAAAATATCGAATTTTCTGGTGTTTGGCGCCTGAATTTGAGATATAAACGGGTACAGAAGATGCATGCACATATTGCTTTTTGGGCACCTAAAATATCGATTTTCAGCATGTTTTGGGCCTGTATTTTGAAAATACTCTAACACGGAGTAGGCAAGTACATATCGCTTCTGGGACCCCAAAATATCGAATTTTCCGGTGTTTGGAGCCTGAATTTGAGATATAAACGGGTACAGAAGATGCATCCACATATCGACTTTTGGGCACCTAAACGATCGATTTTCAGTATGTTTTGGGCCTGTATATTGAAAATACTCTAACACAGGGTAGGCATGTACAGATCGCTTCTGGGACCCCAAAATATCGAATTTTCGCGTGTTTTGGGCCTAAATTTGAGATATCAAATTTGGGCACCTAAAATATCGATTTTTAGCATGTTTTGGCCCTATACTTTTAAAATATTCTATCAGTAAGTAGGCATGTACAGATCACTTCTGGGACCCAAAAATATCGAATTTTCGGGTGTTTTGAGCCTGAATTTGGCATATAAACGGGTACAGAAGATGCATACACATATTGACTTTGTTTACTTAAAATATCGATTTTTAGCATGTTTTGGGCCTATATTTTGAAAATACTCTAACACGGAGTAGGCAAGTACAGATCGCTTCAGGGACCCATAAATATCGAATTTTTTGGGTGTTTTGAGCCTTAATTTGAGATATAAACAGGTACTGAAGATGCATGCACATATCGACTTTTGGGCACCTAAAATATCGATATTGAGCATGTTTTGGGTCTGTATCTTGAAAACATTCTAACTAGGAATAGGCATGTACAGATAGCTTCTAGGACACAAAAATACCGAATTTTCGGGTGTTTTGAGCCTGAATTTGAGATATAAACGGGTACAGAAGATTCATGCACATATCGACTTTGGACACTTAAAATAACGATTTTTAGCATGTTTTGAGCCTATATTTTGAAAACATTCTAGCACTGAGTAGGCATGTACAGATCGCTTCTGATTCCCCAAAATATCGTATTTTCGGATGTTTTGAGGTTAAATTTGAGATATAAACGAGTGCAGAAGAAGCATACATATATTGACTTTGGGCACCTAAAATATCGATTTTCAGCGTGTTTTGGGCCTGTATCTGAGTAGGCATGTACAGATTGCTTCTGGGACCCCAAAATATCGAATTTTTGGGTGTTTGGAGCCTGAATTTGAGATATAATCGGGTACAGAAGATGCATTCACATATCGACTTTGGACACTTAAAATATCGATTTTTAGCATGTTTTAAGCCTTTATTTTGAAAACATTCTAGCACTGAGTAGGCATGTACAGATCGCTTCTGGGACCCCAAAATATCGAATTTTCGGGGGTTTGTAGCCTTAATTTGAGATAAAAACGGGTACAGAAGATGCATCCACATATCGACTTTTGGGCACCTAAATGATCGATTTTCAGTATGTTTTGGGTCTGTATTTTGAAAATACTCTAACACGGAGTAGGCATGTACAGATCGCTTCTGGGACCCAAAAATACCGAATTTTCGGGTGTTTGGAACCTGAATTTGAGATATAAACAGGTACTGAAGATGCATGCACGTATAGACTTTTGGCCACCTAAAATATCGATTTTGAGCATGTTTTGGGCCTGTATCTTGAAAACATTCTAACTAGGAGTAGGCATGTTCAGATGGCTTCTAGGACCCGAAAATACCGAATTTTCGGGTGTTTTGAGCCTGAATTTGAGATATAAACGGGTACAGAAGATGCATGCACATATCGACTTTGGACACTTAAAATATCGATTTTTAGCATGTTTTGAGCCTGTATTTTGAAAATACTCTAACACGGAGTAGTCAAGTACAAATCGCTTCTGGGACCCCAAAATATCGATTTTTCGGGTGTTTTGGGCCTGAATTTGAGATATCGACTTTGGGCACCTAAAATATCGATTTTTAGCATGTTTTGGGCATATATTTTGAAAATATTCTAGCACTGAGTAGGCATGTACAGATCCCTTCTAGGACACCAAAATATCGAATTTTCGTGTGTTTTGAGCCTGAATTTGAGATATAACGTGTACAGAAGATGCATGCACTTATCGACTTTTATGCATCTTAAATATCGATTTTGAGCATGTTTTGGGTCTGTATCTTGACAACATTCTAACTAGGAATAGGCATGTACAGATTGCTTCTAGGACCCAAAAATACCGAGTTTTCGGGTGTTTTGAGCCTGAATTTAAGATATAAACAGGTACTAAAGATGCATGCACATATCGACTTTTGGGCACCTAAAATATCGATTTTCAGCATGTTTTGGGCCTGTATCTGACTAGGCATGTACAGATTGCTTCTGGGACCCCAAAATATCGAATTTTCGGGTGTTTGGAGCCTGAATTTGAGATATAAACGGGTACAGAAGATGCATGCACATATTGCTTTTTGGGCACCTAAAATATCGATTTTCAGCATGTTTTGGGCCTGTATTTTGAAAATACTCTAACACGGAGTAGGCAAGTACATATCGCTTCTGGGACCCCAAAATATCGAATTTTCCGGTGTTTGGAGCCTGAATTTGAGATATAAACGGGTACAGAAGATGCATCCACATATCGACTTTTGGGCACCTAAACGATCGATTTTCAGTATGTTTTGGGCCTGTATATTGAAAATACTCTAACACAGGGTAGGCATGTACAGATCGCTTCTGGGACCCCAAAATATCGAATTTTCGAGTGTTTTGGGCCTAAATTTGAGATATCCAATTTGGGCACCTAAAATATCGATTTTTAGCATGTTTTGGCCCTATACTTTTAAAATATTCTATCACTAAGTAGGCATGTACAGATCACTTCTGGGACTCAAAAATATCGAATTTTCGGGTGTTTTGAGCCTGAATTTGGCATATAAACGGGTACAGAAGATACATACACATATTGACTTTGGTCACTTAAAATATCGATTTTTAGCATGTTTTGGGCCTATATTTTGAAAATACTCTAACACGGAGTAGGCAAGTACAGATCGCTTCTGGGATCCATAAATATCGAATTTTCGGGTGTTTTGAGCCTGAATTTGAGATATAAACAGGTACTGAAGATGCATGCACATATCGACTTTTGTGCACCTAAAATATCGATATTGAGCATGTTTTGGGTCTGTATCTTGAAAACATTCTAACTAGGAGTAGGCATGTACAGATCGCTTCTAGGACACAAAACTACCGAATTTTCGGGTGTTTTGAGCCAGAATTTGAGATATAAACGGGTACAGAAGATGCATGCACATATCGACTTTGGACACTTAAAATATCGATTTTTAGCATGTTTTGAGCCTGTATTTTGAAAATACTCTAACACGGAGTAGTCAAGTACAAATCGCTTCTGGGACCCCAAAATATCGATTTTTCGGGTGTTTTGGGCCTGAATTTGAGATATCGACTTTGGGCACCTAAAATATCGATTTTTAACATGTTTTGGGCATATATTTTGAAAATATTCTAGCACTGAGTAGGCATGTACAGATCCCTTCTAGGACACCAAAATATCGAATTTTCGTGTGTTTTGAGCCTGAATTTGAGATATAACGTGTACAGAAGATGCATGCACTTATCGACTTTTATGCACCTTAAATATCGATTTTGAGCATGTTTTGGGTCTGTATCTTGACAACATTCTAACTAGGAATAGGCATGTACAGATTGCTTCTAGGACCCAAAACTACCGAATTTTCGGGTGTTTTGAACCTGAATTTGAGATATAAACGGGTACAGAAGATGCATGCATATATCGACTTTGGACACTTAAAATATCGATTTTTAGCATGTTTTGAGCCTGTATTTTGAAAATACTCTAACACGGAGTAGTCAAGTACAAATCGCTTCTGGGACCGCAAAATATCGATTTTTCGGGTGTTTTGGGCCTGAATTTGAGATATCGACTTTGGGCACCTAAAATATCGATTTTTAGCATGTTTTGGGCATATATTTTGAAAATATTCTAGCACTGAGTAGGCATGTACAGATCCCTTCTAGGACACCAAAATATCGAATTTTCGTGTGTTTTTAGCCTGAATTTGAGATATAACGTGTACAGAAGATGCATGCACATATCGACTTTTGGGTACCTAAAATATCGATTTTCAGCATGTTTTGGGCCTGTATCTGACTAGGCATGTACAGATTGCTTCTGGGACCCCAAAATATCGAATTTTCGGGTGTTTGGAGCCTGAATTTGAGATATAAACGGGTACAGAAGATGCATGCACATATTGCTTTTTGGGCACCTAAAATATCGATTTTCAGCATGTTTTGGGCCTGTATTTTGTAAATACTCTAACACGGAGTAGGCAAGTACATATCGCTTCTGGGACCCCAAAATATCGAATTTTCCGGTGTTTGGAGCCTGAATTTGAGATATAAACGGGTACAGAAGATGCATCCACATATCGACTTTTGGGCACATAAACGATCGATTTTCAATATGTTTTGGGCCTGTATATTGAAAATACTCTAACACAGGGTAGGCATGTACAGATCGCTTCTGGGACCCCAAAATATCGAATTTACGGGTGTTTTGAGCCTGAATTTGGCATATAAACGGGTACAGAAGATACATACACATTTTGACTTTGGTCACCTAAAATATCGATTTTCAGCATGTTTTGAGCCTATATTTTGAAAATATTCTAGCACTGAGTAGGCATGTACAGATCGCTTCTGATTCCCCAAAATATCGTATTTTCGGATGTTTTGAGGTTAAATTTGAGATATAAACGAGTGCAGAAGAAGCATACATATATTGACTTTGGGCACCTAAAATATCGATTTTCAGCGTGTTTTGGGCCTGTATCTGAGTAGGCATGTACAGATTGCTTCTGGGACCCCAAAATATCGAATTTTTGGGTGTTTGGAGCCTGAATTTGATATATAATCGGGTACAGAAGATGCATTCACATATCGACTTTGGACACTTAAAATATCGATTTTTAGCATGTTTTGGGCTTGTATCTTGAAAAAATTCTAACTAGGAGTATGCATGTACAGATCGCTTCTAGGACCCAAAAATATCGAATTTTAGGGTGTTTTGAGCCTGAATTTGAGATATAAACGGGTACAGATGATGCATGCACATATCGACTTTTGGGCACCTAAAATATCGATTTTTAGCATGTTTTTGGGTCTGTATCTTGAAAACATTCTAACTAGGAGTAGGCATGTAATGATCGCTTCTAGGACCCCAAAATACCAAATTTTCGGGTGTTTTGAGCCTCAATTAGAGATATAAACGGGTACAGAAGATGCATGCACATATCGACTTTTGGGCACCTAAAATATCGATTTTCAGCATGTTTTGGGCCTGTATTTGGAAATTACTTTAACACGGAGTAGGCATGTACAGATCGCTTCTCGGACCCCAAAATATCGAATTTTCGGGTGTTTTGGGCCTAAATTTGAGATATCGACTTTCGGCACCTAAAATATCGATTTTTAGCATATTTTGGGCCTATATTTTGAAAATATTCTAGCACTGAGTAGGCATGTGCAGGTCGCTTCTGGGACCCCTAAATATCGAATTTTCGGGTGTTTTGGGCCTGAATTTGAGATATCGACTTTGTGCACCTAAAATATCGATTTTTAGTATGTTTTGGGCCTAGATTTTGATAATATTCTAGCACTGAGTAGGCATTTACAGATCGCTTCTGGGACCCCAAAATATCGAATTTTCGGGTGTTTGGAGCCTGAATTTGATATATAATCGGGTACAGAAGATGCATTCACATATCGACTTTGGACACTTAAAATATCGATTTTTAGAATGTTTTGAGGCTATATTTTGAAAATATTCTAGCACTTAGTAGGCATGTACAGATTGCTTCTGGGACCCAAAAAATATCGAATTTTCGGGTGTTTTTGGCCTGAATTTGAGATATCGACTTTAGGCATCTAAAATATAAATTTTTAGTATGTTTTGGCCTATATTATGAAAATATTCTAGCACTGAGTAGGCATTTACAGATCGCTTCTGGGACCCCAAAATATCGAATTTTCGGGTGTTTGGAGCCTGAATTTGAGATATAAACGGGTACAGAAGATGCATGCACATATCGACTTTGGACACTTAAAATATCGATTTTTAGCATGTTTTGAGCCTATATTTTGAAAACATTATAGCACTGAGTAGGCATGTACAGATCGCTTCTTGGACCCAAAAATATCGAATTTTCGGGTGTTTTGAGCCTGAATTTGGGATATAAACGGGTGCAGAAGATACATACACATTTTGACTTTGGTCACCTAAAATATCGATTTTCAGCATGTTTTGGGCATGTATTTTGAAAATACTCTAACACGGAGTAGGCATGTACAGATCGCTTCTGGAACCCAAAAAATATCGAATTTTCGGTGTTTTGAGCCTGAATTTGAGATATAAACAGGTATTGAAGATGCATGCACATATCGACTTTTGGGCACCTAAAATATCGATTTTGAGCATGTTTTGGGCCTGTATCTTGAAAACATTCTAACTAGGAGTAGGCATGTACAGATCGCTTCTAGGACCCAAAAATATCGAATTTTCGGGTGTTTTTAGCCTGAATTTGAGATATAAACGGGTACAAAAGATGTATGCACATATCGACTTTGGACACTTAAAATATCGATTTTTAGCGTGTTTTTAGCCTATATTTTGAAAACATTCTAGCACTGAGTAGGTATGTACAGATCGCTTATGGGACCCCAAAATATTGAATTTTCGGGTGTTTTGAGGTTGAATTTGGGATATAAACGCGTGCAGAAGATGCATACACATATTGAGTTTGGGCACTTAAAATATCGATTTTCAGCATGTTTTGGGCCTGTATCTGAGTAGGCATGTACAGATAGCTTCTGGGACCCCAAAATATCGAATTTTCAGGTGTTTGAAGCCTGAATTTGAGATATAAACGTGTACAGAAGATGCATGCAAATATTGACTTTTGGGCACCTAAAAGATCGATTTTCAGTTTGTTTTGGTCCTGTATTTTGAAAAAGCTCTAACACGGAGTAGGCATGTACAGATCGCTTCTGGGACCCCAAAATATCGAATTTTCGGGTGTTTTGGGCCTAAATTTGAGATATCGACTTTCGGCACCTAAAATATCGATTTTTAGCATATTTTGGGCCTATATTTTGAAAATATTCTAGCACTGAGTAGGCATGTGCAGGTCGCTTCTGGGACCCCAAAGTATCGATTTTTCGGTTGTTTTGGGCCTGAATTTGAGATATCGACTAAAGGCACCTAAAATATCGATTTTTAGCATGTTTTGGGCCTAGATTTTAATAATATTCTAGCACTGAGTAGGCATTTACAGATCGCTTCTGGGACCCAAAAATACCGAATTTTCGGGTGTTTGGATCCTGAATTTGAGATATAAACGGGTACAGAAGATGCATGCACATATCGACTTTTGGGCACCTAGAATATCGATTTTGAGCATGTTTTGGTCTGTATTTTGAAAACATTCTAACTAGGAGTAGGCATGTACAGATCACTTCTAGGACCAAAAAATGCCGAAGTTTCGGGTGTTTTGAGCCTGAATTTGAGATATAAACGGGTACAGAAGGTGCATGCACATATCGACTTTGGACACTTAAAATATCGATTTTTAGAATGTTTTGAGGCTATATTTTGAAAATATTCTAGCACTTAGTAGGCATGTACAGATAGCTTCTGGGACCCAAAAAATATCGAATTTTCGGGGGCTTTTGGCCTAAATTTGAGATATCGACTTTAGGCATCTAAAATATAAATTTTTAGTATGTTTTGGCCTATATTTTGAAAATATTCTAGCACTGAGTAGGCATTTACAGATCGCTCGTGTGACCAAAAAATATCGAATTTTCCGGTGTTTTGAGCCTGAATTTGAGATATAAACGGGTACAGAAGATGCATGCACATATCGACTTTGGACACTTAAAATATCGATTTTTAGAATGTTTTGAGCTTATATTTTGAAAATATTCGAGATATAAACGGGTACAGAAGATGCATGCACAAATCGACTTTGGACACTTAAAATATTGATTTTTAGCCTGTTTTGAGCCTATATTTTGAAAACATTCTAGCACTGAGTAGGCATGTACAGATCGCTTCTGGGACCCCAAAATATCGAATTTTCGGGTGTTTTGAGCCTGAATTTGAGATATAAACGGGTACAAAAGATGCATGCACATATCGACTTTTGGGCACCTAAAATATCGATTTTGAGCATGTTTTTTGGTCTGTATTTTGAAAACATTCTAACTAGGAGTAGACATGTACAGATAGCTTCTAGGACCCGAAAATACCGAATTTTCGGGTTTTTTGAGCCTGAATTTGAGATATAAACGGGTACAGAAGACGCATGCACAGATCGACTTTGGACACTTAAAATATCGATTTTTAGCATGTTTTGAGCCTATATTTTGAAAACATTCTAGCACTGAGTAGGCATGTACAGATCGCTTCTTGGACCCCAATATATCGAATTTTCGGGTGTTTTGAGGTTGAATTTAAGATATATACGGGTGCAGAATATGCATACACATATTGACTTTGGGCACTTAAAATATCGATTTTCAGCCTGTTTTGGGCCTGTATCTGAGTAGGCTTGTACAGATCCCTTCTGAGACCCCAAAATATCGAATTTTCGGGTGTTTTGGGCCTAAATTTGAGATATCGACTTTCGTCACCTAAAATATCGATTTTTAGCATGTTTTGGCCCTATATTTTGAAAATACTTTAGCACTGAGTAGGCATGTGCAGAGCGCTTCTGGGACCCCAAAATATCGAATTTTCGGGTGTTTAGAGCCTGAATTCAAAATATAAACGGGTACATATCAACTTTTGGGCACCTAAAATATCGATTTTCATTATGTTTTTGGCCTTTCTTTTAAAAAAATACTCTAACATGGAGTAGGCTTGTACAGATATCTTCTGGGACCCCAAAATATCGAATTTTCGGGTGTTTTGAGCCTGAATTTGAGATATCGATTTTGTGCACCTAAAATATCGATCTTTAGCATGTTTTGGGCCAATATTTTGAAATTACTCTATCACGGAGTAGTCATGTACAGATCTCTTCTAAGACCCTAAAATATCGAATTTTCGGGTGTTATGAACATGAATTTGAAATATAAACGGGTACTGAAGATGCATTCACAAATCGACTTTTGGGCACCTAAAATATCGATTTTGAGCATGTTTTGGTCCGTATTTTGAAAATACTCTAACACGGAGTAGGCATGTATAGATCGCTTCTGGGACTTCAAAATATCGAATTTTCGGGTGTTTTGAGCCTGAATTTGAGATATAAACGGGTACAGAAGATGCATGCACATATCGACTTTTGGGCACCTAGAAGATCGATTTTCGGTATGTATTAGGCCTGCATTTTGAAAATACTCTAACACGGAGTAGGCATGTACAGATCGCTTCTGGGACCCCAAAATCTCGAGTTTTCGGGTGTTTTGGGCCTGAATTTGAGATATCGACTTTTTGGCACCTATAATATCGATTTTTAGCATGTTTTGGGCCAATATTTTGAAAATATTCTAGCATTGAGTAGCCATGTACAGATCGCTTCTGGGACCCCAAAACATCGAATTTTCGGGTGTTTTGAGCCTGAATTTGAGATATAAACGGGTACAGAAGATGCATGCACGTATTGACTTTGGGCCCCAAAAATATCGATTTTCAGCATGTTTTGGGCCTGTATTTTGAAAATACTCTAACACATAGTAGGCATGTACAGATAGCTTCTGGGACCCCAAAATATCGCATTTTCGGGTGTTTGAACCCTGAATTTGAGATATAAACGGGTACACAAGATGCATGTAAATATTAACTTTGGGAACCTAAAAGATCGATTTTCAGCATGATTTGGGCCTGTATTTTGAAAATACTCTAACACGGAGTAGGCATGTATAGCTGGCTTCTGGGACCCCAAAATATCGAATTTTCGGGTGTTTGGAGCCTGAATTTGAGATATAAACGGGTACTGAAGATGCATGCACATATCGACTTTTGGACACCTAAAATATCGATTTTTAGCATGTTTTGAGCCTATATTTTGAAAATACTCTAACACGGAGTAGGCATGTACAGATCGCTTCTGGGACCCCAAAATATCGAATTTTCGGGTGTTTTGGGCCTGAATTTGAGATATCGACTTTTGGCACCTATAATATCGATTTTTAGCATGTTTTGGGCCAATATTTTGAAAATATTCTAGCACTGAGTAGGCATGTACAGATCGCTTCTGGGACCCCAAAATATCGAATTTTCGGGTGTTTTGAGCCTGAATTTGAGATATAAACGGGTACAGAAGATGCATACACGTATTGACTTTGGGCCCCTAAAATATCGATTTTCAGCATGTTTTGGGCCTGTATTTTGTAAATACTCTAACACGGAGTAGGCATGTACAGATCGCTTCTGGGACCCCAAAATATCGAATTTTCGGGTGTTTGGAGCCTGAATTTGAGATATAAACGGGTACACAAGATGCATATACATATTGACTTTGGGCACCAAAAAGATCGATTTTCAGCATGTTTTTGGCCTGTATATTGAAAATTCTAACACGGAGTAGGCATGTATAGATCGCTTCTGGGACTTCAAAATATCGAATTTTCGGGTGTTTTGAGCCTGAATTTGAGATATAAACGGTTTCTGAAAATGCATGCACATATCGACTTTTGGGCACCTAAAATATCGATTTTGAGCATGTTTTGGGTCTGAATCTTGAAAACATTCTAACTAGGAGTAATCATGTACAGATCGCTTCTAGAATCCAAAAATACCGAATTTTCGGGTGTTTTGACCCTGAATTTGAGATATAAACGGTTACTGAAGATGCATGCACATATCGACTTTTGGACACCTAAAATATCGATTTTTCGTATGTTTTGAGCCTAAATTTTGAAAAAATTCTAGCAATGAGTAGGCATAAACAGATCGCTTATGGGATCCAAAAATATTGAATTTCCGGGTGTTTTGAGGTTGAATTTGGGATATAATCGGGTGCAGAAGATGCATACACATATTGACTTTGGGCACCTAAAATATCGATTTTAAGCATGTTTTGGGCCTGTATTTTGAAAATACTCTAACACATAGTAGGCATGTACAGATTGCTTCTGGGACCCCAAAATTTTGAATTTTCGGGTGTTTGGAGCCTAAATTTGAGATATAAACGGGTACAGAAGATGCATGCACGTATTGACTTTGGGCCCCTAAAATATCGATTTTCAGCATGTTTTGGGCCTGTATTTTGAAAATACTCTAACACGGAGTAAGCATGTACAGATCGCTTCTGGGACCCCAAAATATCGAATTTTCGGGTATTTGGAGCCTGAATTTGAGATATAAACGGGTATACAAGATGCATGTACATATTGACTTTTGGCACCTAAAAGATCGATTTTCAGCATGTTTTGGGCCTGTATTTTTAAAATTCTCTAACACGGAGTAGGCATGTACAGATCGCTTCTGGGACCCCAAAATATCGAATTTTCGGGTGTTTTGGGCCTGAATTTAAGATATCGACTATGGGCACCTATAATATCGATTTTTAGCATGTTTTGGCCCAATATTTTGAAAATATTCTAGCACTAAGTAGGCATGTACAGATCGCTTCTGGGACTCCAAAATATCGAATTTTCGGGTGTTTTCAGCCTAAATTTGAGATATAAACGGGTACAGAAGATGCATGCACGTATTGACTTTGGGCCCCTAAAATATCGATTTTCAGCATGTTTTGGGCCTGTATTTTGAAAATACTCTAACACGGAGTAGGCATCTACAGATCGCTTCTGGGACCCCAAAATATCGAATATTCGGGTGTTTTGAGCCTGAATTTGAGATATAAACTGGTACAGAAGATGCATTCACATATCGAATTTTGGTTACCTAAGAGATCGATTTTCAATATGTTTTGGGCCTGTATTTTGAAAATACTCTAACACGGAGTTTTCATGTACCGATCGCTTTTGGGACCCCAAAATGTCGAATTTTTGTGTGTTTTTGGCCTGAATTTGAGATATCGACTTTGGGTACCTAAAATATCGATTTTTAGCACGTTTTGGGCCTATATTTTTAAAATATTCTAGCACTGAGTAGGCATGTACAGATCGCTTCTGGGAATCCAAAATATCGAATCTTCGGATGTTTTGAGAATGAATTTAAGATATAAACGGGTACAGAAGATGCATACACATATTGACTTTGGGCAGTTAAAAGATCGATTTTCAGCATGTTTTAAGCCTGTATTTTGAAAATACTCTAACACATAGTAGGCATGTACAGATCGCTTCTGGGACCCCGAAATATCGAATTTTCGGGTGTTTTGAGCCTGAATTTGAGATATAAACGGGTACAGAAGATGCATGCACGTATTGACTTTGGGCCCCTAAAATATCGATTTTCAGCATGTTTTGGGCCTGTATTTTGAAAATACTCTAACACGGAGAAGGCATGTGCAGATCGCTTCTGGGACCCCAAAATATCGCATTTTTGGGTGTTTGGACCCTGAATTTGAGATATAAACGGGTACACAAGATGCATGAACATATTGACTTTGGGCACCTAAAAGATCGATTTTCAGCATGATTTGGGCCTGTATTTTGAAAATACTCTAACACGGAGTAGGCATGTATAGATCGCTTCTGGGACTTCAAAATATCGAATTTTCGGGTGTTTTGAGTCTGAATTTGAGATATAAACGGGTACTGAAGATGCATGCACATATCGACTTTTGGACACCTAAAATATCGATTTTTAGCATGTTTTGAGCCTATATTTTGATAAAATTCTAGCAATGAGTAGGCATATACAGATCGCTTATGGGATCCAAAAATATTGAATTTCCGGGTGTATTGAGGTTGAATTTGGGATATAAACGGGTGCAGAAGATGCATACACATACTGACTTTGGGCACCTAAAATATCGATTTTAAGCATGTTTTGAGCCTGTATTTTGAAAATACTCTAACACATTGTAGGCATGTACAGATCGCTTCTGGGACCCCAAAATTTCGAATTTTCGGATGTTTGGAGCCTGAGTTTGAGATATAAACGGGTACAGAAGATGCAAGCACGTATTGACTTTGGGCCCCTAAAATATCGATTTTCAGCATGTTTTGGGCATGTATTTTGAAAATACTCTAACACGGAGTAAGCATGTACAGATCGCTTCTGGGACCCCAAAATATCGAATTTTCGGGTGTTTGGAGCCTGAATTTGAGATATAAACGGGTACACAAGATGCATGTATATATTGACTTTGGGCACCTAAAAGATCGATTTTCAGCATGTTTTGGGCCTGTATTTTGAAAATTCTCTAACACGGAGTAGGCATGTATAAATCGCTTCTGGGACTTCAAAATATCAAATTTTCGGGTGTTTTGGGCCTGAATTTGAGATATCGACTTTTGGCACCTATAATATCGATTTTTAGCATGTTTTGGGCCTATATTTTGAAAATATTCTAGCACTGAGTAGGCATGTACAGATCGCTTCTGGGACCCCAAAATATCGAATTTTCGGGTGTTTTGAGCCTGAATTTGAGATATAAACGGGTACAGAAGATGCATGCACGTATTGACTTTGGGCACCTAAAATATCAATTTTCAGCATGTTTTGGGCCTATATTTTGAAAATACTCTAACACGGAGTAATCATGTACAGATCGCTTCTGGGACCCCAAAATATCGAATTTTCGGGTGTTTTGGGCCTGAATTTGAGATATCGACTTTGGGTACCTATAATCTCGATTTTTAGCATGTTTTGGCCCAATATTTTGAAAATATTCTAGCACTAAGTAGGCATGTACAGATCGCTTCTGGGACTCCAAAATATCGAATTTTCGGGTGTTTTCAGCCTAAATTTGAGATATAAACGGGTACAGAAGATGCATGCACGTATTGACTTTGGGCCCCTAAAATATCGATTTTCAGCATGTTTTGGGCCTGTATTTTGAAAATACTCTAACACGGAGTAGGCATCTACAGATCGCTTCTGGGACCCCAAAATATCGAATATTCGGGTGTTTTGAGCCTGAATTTGAGATATAAACTGGTACAGAAGATGCATGCACATATCGAATTTTGGTTACCTAAGAGATCGATTTTCAATATGTTTTGGGCCTGTATTTTGAAAATACTCTAACACGGAGTTTTCATGTACCGATCGCTTTTGGGACCCCAAAATGTCGAATTTTTGGGTGTTTTTGGCCTGAATTTGAGATATCGACTTTGGGTACCTAAAATATCGATTTTTAGCACGTTTTGGGCCTATATTTTTAAAATATTCTAGCACTGAGTAGGCATGTACAGATCGCTTCTGGGAATCCAAAATATCGAATCTTCGGATGTTTTGAGAATGAATTTAAGATATAAACGGGTACAGAAGATGCATACACATATTGACTTTGGGCAGTTAAAAGATCGATTTTCAGCATGTTTTAAGCCTGTATTTTGAAAATACTCTAACACATAGTAGGCATGTACAGATCGCTTCTGGGACCCCGAAATATCGAATTTTCGGGTGTTTTGAGCCTGAATTTGAGATATAAACGGGTACAGAAGATGCATGCACGTATTGACTTTGGGCCCCTAAAATATCGATTTTCAGCATGTTTTGGGCCTGTATTTTGAAAATACTCTAACACGGAGAAGGCATGTGCAGATCGCTTCTGGGACCCCAAAATATCGCATTTTTGGGTGTTTGGACCCTGAATTTGAGATATAAACGGGTACACAAGATGCATGAACATATTGACTTTGGGCACCTAAAAGATCGATTTTCAGCATGATTTGGGCCTGTATTTTGAAAATACTCTAACACGGAGTAGGCATGTATAGATCGCTTCTGGGACTTCAAAATATCGAATTTTCGGGTGTTTTGAGTCTGAATTTGAGATATAAACGGGTACTGAAGATGCATGCACATATCGACTTTTGGACACCTAAAATATCGATTTTTAGCATGTTTTGAGCCTATATTTTGATAAAATTCTAGCAATGAGTAGGCATATACAGATCGCTTATGGGATCCAAAAATATTGAATTTCCGGGTGTATTGAGGTTGAATTTGGGATATAAACGGATGCAGAAGATGCATACACATACTGACTTTGGGCACCTAAAATATCGATTTTAAGCATGTTTTGAGCCTGTATTTTGAAAATACTCTAACACATTGTAGGCATGTACAGATCGCTTCTGGGACCCCAAAATTTCGAATTTTCGGATGTTTGGAGCCTGAGTTTGAGATATAAACGGGTACAGAAGATGCAAGCACGTATTGACTTTGGGCCCCTAAAATATCGATTTTCAGCATGTTTTGGGCCTGTATTTTGAAAATACTCTAACACGGAGTAAGCATGTACAGATCGCTTCTGGGACCCCAAAATATCGAATTTTCGGGTGTTTGGAGCCTGAATTTGAGATATAAACGGGTACACAAGATGCATGTATATATTGACTTTGGGCACCTAAAAGATCGATTTTCAGCATGTTTTGGGCCTGTATTTTGAAAATTCTCTAACACGGAGTAGGCATGTATAAATCGCTTCTGGGACTTCAAAATATCAAATTTTCGGGTGTTTTGGGCCTGAATTTGAGATATCGACTTTTGGCACCTATAATATCGATTTTTAGCATGTTTTGGGCCTATATTTTGAAAATATTCTAGCACTGAGTAGGCATGTACAGATCGCTTCTGGGACCCCAAAATATCGAATTTTCGGGTGTTTTGAGCCTGAATTTGAGATATAAACGGGTACAGAAGATGCATGCACGTATTGACTTTGGGCACCTAAAATATCAATTTTCAGCATGTTTTGGGCCTATATTTTGAAAATACTCTAACACGGAGTAATCATGTACAGATCGCTTCTGGGACCCCAAAATATCGAATTTTCGGGTGTTTTGGGCCTGAATTTGAGATATCGACTTTGGGTACCTATAATCTCGATTTTTAGCATGTTTTGGCCCAATATTTTGAAAATATTCTAGCACTAAGTAGGCATGTACAGATCGCTTCTGGGACTCCAAAATATCGAATTTTCGGGTGTTTTCAGCCTAAATTTGAGATATAAACGGGTACAGAAGATGCATGCACGTATTGACTTTGGGCCCCTAAAATATCGATTTTCAGCATGTTTTGGGCCTGTATTTTGAAAATACTCTAACACGGAGTAGGCATCTACAGATCGCTTCTGGGACCCCAAAATATCGAATATTCGGGTGTTTTGAGCCTGAATTTGAGATATAAACTGGTACAGAAGATGCATGCACATATCGAATTTTGGTTACCTAAGAGATCGATTTTCAATATGTTTTGGGCCTGTATTTTGAAAATACTCTAACACGGAGTTTTCATGTACCGATCGCTTTTGGGACCCCAAAATGTCGAATTTTTGGGTGTTTTTGGCCTGAATTTGAGATATCGACTTTGGGTACCTAAAATATCGATTTTTAGCACGTTTTGGGCCTATATTTTTAAAATATTCTAGCACTGAGTAGGCATGTACAGATCGCTTCTGGGAATCCAAAATATCGAATCTTCGGATGTTTTGAGAATGAATTTAAGATATAAACGGGTACAGAAGATGCATACACATATTGACTTTGGGCAGTTAAAAGATCGATTTTCAGCATGTTTTAAGCCTGTATTTTGAAAATACTCTAACACATAGTAGGCATGTACAGATCGCTTCTGGGACCCCGAAATATCGAATTTTCGGGTGTTTTGAGCCTGAATTTGAGATATAAACGGGTACAGAAGATGCATGCACGTATTGACTTTGGGCCCCTAAAATATCGATTTTCAGCATGTTTTGGGCCTGTATTTTGAAAATACTCTAACACGGAGAAGGCATGTGCAGATCGCTTCTGGGACCCCAAAATATCGCATTTTTGGGTGTTTGGACCCTGAATTTGAGATATAAACGGGTACACAAGATGCATGAACATATTGACTTTGGGCACCTAAAAGATCGATTTTCAGCATGATTTGGGCCTGTATTTTGAAAATACTCTAACACGGAGTAGGCATGTATAGATCGCTTCTGGGACTTCAAAATATCGAATTTTCGGGTGTTTTGAGTCTGAATTTGAGATATAAACGGGTACTGAAGATGCATGCACATATCGACTTTTGGACACCTAAAATATCGATTTTTAGCATGTTTTGAGCCTATATTTTGATAAAATTCTAGCAATGAGTAGGCATATACAGATCGCTTATGGGATCCAAAAATATTGAATTTCCGGGTGTATTGAGGTTGAATTTGGGATATAAACGGATGCAGAAGATGCATACACATACTGACTTTGGGCACCTAAAATATCGATTTTAAGCATGTTTTGAGCCTGTATTTTGAAAATACTCTAACACATTGTAGGCATGTACAGATCGCTTCTGGGACCCCAAAATTTCGAATTTTCGGATGTTTGGAGCCTGAGTTTGAGATATAAACGGGTACAGAAGATGCAAGCACGTATTGACTTTGGGCCCCTAAAATATCGATTTTCAGCATGTTTTGGGCCTGTATTTTGAAAATACTCTAACACGGAGTAAGCATGTACAGATCGCTTCTGGGACCCCAAAATATCGAATTTTCGGGTGTTTGGAGCCTGAATTTGAGATATAAACGGGTACACAAGATGCATGTATATATTGACTTTGGGCACCTAAAAGATCGATTTTCAGCATGTTTTGGGCCTGTATTTTGAAAATTCTCTAACACGGAGTAGGCATGTATAAATCGCTTCTGGGACTTCAAAATATCAAATTTTCGGGTGTTTTGGGCCTGAATTTGAGATATCGACTTTTGGCACCTATAATATCGATTTTTAGCATGTTTTGGGCCTATATTTTGAAAATATTCTAGCACTGAGTAGGCATGTACAGATCGCTTCTGGGACCCCAAAATATCGAATTTTCGGGTGTTTTGAGCCTGAATTTGAGATATAAACGGGTACAGAAGATGCATGCACGTATTGACTTTGGGCACCTAAAATATCGAATTTCAGCATGTTTTGGGCCTATATATTGAAAATACTCTAACACGGAGTAATCATGTACAGATCGCTTCTGGGACCCCAAAATATCGAATTTTCGGGTGTTTTGGGCCTGAATTTGAGATATCGACTTTGGGTACCTATAATCTCGATTTTTAGCATGTTTTGGGCCAATATTTTGAAAATATTCTAGCACTGAGTAGGCATGTACAGATCGCTTCTGGGACCCCAAAATATCGAATTTTCGGGTGTTTTGAGCCTGAATTTGAGATATAAACGGGTACACAAGATGCATGCATGTATTGACTTTGGGCCCCTAAAATATCGATTTTCAGCATGTTTTGGGCCTTAATTATGAAAATTCTCTAACACGGAGTAGGCATGTATAGATCGCTTCTGGGACTTCAAAATATCGAATTTTCGGGTGTTTTGAGCCTGAATTTGAGATATAAACGGGTACTGAAGATGCATTCACATATCAACTTTTGGGCACCTAAAATATCGATTTTTTGCATGTTTTGAGCCTTTATTTTGAAAAAATTCTAGCAATGAGTAGGCATATACAGATCGCTTCTGGGACCCCAAAATATCGAATTTTCGGGTGTTTTGAGGCAGAATTTAGGATATAAACGGGTACAGAAGATGCATACACATATTGACTTTGGGCACCAAAAATATCGATTTTCAGCATGTTTTGGGCCTGTATTTTGAAAATACTCTAACACATAGTAGGCATGTACAGATCGCTTCCGGGACCCCAAAATATCGAATTTTCGAGTGTTTTGGGCCTGAATTTGAGATATCGACTTTGGGTACCTATAATATCGATTTTTAGCATGTTTTGTGCCAATATTTTGAAAATATTCTAGCACTGAGTAGGCATGTACAGTTCGCTTCTGGGACCCCAAAATATCGAATTTTCGGATGTTTGGAGCCTGAATTTGAGATATAAACGGGTACAGAAGATGCATGCACATATTGACTTTGGGCACCTAAAAGATCGATTTTTAGCATGTTTTGAGCCTGTATTTTGAAAATACTCTGACACGGAGTAGGCATGTACAGATCGCTTCTGGGACCCCAAAATATCGAATTTTCGGGTGTTTTGAGCCTGAATTTGAGATATAAACGGGTACAGAACATGCATGCACGTATTGACTTTGGGCACCTAAAATATCGATTTTCAGCTTGTTTTGGGTCTGAATCTTGAAAACATTCTAACTAGGAGTACGCATGTACAGATCGCTTCTAGGATCCAAAAATACAGAATTTACGGTTGTTTTGAGCCTGAATTTGAGATATAAAAGGTTACAGAAGATGCATGAACATATCGACTTTTGGTTACCTAAAAGATCGATTTTCAGTATGTTTTTTGCCTGTATTTTGAAAATACTCTAACACAGAGTAGGCATGTACCGATCGCTTTTGGGACCCCAAAATGTCGAATTTTCGGGTGTTTTGGGCCTGAATTTGAGATATAAACGGGTGCAGAAGATGAATACACATATTGACTTTGGGCACCTAAAATATCGATTTTCAGCATGTTTTGGGCCTGTATTTTGAAAATACTCTAACACATAGTAGGCATGTACAGATCGCTTCTGGGACCCCAAAATATCGAATTTTCGGGTGTTTTGAGCCTGAATTTGAGATATAAACGGGTACAGAAGATGCATGCACGTATTGACTTTGGGCCCCTAAAATATCGATTTTCAGCATGTTTTGGGCCTGTATTTTGAAAATGATCTAACACGAAGTAAGCATGTACAGATCGCTTCTGGGACCCTAAAATGTCGAATTTTCGGGTGTTTGGAGCCTGAATTTGAGATATAAACGGGTACACAAGATGCATGTACATATTGACTTTGGGCACCTAAAAGATCGATTTTTAGCATGTTTTGGGCCTTAATTATGAAAATTCTCTAACACGGAGTAGGCATGTATAGATCGCTTCTGGGACTTCAAAATATCGAATTTTCGGGTGTTTTGAGCCTGAATTTGAGATATAAACGGGTACTGAAGATGCATTCACATATCAACTTTTGGGCACCTAAAATATCGATTTTTTGCATGTTTTGAGCCTTTATTTAAAAAAAAAATCTAGCAATGAGTAGGCATATACAGATCGTTTCTGGGACCCCAAAATATCGAATTTTCGTGTTTTGAGGCTGAATTTAGGATATAAACGGGTGCAGAAGATGCATACACATATTGACTTTGGGCACCAAAAATATCAATTTTCAGCATGTTTTGGGCCTATATTTTGAAAATACTCTAACACATAGTAGGCATGTACAGATCGCTTCTGGGACCCCAAAATATCGAATTTTCGAGTGTTTTGGGCTTGAATTTGAGATATCGACTTTGGGTACCTATAATATCGATTTTTAGCATGTTTTGTGCAAATATTTTGAAAATATTCTAGCACTGAGTAGGCATGTACAGTTCGCTTCTGGGATCCCAAAATATCGAATTTTCGGGTGTTTTGAGCCTGAATTTGAGATATAAACGGGTACAGAAGATGCATGCACGTATTGACTTTGGGCCCCGAAAATATCGATTTTCAGCATGTTTTGGGCCTGTATTTTGAAAATACTCTAACACGGAGTAGGCATGTACAGATCACTTTTGGAACCCCAAAATATCGAATATGCGGATGTTTTGAGCCTGAATTTGGGATATAAAATAGTACAGAAGATGCATGCACATATCGACTTTTGGTTACCTAAGAGATCGATTTTCAGTATGTTTTGGGCCTGTATTTTGAAAATACTCTAACACGGAGTAGGCATGTACCGATCGCTTTTGGGACCCCAAAATGTCGAATTTTCGTGTGTTTTGGGCCTAAATTTGAGATATAAACGGGTACAGAAGATGCATGCACATGTTGACTTTGGGCACCTAAAAGATCGATTTTTAGCATGTTTTGAGCCTGTATTTTGAAAATACTCTAACACGGAGTAGGCATGTACAGATCGCTTCTGGGACCCCAAAATATCGAATTTTCGGGTGTTTTGAGGCTGAATTTGAGATATAAACGGGTACAGAACATGCATGCACGTATTGACTTTGGGACCCTAAAATATCGATTTTATGCATGTTTTGGGTCTGAATCTTGAAAACATTCTAACTAGGAGTACGCATGTACAGATCGCTTCTAGGATCCAAAAATACCGAATTTTCGGTTGTTTAGAGCCTGAATTTGAGATATAAAAGGTTACAGAAGATGCATGCACATATCGACTTTTGGTTACCTAAAAGATCGATTTTCAGTATGTTTTTGGCCTGTATTTTGAAAATACTCTAACACAGAGTAGGCATGTACCGATCGCTTTTGGGACCCCAAAATATAGAATTTTCGGGTGTTTGGAGCCTGAATTTTAGATATAAACGGGTACACAAGATGCATGTACATATTGACTTTGGGCATCTAAAAGATCGATTTTCAGCATGTTTTGGGCCTGTATTTTGAAAATACTCTAACACGGAGTAGGCATGTATAGATCGCTTCTGGGACTTCAAAATATCGAATTTTCGGGTGTTTTGAGCCTGAATTTGAGATATAAACGGGTACTGAAGATGCATGCACATATCAACTTTTTGGCACCTAAAATATCGATTTTTTGCATGTTTTGAGCCTTTATTTTGAAAAAATTCTAGCAATGAGTAGGCATATACAGATCGCTTCTGAGACCCCAAAATATCGAATTTTCGGGTGCTTTGAGGCTGAATTAGGGATATAAACGGGTGCAAAAGATGCATACACATATTAACTTGGGCACCTAAAATATTGATTTTCAGCATGTTTTGGGCTTGTATTTTGAAAATACTCTAACACATAGTAGGCATGTACAGATCGCTTCTGGGACCCCAAAATATCGAATTTTCGGGTGTTTTGGGCCTGAATTTGAGATATCGACTTTGGGTACCTATAATATCGAATTTTAGCATGTTTTGGGACAATATTTTGAAAATATTCTAGCACTGAGTAGGCATATACAGATCGCTTCTGGGACCCCAAAATATCGAATTTTCGGGTGTTTTGAGCCTGAATTTGAGATATAAACGGGTACAGAAGATGCATGCACGTATTGACTTTGGGCCCCTAAAATATCGATTTTCAGCATGTTTTGGGCCTGTATTTTGAAAATACTCTAACACGGAGTAGGCATGTACAGATCACTTTTGGAACCCCAAAATATCGAATATTCGGGTGTTTTGAGCCTGAATTTGAAATATAAAATGGTACAGAAGATGCATGCACATATCGACTTTTGGTTACCTAAGAGATCGATTTTCAGTATGTTTTGGGCCTGTATTTTGAAAATACTCTAACACGGAGTAGGCATGTACCGATCGCTTTTGGGACCCCAAAATATCGAATTTTCGGGTGTTTTGGGCCTGAATTTGAGATATCGACATTGGGCTCCTAAAATATCGATGTTTAGCACGTTTTGGGCCTATATTTTGAAAATATTCTAGCACTGAGTAGGCATGTACAGATCGCTTTGGACCCCAAAATATCGAATTTTCGGGTGTTTTAAGAATGAATTTGAGATATAAACGGGTATAGAAGATGCATGCACATATTGACTTTGGGCACCTAAAAGATCGATTTTCAGCATGTTTTGAGCCTGTATTTTGAAAATACTCTAACACGGAGTAGGCATGTACAGATCGCTTCTGGGACCCCAAAATATCGAATTTTCGGGTGTTTTGAGCCTGAATTTGAGATATAAACGGGTACAGAACATACGTGCACGTATTGACTTTGGGCCCCTAAAATATCGATTTTCAGCATGTTATGGGTCTGAATCTTGAAAATATTCTAACTAGGAGTACGCATGTACAGATGGCTTCGAGGATCCAAAAATACCGAATTTTCGGTTGTTTTGAGCCTGAATTTGAGATATAAAAGGTTACAGAAGAAGCATGCACATATCGACTTTTGGTTACATAAATGATCGATTTTCAGTATGTTTTTGGCCTGTATTTTGAAAATACTCTAACACAGAGAAGGCATGTACCGATCGCTTTTGGGACCCCAAAATGTCGAATTTTCGAGTGTTTTGGGCCTGAATTTGAGATATAAACGGGTACTGAAGATGCATGCACATATCGACTTTTGGACACTTAAAATATCGATTTTGAGCATGTTTTGAGTCTGAATCTTGAAAATACTTTAAAACGGAGTAGGCATGTATAGATCGCTTCTGGGACTTCAAAATATCGAATTTTCGGGTGTTTTGAGCCTGAATTTGAGATATAAACGGGTATTGAAAGTGCATGCACATATCGACTTTTGGGCACCTAAAATATCGATTTTTAGCATGTTTTAAGCCTATATTTTGAAAAAATTCTAGCAATCAGTAGGCATATGCAGATCGCTTCTGGGATTAAAAAATATTGAATTTTCGGGTGTTTTGAGGTTAAATTTGTGATATAAACGGGTACAGAAAATGCATGCACATATCGGCTTTTGGGCACCTAGAAGATTAATTTTCAGTATGTATTAGGCCTGTGTTTTGAAAATACTCTAACACGGAGTAGGCATGTACAGATCGCTTCTGGGACCCCAAAATATCGAATTTTCGGGTGTTTTGGGCCTGAATTTGAGATATCGACTTTAGGCACCTATAATAACGATTTTTAGCATGTTTTGGGCCAATATTTTGAAAATATTCTAGCACTGAGTAGGCATGTACAGATCGCTTCTGGGACCCCAAAATATCGTATTTTCGGGAGTTTTGAGCCTGAATTTAAGATATATACGGGCACAGAAGATCCATGCACGTATTGACTTTGGGCACCTAAAATATCGATTTTCAGCATGTTTTGGGCCTGTATTTTGAAAATACTCTAACACGGAGTAGGCATGTACAGATCGCATCTGGGACCCCAAAATATCGAATATCCGGGTGTTTTAAGCCTGAATTTGAGATATAAAACGGTACAGAAGATGCATACACATATCGACTTTTGGTAACCTAAAAGATCGATTTTCAGTTTGTTTTGGGCCTGTATTTTGAAAATACTCTAACACGGAGTAGGCATGTACCGATCGCTTTTGGGACCCCAAAATGTCGAATTTTCGGTTGTTTTGGGCCTGAATTTGAGATATCGACTTTGGGCACCTAAAATATCGATTTTTAGCACGATTTGGGCCTATATTTTGAAAATATTCTAGCACTGAGTAGGCATGTACAGATCGCTTCTTGGACCCCAAAATATCGAATTTTCGGGTGTTTTGAGAATGAATTTGAGATATAAACGGGTACTGAAGATGCATGCACATATCGACTTTTGGGCACCTAAAATATCGATTTTGAGCATGTTTTGGGTCTGAATCTTGAAAATACTCTAACACGGAGTAGGCATGTACAGATCGCTTCTGGGACCCCAAAATATCAAATATTCGGGTGTTTTGAGCCTGAATTTGAGATATAAACGGGTACTGAAGATGCATGCACATACCGACTTTTGGGCACCTAAAATATCGATTTTTAGCATGTTTTGGGCCTGTATTTTGAAAATACTCTAACACGGAGTAGGCATGTACAGATCGCATCTGGGACCCCAAAATATCGAATATTCGGGTGTTTTGAGCCTGAATTTGAGATATAAAACGGTAAAGAAATTGCATGAACATATCGACTTTTGGTTACCTAAAAGATCGATTTTCAGTATGTTTTGGGCCTGTATTTTGAAAATACTCTAACACGGAGTAGGCATGCACCGATCGCTTTTGGGACACCAAAATATCGAATTTTCGGGTGTTTTGGGCCTGAATTTGAGATATCGACTTTGGGCACCTAAAATATAGATTTTTAGCACGTTTTGAGCCTATATTTTGAAAATATTCTAGCACTGAGTAGGCATGTACAGATCGCTTCTGGGACCCCAAAATATCGAATTTTCGGGTGTTTTGAGCATGAATTTGAGATATAAACGGGTACAGAAGATGCATGTACATATTGACTTTGGGCACCTAAAAGATCGATTTTCAGTATGTTTTGGGCCTGTGTTTTGAAATTACTCTAATGCTGAGTAGGCATGTACAGATCGCTTCTGGGACCCCAAATTATCGAATTTTCGGGAGTTTTGGGCCTGAATTTGAGATATCGACTTTGCGCACCTAAAATATCAATATTTAGCATGTTTTGGACCTATATTTTCAAAATATTCTAGAACTGAGTAGGCATGAACAGATCGCTTCTGGGACCCAAAAATATCGAATTTTCGGGTGTTTTGAGCCAGGATTTGAGATATAAACGGGTACAGAAGATGCATACACATATTAAGTTTGGGCACCTAAAATATCGATTTTCAGCATGTTTTGGACCTGTATTTTAAAAAAAATACTCTATCACGGAGTAGGCATGTACAGATCGCTTCAGGGACCCCAAAATATCGAATTTTCGGGTGTTTTGAGCCTGAATTTGAGATATAAACGGGTACTGAAGATGCATGCACATATCGACTTTTGAGAACCAAAAATATCGATTTTGAGCATGTTTTGGGTCTGTATCTTGAAAACATTCTAACTAGGAGTAGTCATGTACAGATCACTTCAAGGACCCAAAAATACCGAATTTTCTGGTGTTTTGAGCTTGAATTTGAGATATAAACGGGTACAAAAGATGCATGCACATATCGACTTTGGACATTTAAAATATCGATTTTTATTATGTTTTGAGCCTATATTTTGAAAACATTCTAGTACTGAGTAGGCATGTACAGATCGCTTCTAGACCCAAAAATATCGAATTTTCGGGTGTTTTGAGCCTGAATTTGAGATATCGACTTTGGGCCCCTAAAATATCTTTTTTTAGCATGTTTTGGACCTATATTTTGAAAATATTCTAGCACTGAGTAGGCATGTACAGATAACTTCTGAGACCCAAAAATATCGAATTTTTGGGTGTTTTGAGCCTGAGTTTGAGATATAAACGGGTACAGATGTATACACATATTGAATTTGGGCAAATAAAATCTCGATTTTCAGCATGTTTTGGGCCTGTATTTTGAAAATACTCTAACACGGAGTAGGCATATACAGATCGCTTTTGGGATCCAAAAATATTGACTTTTCGGGTGTTTTGAGGTTGAATTTGGGATATAAACGAGTGCAGAAGATGCATACACATATTGACTTGGGCACCTAAAATATAGATTTTCAGCATGTTTTGGGCCTGTATTTTGAAAATACTCTAACACATAGTAGGCATGTACAGATCGCTTCTGGGACCCCAAGATATCGAATTTTCGGGTGTTTAGAGCATGAATTTGAGATATAAAAGGGTACAGAAGATGCATGTACATATTGACTTTGGGCACCTAGAAGATCGATTTTCAGTATGTATTAGGCCTGTATTTTGAAAATACTCTAACACGGAGTAGGCATGTACAGATCGCTTCTGGGACCCCAAAATATCGAATTTTCGGGAGTTTTGGGCCTGAATTTGAGATATCGACTATGGGCACCTAAATTATCGATTTTCAGCATGTTTTGGGCCTGAATTTTGAAAATACTCTAACACGAAGTAGGCATGTACAAATCGCTTCTGGGACCCCAAAATATCGAATATTCGGGTGTTATCAGCCTGAATTTGAGATATAAAACGGTACAGAAATTGCATACACATATAGACTTTTGGTTACGTAATAGATCGATTTTCAGTATGTTTTGGGCCTGTATTTTGAAAATACTCTAACACGGAGTAGGCATGCACCGATCGCTTTTGGGACCCCAAAATGTCGAATTTTCGGGTGTTTTGGGCCTGAATTTGAGATATCGACTTTGGGCACCTAAAATATAGATTTTTAGCACGTTTTGGGCCTAAAATTATGTAAATATTCTAGCACTGAGTAGGCATGTACAGATCGCTTCTGGGACCCCAAATTATCGAATTTTCGGGTGTTTTGAGCATGAATTTGAGATATAAACGGGTACAGAAGATGCATGTATATATTGACTTTGGGCACCTAAAAGATCGATTTTCAGTATGTTGTGGGCCTGTGTTTTGAAATTACTCTAACGCTGAGTAAGCATGTACAGATCGCTTCTGGGACCCCAAAATATCGAATTTTCGGGAGTTTTGGGCCTGAATTTGAGATATCGACTTTGTTCACCTAAAATATCGATATTTAGCATGTTTTGCACCTATATTTTGAAAATATTCTAGAACTGAGTAGGCATGAACATATCGCTTCTGGGACCCAAATATATCGAATTTTCGAGTGTTTTGAACCTGGATTTGAGATATAAACGGGTACAGAAGATGCATACACATATTGAGTTTTAGCACCTAAAATATCGATTTTCAGCATTTTTTTGGCCTGTATTTTGAAAATACTCTAACACGGAGTAGGCATGTACAGATCGCTTCAGGGACCCCAAAATATCGAATATTCGGTGTTTTAAGCCTGAATTTGAGATATAAAACGGTACAGAAGATGCATTCACATATCGACTTTTGGTAACCTAAAAGATCGATTTTCAGTTTGTTTTGGGCCTGTATTTTGAAAATACTCTAACACGGAGTAGGCATGTACCGATCGCTTTTGGGACCCCAAAATGTCGAATTTTCGGTTGTTTTGGGCCTGAATTTGAGATATCGACTTTGGGCACCTAAAATATCGATTTTTAGCACGTTTTGGGCCTATATATTGAAAATATTCTAGCACTGAGTAGGCATGTACAGATCGCTTCTTGGACCCCAAAATATCGAATTTTCGGGTGTTTTGAGAATGAATTTGAGATATAAACGGGTACAGAAGATGCATGCACATATTGACTTTGGGCACCTAAAGTATCAATTTTGAGCATGTTTTGGGTCTGAATCTTAAAAATACTCTAACACGGAGTAGGCATGTACAGATCGCTTCTGGGACCCCAAAATATCGAATATTCGGGTGTTTTGAGCCTGAATTTGAGATATAAACGGGTACTGAAGATGCATGCACATATCGACTTTTGGGCAACTAAAATATCGATTTTTAGCATGTTTTGGGCCTGTATTTTGAAAATTCTCTAACACGGAGTAGGCATGTACAGATCGCATCTGGGACACCAAAATATCGAATATTCGTATGTTTTAAGCCTGAATTTGAGATATAAAACGGTACAGAAGATGCATTCACATATCGACTTTTGGTAACCTAAAAGATCGATTTTCAGTTTGTTTTGGGCCTGTATTTTGAAAATACTCTAACACGGAGTAGGCATGTACCGATCGCTTTTGGGACCCCAAAATGTCGAATTTTCGGTTGTTTTGGGCCTGAATTTGAGATATCGACTTTGGGCACCTAAAATATCGATTTTTAGCACGTTTTGGGCCTATATTTTGAAAATATTCTAGTACTGAGTAGGCATGTACAGATCGCTTCTTGGACCCCAAAATATCGAATTTTCGGGTGTTTTGAGAATGAATTTGAGATATAAACGGGTACAGAAGATGCATGCATATATTGACTTTGGGCACCTAAAGTATCGATTTTGAGCATGTTTTGGGTCTGAATCTTGAAAATACTCTAACACGGAGTAGGCATGTACAGATCGCTTCTGGGACCCCAAAATATCGAATATTAGGGTATTTTGGGCCTGAATTTGAGATATAAACGGGTACTGAAGATGCATGCACATATCAACTTTTGGGCACCTAAAATATCGATTTTTAGCATGTTTTGGGCCTGTATTTTGAAAATACTCTAACACGGAGTAGGCATGTACAGATCGCATCTGGGACCCCAAAATATCGAATATTCGGGTGTTTTGAGCCTGAATTTGAGATATAAAACGGTAAAGAAATTGCATGAACATATCGACTTTTGGTTACCTAAAAGATCGATTTTCAGTATGTTTTGGGCCTGTATTTTGAAAATACTCTAACACGGAGTAGGCATGCACTGATCGCTTCTGGGACCCCAAAATATCGAATTTTCGGGAGTTTTGGGCCTGAATTTGAGATATCGACTTTGGGCACCTAAAATATCAATATTTAGCTTGTTTTGGACCTATATTTTCAAAATATTCTAGAACTGAGTAGGCATGAACAGATCGCTTCTGGGACCCAAAAATATCGAATTTTCGTGTGTTTTGAGCCTGGATTTGAGATATAAACGGGTACAGAAGATGCATACACATATTGAGTTTGGGCACCTAAAATATCGATTTTCAGCATGTTTTGGACCTGTATTTTGAAAATACTCTATCACGGAGTAGGCATGTACAGATCGCTTCAGGGACCCCAAAATATCGAATTTTCGGGTGTTTTGAGCCTGAATTTGAGATATAAACGGGTACAGAAGATGCATGCACATATCGACTTTGGACATTTAAAATATCGATTTTTATTATGTTTTGAGCCTATATTTTGAAAACATTCTAGTACTGAGTAGGCATGTACAGATCGCTTCTAGACCCAAAAATATCGAATTTTCGGGTGTTTAGCGCCTGAATTTGAGATATCGACTTTGGGCCCATAAAATATCGATTTTCAGCAAGTTTTGGACCTATATTTTGAAAATATTCTAGCACTGAGTAGGCATGTACAGATAACTTCTGGGACCCAAAAATATCGAATTTTTGGGTGTTTTGAGCCTGAGTTTGAGATATAAACGGGTACAGAAGATGTATACACATATTGACTTAGGGCAAATAAAATATCGATTTTCAGCATGTTTTGGGCCTGTATTTTGAAAATACTCTAACACATAGTAGGCATGTACAGATCGCTTCTGGGACCCCAAGATATCGAATTTTCGGGTGTTTGGAGCATGAATTTGAGATATAAAAGGGTACAGAAGATGCATGTACATATTGACTTTGGGCACCTAAAAGATCGATTTTCAGTATGTTTTGGGCCTGTGTTTTGAAATTACTCTAACGCGGAGTAGGCATGTACAGATCGCTTCTGGGACCCCAAAATATCGAATTTTCAGGAGTTTTGGTCCTGAATTTGAGATATCGACTTTGGGCACCTAAAATATCAATATTTAGCATGTTTTGGACATATATTTTGAAAATATTCTAGAACTGAGTAGGCATGAACAGATCGCTTCTGGGACCCAAAAATATCGAATTTTCGGGTGTTTTGAGCCTAGATTTGAGATATAAACGGGTACAGAAGATGCATACACATATTGAGTTTGGGCCCCTAAAATATCGATTTTCAGCATGTTTTGGACCTGTATTTTGAAAATACTCTATCATGCAGTAAGCATGTACAGATCGCTTCTGGGACCCCAAAATATCGAATTTTCGGGTGTTTTGAGCCTGAATTTGAGATATAAACGGGTACTGAAGATACATGCACATATCGACTTTTGGGAACCGGAAATATCGATTTTGAGCATGTTTTGGGTCTGTATCTTGAAAACATTCTAACTAGGAGTAGTCATGTACAGATCGCTTCAAGGACCCAAAAATACCGAATTTTCTGGTGTTTTGTGCTTGAATTTGAGATATAAACGGGTACAGAAGATGCATGCACATATCGACTTTGGACATTTAAATTATCGATTTTTATTATGTTTTGAGACTATTATTTGAAAACATTCTAGTACTGAGTAGGCATGAACAGAACGCTTCTAGACCCAAAAATATCGAATTTTCGTGTGTTTTGCGCCTGAATTTGAGATATCGACTCTGGGCCCCTAAAATATCGATTTTTAGCATGTTTTGGACCTATATTTTGAAAATATTCTAGCACTGAGTAGGCATGTACAGATAACTTCTGGGACCCAAAAATATCGAATTTTTGGGTGTTTTGAGCCTGAGTTTGAGATATAAACGGGTACAGAAGATGTATACACATATTGACTTTGGGCAAATAAAATATAGATTTTTAGCATGTTTTGGGCCTGTATTTTGAAAATACTCTAACGCATAGTAGGCATGTACAGATCGCTTCTGGGACCCCAAGATATCGAATTTTCGGGTGTTTGGAGCCTGAATTTGAGATATACACGGGTACGGAAGATGCATGCACATATCGACTTTTGGGCGCCTAGAAGATCGATTTTCAGTATGTATTAGGCCTGTAGTTTGAAAATACTCTAACACGGAGTAGGCATGTACAGATCGCTTCTGGGACCCCAAAATATCGAATTTTCGGGTGTTTTGGGCCTGAATTTGAGATATCGACTATAGGCACCTAAAATATCGATTTTCAGCATGTTTTGGGCCTGAATTTTGAAAATACTCTAACACGGAGTAGGCATGTACAGATCGCTTCTGGGACCCCAAAATATCGAATATTCGGGTGTTTTGAGCCTGAATTTGAGATATAAAACGGTACAGAAATTGCATGCACATATAGACTTTTGGTTACCTAAAAGATCGATTTTCAGTATGTTTTGGGCCTGTATTTTGAAAATACTCTAACACGGAGTAGGCATGCACCGATCGCTTTTGGGACCCCAAAATGTCGAATTTTCGGGTGTTTTTGGCCTGAATTTGAGATATCAACTTTGGGCACCTAAAATATAGATTTTTAGCACGTTTTGGGCCTAAAATTTTGTAAATATTCTAGCACTGAGTAGGCATGTACAGATCGCTTCTGGGACCCCAAATTATCGAATTTTCGGGTGTTTTGAGCATGAATTTGAGATATAAACGGGTACAGAAGATGCATGTACATATTGACTTTGGGCACCTAAAAGATCGATTTTCAGTATGTTGTGGGCCTGTGTTTTGAAATTACTCTAACGCGGAGTAGGCATGTACAGATCGCTTCTGGGACCCCAAAATATCGAATTTTCGGGAGTTTTGAGCCTGAATTTGAGATATCGACTTTGGGCACCTAAAATATCAATATTTAGCATGTTTTGGACATATATTTTGAAAATATTCTAGAACTGAGTAGGCATGAACAGATCGCTTCTGGGACCCAAAAATATCGAATTTTCGGGTGTTTTGAGCCTAGATTTGAGATATAAACGGGTACAGAAGATGCATACACATATTGAGTTTGGGCCCCTAAAATATCGATTTTCAGCATGTTTTGGACCTGTATTTTGAAAATACTCTATCATGCAGTAAGCATGTACAGATCGCTTCTGGGACCCCAAAATATCGAATTTTCGGGTGTTTTGAGCCTGAATTTGAGATATAAACGGGTACTGAAGATACATGCACATATCGACTTTTGGGAACCGGAAATATCGATTTTGAGCATGTTTTGGGTCTGTATCTTGAAAACATTCTAACTAGGAGTAGTCATGTACAGATCGCTTCAAGGACCCAAAAATACCGAATTTTCTGGTGTTTTGAGCCTGAATTTGAGATATAAACGGGTACAGAAGATGCATGCACATATCGACTTTGGACATTTAAAATATCGATTTTTATTATGTTTTGAGCCTATATTTTGAAAACATTCTAGTACTGAGTAGGCATGTACAGATCGCTTCTAGACCCAAAAATATCGAATTTTCGGGTGTTTAGCGCCTGAATTTGAGATATCGACTTTGGGCCCATAAAATATCGATTTTCAGCAAGTTTTGGACCTATATTTTGAAAATATTCTAGCACTGAGTAGGCATGTACAGATAACTTCTGGGACCCAAAAATATCGAATTTTTGGGTGTTTTGAGCCTGAGTTTGAGATATAAACGGGTACAGAAGATGTATACACATATTGACTTAGGGCAAATAAAATATCGATTTTCAGCATGTTTTGGGCCTGTATTTTGAAAATACTCTAACACATAGTAGGCATGTACAGATCGCTTCTGGGACCCCAAGATATCGAATTTTCGGGTGTTTGGAGCATGAATTTGAGATATAAAAGGGTACAGAAGATGCATGTACATATTGACTTTGGGCACCTAAAAGATCGATTTTCAGTATGTTTTGGGCATGTGTTTTGAAATTACTCTAACGCGGAGTAGGCATGTACAGATCGCTTCTGGGACCCCAAAATATCGAATTTTCAGGAGTTTTGGGCCTGAATTTGAGATATCGACTTTGGGCACCTAAAATATCAATATTTAGCATGTTTTGGACATATATTTTGAAAATATTCTAGAACTGAGTAGGCATGAACAGATCGCTTCTGGGACCCAAAAATATCGAATTTTCGGGTGTTTTGAGCCTAGATTTGAGATATAAACGGGTACAGAAGATGCATACAGATATTGAGTTTGGGCCCCTAAAATATCGATTTTCAGCATGTTTTGGACCTGTATTTTGAAAATACTCTATCATGCAGTAAGCATGTACAGATCGCTTCTGGGACCCCAAAATATCGAATTTTCGGGTGTTTTGAGCCTGAATTTGAGATATAAACGGGTACTGAAGATACATGCACATATCGACTTTTGGGAACCGGAAATATCGATTTTGAGCATGTTTTGGGTCTGTATCTTGAAAACATTCTAACTAGGAGTAGTCATGTACAGATCGCTTCAAGGACCCAAAAATACCGAATTTTCTGGTGTTTTGTGCTTGAATTTGAGATATAAACGGGTACAGAAGATGCATGCACATATCGACTTTGGACATTTAAATTATCGATTTTTATTATGTTTTGAGCCTATTATTTGAAAACATTCTAGTACTGAGTAGGCATGAACAGAACGCTTCTAGACCCAAAAATATCGAATTTTCGTGTGTTTTGCGCCTGAATTTGAGATATCGACTCTGGGCCCCTAAAATATCGATTTTTAGCATGTTTTGGACCTATATTTTGAAAATATTCTAGCACTGAGTAGGCATGTACAGATAACTTCTGGGACCCAAAAATATCGAATTTTTGGGTGTTTTGAGCCTGAGTTTGAGATATAAACGGGTACAGAAGATGTATACACATATTGACTTTGGGCAAATAAAATATAGATTTTTAGCATGTTTTGGGCCTGTATTTTGAAAATACTCTAACGCATAGTAGGCATGTACAGATCGCTTCTGGGACCCCAAGATATCGAATTTTCGGGTGTTTGGAGCCTGAATTTGAGATATACACGTGTACGGAAGATGCATGCACATATCGACTTTTGGGCGCCTAGAAGATCGATTTTCAGTATGTATTAGGCCTGTAGTTTGAAAATACTCTAACACGGAGTAGGCATGTACAGATCGCTTCTGGGACCCCAAAATATCGAATTTTCGGGTGTTTTGGGCCTGAATTTGAGATATCGACTATAGGCACCTAAAATATCGATTTTCAGCATGTTTTGGGCCTGAATTTTGAAAATACTCTAACACGGAGTAGGCATGTACAGATCGCTTCTGGGACCCCAAAATATCGAATATTCGGGTGTTTTGTGCCTGAATTTGAGATATAAAACGGTACAGAAATTGCATGCACATATAGACTTTTGGTTACCTAAAAGATCGATTTTCAGTATGTTTTGGGCCTGTATTTTGAAAATACTCTAACACGGAGTAGGCATGCACCGATCGCTTTTGGGACCCCAAAATGTCGAATTTTCGGGTGTTTTTGGCCTGAATTTGAGATATCAACTTTGGGCACCTAAAATATAGATTTTTAGCACGTTTTGGGCCTAAAATTTTGTAAATATTCTAGCACTGAGTAGGCATGTACAGATCGCTTCTGGGACCCCAAATTATCGAATTTTCGGGTGTTTTGAGCATGAATTTGAGATATAAACGGGTACAGAAGATGCATGTACATATTGACTTTGGGCACCTAAAAGATCGATTTTCAGTATGTTGTGGGCCTGTGTTTTGAAATTACTCTAACGCGGAGTAGGCATGTACAGATCGCTTCTGGGACCCCAAAATATCGAATTTTCGGGAGTTTTGTGCCTGAATTTGAGATATCGACTTTGGGCACCTAAAATATCGATATTTAGCATGTTTTGGACCTATATTTTGAAAATATTCTAGAACAGCGTAGGCATAAACAGATCGCTTATTGGACACAAAAATATCGAATTTTCGAGTGTTTTGAGCCTGGATTTGAGATATAAACGGGTACAGAAGATGAATACACATATTGACTTTGGGCACCTAAAATATCGATTTCAACATGTTTTGGGCCTGTATTTTAAAAATACTCTAACACGGAGTAGGCATGTACAGATAACTTCTGGGACCCAAAAATATCGAATTTTTGGGTGTTTTGAGCCTGAGTTTGAGATATAAACGGGTACAGAAGATGTATACACATATTGACTTAGGACAAATAAAATATCGATTTTCAGCATGTTTTGGGTCTGTATCTTGAAAACATTCTAACTAGGAGTAGTCATGTACAGATCGCTACCAGGACCCAAAAATACCGAATTTTCGGGTGGTTTGAGCTTGAATTTGAGATCTAAACGGGTACAGAAGATGCATGCACATATCGACTTTGGACATTTAAAATATCGATTTTTATTATGTTTTGAGCCTATATTTTGAAAACATTCTAGCACTGAGTAGACATGTACAGATCGCTTCAAGACCCAAATATATCGAATTTTTGGGTGTTTTGCGCCTGAATTTGAGATATCGACTTTGGGCACCTAAAATATCGATTTTTAGCATGTTTTAGACCTATATTTTGAAAATATTCTAGCACTGAGTAGGCATGTACGGATTACTTCTGGGACCCAAAAATATCAAATTTTCGGGTCTTTTGAGCCTGAATTTGAGATATAAACGGGTACAGAAGATGTATACACATATTGACTTTGGGCACCTAAAATATCGATTTTTAGCATGTTTTGGACCTATATTTTGAAAATATTCTAGCACTGAGCAGGCATGTACAGATCGCTTCAGGGACCCCAAAATATCGAATTTTCGGGTGTTTTGAGCCTCAATTTGAGATATAAACGGGTACTGAAGATGCATGCACATATCGACTTTGGACACTTAAATTATCGATTTTTAGCATGTTTTGAGCCTATATTTTGAAAACATTCTAGCACTGAGTAGACATGTACAGATCGCTTCAAGACCCAAATATATCGAATTTTTGGGTGTTTTGCGCCTGAATTTGAGATATCGACTTTGGGCACCTAAAATATCGATTTTTAGCATGTTTTAGACCTATATTTTGAAAATATTCTAGCACTGAGTAGGCATGTACAGATTACTTCTGGGACCCAAAAATATCATATTTTCGGGTCTTTTGAGCCTGAATTTGAGATATAAACGGGTACAGAAGATGTATACACATATTGACTTTGGGCACCTAAAATATCGATTTTTAGCATGTTTTGGACCTATATTTTGAAAATATTCTAGCACTGAGCAGGCATGTACAGATCGCTTCAGGGACCCCAAAATATCGAATTTTCGGGTGTTTTGAGCCTCAATTTGAGATATAAACGGGTACTGAAGATGCATGCACATATCGACTTTGGACACTTAAAATATCGATTTTTAGCATGTTTTGAGCCTATATTTTTAAAACATTCTAGCACTGAGTAGGCATGTGCAGATCGCTTCTTCGACCCCAAAATATCGAATTTTCGGGTGTTTGGAGCCTGAATTTGAGATATAAACGGGTACAGAAGATGCATGCACATATCGACTTTTGGGCACCTAAAATATCGATTTTCAGTATGTTTTGGGCCTGTATTTTGAAAATACTCTAACACGGAGTAGGCATGTACAGATCGCTTCAGGGACCCCAAAATATCGCATTTTCGGGTGTTTTAAGCCTGAATTTGAGATATAAACGGGTACTGAAGATGCATGCACATATCGACTTTGGACACTTAAAATATCGATTTTTAGCATGTTTTGAGCCTATATTTTGAAAATATTCTAGCACTGAGTAGGCATGTACAGATCGCTTCTGGAAACCCAAAATATCGAATTTTCGGGTGTTTTGAGCCTGAATTTGAGATATAAACGGGTACAGAAGATGCATGCACATATCGACCTTTGGGCACCTAAAAGATCGATTTTAAGTATGTTTTGGGCCTGTGTTTTGAAATTACTCTAACACGGAGTAGGCATGTACAGATCGCTTATGGGACCCCAAAATATCGAATTTTCGGGAGTTTTGGGCCTGAATCTGAGATAGCGACTTTGGGCACCTAAAATATCGATATTTAGCATGTTTTGGACCTATATTTTGAAAATATTCTAGAACTGAGTAGGCATGAACAGATCGCTTCTGGGACCCCAAAATGTCGAATTTTCGGGTGTTTGGAGCCTGAATTTGAGATATAAACGGGTACTGAAGATGCATGCACATATCGACTTTGGACACTTAAATTATCGATTTTTAGCATGTTTTGAGCCTATATTTTGAAAACATTCTAGCACTGAGTAGGCATGTACAGATCGCTTCTGGGACCCCAAATTATCGAATTTTCGGGTGTTTTGAGCATGAATTTGAGATATAAACGGGTACAGAAGATGCATGTACATATTGACTTTGGGCACCTAAAAGATCGATTTTCAGTATGTTGTGGGCCTGTGTTTTGAAATTACTCTAACGCGGAGTAGGCATGTACAGATCGCTTCTGGGACCCCAAAATATCGAATTTTCGGGAGTTTTGTGCCTGAATTTGAGATATCGACTTTGGGCACCTAAAATATCGATATTTAGCATGTTTTGGACCTATATTTTGAAAATATTCTAGAACAGCGTAGGCATAAACAGATCGCTTATTGGACACAAAAATATCGAATTTTCGAGTGTTTTGAGCCTGGATTTGAGATATAAACGGGTACAGAAGATGAATACACATATTGACTTTGGGCACCTAAAATATCGATTTCAACATGTTTTGGGCCTGTATTTTCAAAATACTCTAACACGGAGTAGGCATGTACAGATAACTTCTGGGACCCAAAAATATCGAATTTTTGGGTGTTTTGAGACTGAGTTTGAGATATAAACGGGTACAGAAGATGTATACACATATTGACTTAGGACAAATAAAATATCGATTTTCAGCATGTTTTGGGTCTGTATCTTGAAAACATTCTAACTAGGAGTAGTCATGTACAGATCGCTACCAGGACCCAAAAATACCGAATTTTCGGGTGTTTTGAGCTTGAATTTGAGATCTAAACGGGTACAGAAGATGCATGCACATATCGACTTTGGACATTTAAAATATCGATTTTTATTATGTTTTGAGCCTATATTTTGAAAACATTCTAGCACTGAGTAGACATGTACAGATCGTTTCAAGACCCAAATATATCGAATTTTTGGGTGTTTTGCGCCTGAATTTGAGATATCGACTTTGGGCACCTAAAATATCGATTTTTAGCATGTTTTAGACCTATATTTTGAAAATATTCTAGCACTGAGTAGGCATGTACGGATTACTTCTGGGACCCAAAAATATCAAATTTTCGGGTCTTTTGAGCCTGAATTTGAGATATAAACGGGTACAGAAGATGTATACACATATTGACTTTGGGCACCTAAAATATCGATTTTTAGCATGTTTTGGACCTATATTTTGAAAATATTCTAGCACTGAGCAGGCATGTACAGATCGCTTCAGGGACCCCAAAATATCGAATTTTCGGGTGTTTTGAGCCTCAATTTGAGATATAAACGGGTACTGAAGATGCATGCACATATCGACTTTGGACACTTAAATTATCGATTTTTAGCATGTTTTGAGCCTATATTTTGAAAACATTCTAGCACTGAGTAGACATGTACAGATCGCTTCAAGACCCAAATATATCGAATTTTTGGGTGTTTTGCGCCTGAATTTGAGATATCGACTTTGGGCACCTAAAATATCGATTTTTAGCATGTTTTAGACCTATATTTTGAAAATATTCTAGCACTGAGTAGGCATGTACAGATTACTTCTGGGACCCAAAAATATCATATTTTAGGGTCTTTTGAGCCTGAATTTGAGATATAAACGGGTACAGAAGATGTATACACATATTGACTTTGGGCACCTAAAATATCGATTTTTAGCATGTTTTGGACCTATATTTTGAAAATATTCTAGCACTGAGCAGGCATGTACAGATCGCTTCAGGGACCCCAAAATATCGAATTTTCGGGTGTTTGGAGCCTGAATTTGAGATATAAACGGGTACAGAAGATGCATGCACATATCGACTTTTGGGCACCTAAAATATCGATTTTCAGTATGTTTTGGGCCTGTATTTTGAAAATACTCTAACACGGAGTAGGCATGTACAGATCGCTTCAGGGACCCCAAAATATCGCATTTTCGGGTGTTTTAAGCCTGAATTTGAGATATAAACGGGTACTGAAGATGCATGCACATATCGACTTTGGACACTTAAAATATCGATTTTTAGCATGTTTTGAGCCTATATTTTGAAAATATTCTAGCACTGAGTAGGCATGTACAGATCGCTTCTGGGACCCCAAAATATCGAATTTTCGGGTGTTTTGAGCCTGAATTTGAGATATAAACGGGTACAGAAGATGCATGCACATATCGACCTTTGGGCACCTAAAAGATCGATTTTAAGTATGTTTTGGGCCTGTGTTTTGAAATTACTCTAACACGGAGTAGGCATGTACAGATCGCCTATGGGACCCCAAAATATCGAATTTTCGGGAGTTTTGGGCCTGAATCTGAGATAGCGACTTTGGGCACCTAAAATATCGATATTTAGCATGTTTTGGACCTATATTTTGAAAATATTCTAGAACTGAGTAGGCATGAACAGATCGCTTCTGGGACCCCAAAATGTCGAATTTTCGGGTGTTTGGAGCCTGAATTTGAGATATAAACGGGTACACAAGATGCATGTACATATTGCCATTGGGCACCTAAAAGATCATTTTTTCAGCATGTTTTGGGCCTTAATTATGAAAATTCTCTAACACGGAGTAGGCATGTATAGATCGCTTCTGGGACTTCAAAATATCGAATTTTTGGGTGTTTTGAGCCTGAATTTGAGATATAAACGGGTACTGAAGATGCTTTCACATATCAACTTTTGGGCAACTAAAATATCGATTTTTTGCATGTTTTGACCCTTTATTTTGAAAAAATTCTAGCAATGAGTAGGCATATACAGATCGTTTCTGGGACCCCAAAATATCGAATTTTCGGGTGTTTTGAGCCTGAATTTGAGATATAAACGGGTACTGAAGATGCATGCACATATCGACTTTGGACACTTAAAATATCGATTTTTAACATATTTTGAGCCTATATTTTGAAAATATTCTAGCACTGAGTAGGCATGTACAGATCGCTTCAGGGACCCACAAATATCGAATTTTCGGGTGTTTTGACGTTGATTTTGGGATAAAAACGGGTGTAGAAGATGCATACACATATTGACTTTGGGCACCTAAAATATCGATTTTTAGCATGTTATGGGCCTGTATCTGAGTAGGCATGTACAGATCGCTCCTGGGACCCCAAAATATCGAATTTTCGGGTGTTTTGGGCTTGAATTTGAGATATCGAATTTGGGCACCTAAAATATCGATTTTCAGCATGTTTTAGGCCTGTATTTTTAAAATACTCTAACACGGAGTAGGCATGTACAGATCGCTTCAGGGACCCCAAAATATCGAACCTTCAGGTGTTTTCAGCCTGAATTTGAGATATAAACGTGTACTGAAGATGCATCCACATATCGACTTTTGGGCACCGAAAATATCGATTTTGAGCATGTTTTGGGTCAGTATCTTGAAAACATTCTAACTAGGAGTAGGCATGTACAGATCGCTTCCAGGACCCAAAAATCCCGAATTTTCGGGTGTTTTGAGCCTGAATTTTAGATGTAAACGGGTACAGAAGATGCATGCACATATCGACTTTGGACACTTAAAATATCGATTTTTAGCATGTCTTGAGCCTATATTTTGAAAACATTCTAGCACTGAGTTGGCATGTACAGATCGCTTCTAGTCCCAAAAATATCGAATTTTCGGGTGTTTTGGGCCTGAATTTGAGTAATTGACTTTGGGCACCTAAAATATCGATTTTGAGCATGTTTTGGGTCTGTATCTTGAAAACATTCTAACTAGGAGTAGGAATGTACAGATCGCTTCTAGGACCCAAAAATACCGAATTTTCGGGAGATTTGAGACCTAATTTTTTATATAAACGGGTACAGAAGATGCATGCACATATCGACTTTGGACACTTAAAATATCGATTTTTAGCATGTTTTGAGCCTATATTTTGAAAACATTCTAAAACTGAGTTAGATGTACAGATCGCTTCTGGTACCCAAAAATATCGAATTTTCGGGTGTTTTGAGGTTGAATTTGGGATATAAACGGGTGCAGAAGATGAATACACATATTGATTTTGGGCACCTAAAATATCGATTTTCAGCATGTTTTGGGCCTGTATCTGAGTAGGCATGTCCAGATCGCTTCTGGGACCCCAAAATATCGAACTTTCGGGTGTTTGGAGCCTGAATTTGAGATATAAACGGGTACTGAAGATTCATGCACATATCGACTTTTGGGCACCTAAAATATCGATTTTGAGCATGTTTTGGGTCTGTATCTTGAAAACATTCTAACTAGGAGTAGGCATGTACAGATCGCTTCTAGGACCCAAAAATACCGAATTTTCGGCAGTTTTGAGACTTAATTTGAGTTATAAACGGGTACAGAAGTTGCATGCACATATTGACTTGGGGCACCTAAAATATCGATTTTTAGCATGTTTTGGGTCTGTATTTCGAAAATACTCTAATACGGAGTAGGCAGGTACAGATCGCTTCAGAGACCGCAAAATATCGAATTTTCGGGAGTTTTGAGCCTGAATTTGAGATATAAACGGGTACTCAAGATGAATGCACCTATCGACTTTTGGGCACAGAAAATATCGATTTTGAGCATGTTTTGGGTCTGTATCTTGAAAACATTCTAACTAGGAGTAGTCATGTACAGATCGCTACCAGGACCCAAAAATACCGAATTTTCGGGTGTTTTGAGCTTGAATTTGAGATCTAAACGGGTACAGAAGATGCATGCACATATCGACTTTGGACATTTAAAATATCGATTTTTATTATGTTTTGAGCCTATATTTTGAAAACATTCTAGCACTGAGTAGGCATGTACAGATCGCTTCTAGACCCAAATATATCGAATTTTCGGGTGTTTTGCGCCTGAATTTGAGATATCGACTTTGGGCACCTAAAATATCGATTTTTAGCATGTTTTGGACCTATATTTTGAAAATATTCTAGCACTGAGTAGGCATGTACAGATTACTTCTGGGACCCAAAAATATCGAATTTTTGGGTGTTTTGAGCCTGAATTTGAGATATAAACGGGTACAAAAGATGTATACACATATTGACTTTGGGCACCTAAAAAATCGATTTTTAGCATGTTTTGGACCTATATCTTGAAATTATTCTAGCACTGAGTAGGCATGTACAGATCGCTTCCGGGACCCCAACATATCGAATTTTCGGGTGTTTTGAGCCTCAATTTGAGATATAAACGGGTACTGAAGATGCATACACATATCGACTTTGGACACTTAAAATATCGATTTTTAGCATGTTTTGAGCCTGTATTTTGAAAATACTCTAACACGGAGTAGGCATGTACAGATCGCTTCTGGGACCCCAAAATATCGAATTTTCGGGTGTTTTGAGCCTGAATTTGAGATATAAGCGGGTACTGAAGATGCATGCACATATCGACTTTGGACACTTAAAATATCGATTTTTAACATGTTTTGAGCCTATATTTTGAAAATATTCTAGCACTGAGTAAGCATGTACAGATCGCTTCAGGGACCCTAAAAAATCGAATTTTCGGGTGTTTTGAGGTTGATTTTGGGATAAAAACGGGTGCAGAAGATGCATACACATATTGACTTTGGGCACCTAAAATATCGATTTTTAGCATGTTATGGGCCTGTATCTGAGTAGGCATGTACAGATCCCTTCTGGGACCCCAAAATATCGAATTTTCGGGTGTTTTGTGCTTGAATTTGAGATATCGACTGTGGGCTCCTAAAATATCGATTTTCAGCATGTTTTGGGCCTGTATTTTGAAAATACTCTAACACGGAGTAGGCATGTACAGATCGCTTCAGGGACCCCAAAATATCGAACTTTCTGGTGTTTTGAGCCTGAATTTGAGATATAAACGTGTACTGAAGATGCATGCACATATCGACTTTTGGGCACCGAAAATATCGATTTTGAGCATGTTTTGGGTCTGTATCTTGAAAACATTCTAACTAGGAGTAGGCATGTACAGATCGCTTCCCGGACCCAAAAATACCGAATTTTCGGGTGTTTTGAGCCTGAATTTTAGATGTAAACGGGTACAGAAGATGCATGCACATATCGACTTTGGACACTTAAAATATCGATTTTTAGCATGTTTTGAGCCTATATTTTGAAAATATTCTAGCACTGAGTTGGCATGTACAGATCGCTTCTAGTCCCAAAAATATCGAATTTTCGGGTGTTTTGGGCGTGAATTTGAGTAATTGACTTTGGGCACCTAAAATATCGATTTTGAGCATGTTTTGGGTCTGTATCTTGAAAACATTCTAACTAGGAGTAGGAATGTACAGATCGCTTCTAGGACCCAAAAATACCGAATTTTCGGGAGTTTTGAGAACTAATTTTAGATATAAACGGGTACAGAAGATGTATGCACATTTCGATTTTGGACACTTAAAATATCGATTTTTAGCATGTTTTGAGCCTATATTTTGAAAATACTCTAAAACGGAGTAGGCATGTACAGATCGCTTCCAGGAACCAAAAATACCGAATTTTCGGGTATTTTGAGCCTGAATTTGAGATATAAACGGGTACAGAAGATGCATGCACATATCGACTTTGGACACTTAAAATATCGATTTTTAGCATGTTTTGAGCCTATATTTTGAAAACATTCTAAAACTGAGTTAGATGTACAGATCGCTTCTGGTACCCAAAAATATCGAATTTTCGGGTGTTTTGAGGTTGAATTTGGGATATAAACGGGTGCAGAAGATGAATACACATATTGACACTTGGGCTCCTAAAATATCAATTTTCAGCATGTTTTGGGCCTGTATCTGAGTAGGCATGTACAGATCTTATCTGGGACCCCAAAATATCGAACTTTCGGGTGTTTGGATCCTGAATTTGAGATATAAACGGGTACTGAATATGCATGCACATATCGAATTTTGAGCACCTAAAATATCGATTTTGAGCATGTTTTGGGTCTGTATCTTGAAAACATTCTACCTAGGAGTAGGCATGTACAGATCGCTTCTAGGACACAAAAATACCAAAGTTTCGGGTGTATTGAGCCTGAATTTGAGATATAAACGGGTATAGAAGATGCATGCACATATCGACTTTGGACACTTAAAATATCGATTTTCAGCATGTTTTAGGCCTGTATCTGAGTAGACATGTACAGATCGCTTATGGGAACCCAAAATATCGAATTTTCGGGTGTTTGGAGCCTGAATTTGATATATAAACGGGTACAGAAGATGCACGCACATATCGACCTTTGGGTACCTAAAAGATCGATTTTCAGTATGTTTTGGGCCTGTAATTTGAAAATACTCTAACACGTAGTAGGCATGTACAGATCGCATCTGGGACCCCAAAATATCGAATTTTCGGGTGTTTTGGACCTGAATTTGAGATGTCGACTTTGGGCACCTAAAATATCGATTTTTAACATGTTTTGGGCCTATATTTTAAAATATTCTAGCAATGAGTAGGTATGTACAGATTGCTTCTGAGACCCAAAATATCAAATTTTCGGGTGTTTTCAGCCTGAATTTGAGATATAAACGGGTACAGAAGATGCATGCGAATATTGACTTTGGGCACATAAAATATCGATTTTCAGCATGTTTTGGGCCTGTATTTTGAAAATACTCTAACACGGAGTAAGATTGTACAGATCGCTTCTGGGAGCCCAAAATATCGGTTTTTCGGGTGTTTTGAGGCTGCATTAGAGATATAAACGGGTACTGAAGATGCATGCACATATCGACTTTTTGGCAACTAAAAGATCGATTTTCAGTATGTTTTTGGCCTGTATTTTGAAAATACTCTAACACGGAGTAGGCATGTACAGATCGCTTCTGGGACCCCAAAATATCGAATTTTCGGGTGTTTTGGGCCTGAATTTCAGATATATCGAATTTGGGCACCTAAAATATCGATTTTGAGCATGTTTTGGGTCTGTATCTTGAAAACATTCTAACTAGGAGTAGGCATGTACAGATCGCTTCTGGGACTAAAATATACCGAATTTTCGGGTGTTTTGAGCCTGAATTTGAGATATAAACCGATACAGAAGATGCATGCACTTAATGACTTTGGACACTTAAAATATCGATTTTTAGCATGTTTTGAGCCTATATTTTGAAAACATACTTGAACTGAGTATGCATGTTCAGATCGCTTCTGGGACACAAAAATATCGAATTTTCGGGTGTTTTGAGGTTGAATTTGGGATATAAACGGGTGCAGAAGATGCATACACATATTGACTTTGGGCACCTAAAATATCGATTTTCAGCATGTTTTGGGCCTGTATCTGAGTAGGCATGTACAGATCGCTTCTTCGACCCCAAAATATCGAATTTTCGTTTGTTTGAAGCCTGAATTTGAGAAATAAACGGGTACAGAAGATGCTTGCACATATCGACTTTTGCGCACCTAAAAGATCGATTTTCAGTATGTTTTGGGCCTTTTTTTTGAAAATACTCTAACACGGAGTAGGCATGTACAGATCGCTTCTGGGACCTCAAAATATCGAATTTTCGGGTGTTTGGAGCCTGAATTTGAGATATAAACGGGTACAGAAGATGCATCCACATATTGACTTTGGACACTTAAAATATCGATTTTGAGCATGTTTTGGGTCTGTATCTTGAAAACATTCTAACTAGGAGTTGGCATGTACAGATCGCTTCTAGGACCCAAAAATACCGAATTTTCGGGAGTTTTGAGACTTAATTTGATATATAAACGGGTACAGAAGATTCATGCACATATTGACTTTGGGCACCTAAAATATCGATTTTCAGCATGTTTTGGGCCTGTATTTTGAAAATACTCTAACACGGAGTAGGCATGTACAGATCGCTTCAGAGACCCCAAAATATCGAATTTTCGGGTGTTTTGAGCCTGAATTTGAGATATAAACGGGTACTGAAGATGAATGCACATATCGACTTTTGGGCACCGAAAATATCGATTTTGAGCATGTTTTGGTACTGTATCTTGAAAACATTCTAACTAGGAGTAGGCATGTACATATCGCTTCCAGGACCCAAAAAATACCGAATTTTCGGGTGTTTTGACCCTGAATTTGAGATATAAACGGGTACAGAAGATGCATGCACATATCGACTTTGGACACTTAAAATATCGATTTTTAGCATGTTTTGAACCTATATTTTGAAAACATTCTAGCACTGAGTAGGCATGTACAGATCGCTTTTAGACCCAAAAATATCGAATTTTTGGATGTTTTGGGCCTGAATTTGAATAATCGACTTTGGGCAACTAAAATATCGATTTTTAGCATGTTTTGGACCTATATTTTGAAAATATTCTAGCACTGAGTAGGCATGTTCAGATCGCTTCTGGGACTCAAAAACATCGAATTTTCGGGTGTTTTGAGCCAGAATTTGAGATATAAACGGGTACAGAAGATACATGCACATATTGACTTTGGGCACCTAAAATATCGATTTATAGCATGTTTTGGGCCTGTATTTTGAAAATACTCTAACACGGAGTAGGCATGTACTGATCGCTTCTGGGACCCCAAAATATCGAATTTTCTGGTGTTTTGGACCTGAATTTGAGATATCGACTTTGGGCACCTAAAATATCGATTTTCAGTATGTTTTGGGCCTGTATTTTGAAAATACTCTAACACGGAGTAGGCATGTACAGATCGCTTCTGGGACCCCAAAATATCGAGTTTTCGGGTGTTTTGACCCTGAATTTGAGATATAAACGGGTACTGAAGATACATGCACATATTGACTTTTGGGCACCTAAATTATCGATTTCCAGCATGTTTTGGGTCTGTATCTTGAAAACATTCTAACTAGGAGTAGGTATGTACAGATCGCTTCTAGGACCCAAAAAAAACGAATTTTCGGGTGTTTTGAGCCTGAATTCGAGATGTAAACTGGTTCAGAAGATACATGCACTTATCGACCTTGGACATTTAAAATATCGATTTTTAGCATATTTTGAGCCTATATATTTAAAAATTTCTAGCATTGAGTAGGCATGTACTGATCGCTTCTGGGACCCAAAAATATCGAATTTTCGGATGTTTTAAGGTTGAATTTGGGATATAAACAGATGCAGAAGATGCATATACATATTGACTTTGGGCACCTAAAATATCGATTTTCAGTATGTTTTGGGCCTGAATCTGAGTAGGCATGTAAAGTTTGCTTATTCAACCCTAAAATTATCGACTTTTTGGGGTGTTTGGAGCCTGAATTTGAGATATAAACGGGTACAGAAGATGCATGCACATATCGACTTTTGGGCACCTAAAAGATCGATTTTCAGTATGTTTTGGGCCTGTATTTTGAAAATACTCTAACACGGAGTAGGCATGTACAGATCGCTTCTGGAACCCCAAAATATCGAATTATCGGGTGTTTTGGACCTGAATTTGAGATATCGACTTTGGGCACCTAAAATATCGATTTTCAGCATGTTTTGGGCCTGTATCTGAGTAGGCATGTACAAATCGCTTATGGGAACCCAAAATATTGAATTTTCGCGTGTTTGGAGCAAGAATTTCGGATATAAACTGGTGCAGAAGATGCATACACATATTGACTTTGGGCACCTAAAATATCGATTTTCAGCTTGTTTTGGGCCTGTATCTGAGTATGCATGTACAGATCGCTTCTAGGACCCCAAAATACCGATCTTTCGGGTGTTTTGACCCTCAATTTGAGATGTAAACGGGTACAGAACGTAACAGAAGATGCATGCACATATCGACTTTTTGGCACCAAAAAGATCGATTTTTAGTATGTTTTGGGCCTGTATTTTGAAAATACTCTAACACGGAGTAGGCATGTACAGATCGCTTCTGGGACCCCAAAATATCGAATTTTCGGGTGTTTGGAGCCTGAATTTGAGATATAAACGGGTACAGAAGATGCATGCACATATCGACTTTTGCACACCTAAAAGATCGATTTTCAGTATGTTTTGGACATGTATTTTGAAAATACTCTAACACGGAGTAGGCATGTACAGATCGCTTCTGGGACCCCAAAATATCGAATTTTCAGGTGTTTGGAGCTAAAATTTGAGATATAAACGGGTACAGAAAATGCATGCACATATCGACTTTTGGGCACCTAAAATATCGATTTTTAGCATGTTTGGACCTATATTTTGAAAATATTCTAGCACTAAATAGGCTTGTACAGATAGCTTCTGGGACCCAAAAATACCGAATTTTCGGGTGTTTTGAGCCTGAATTTGAGATATAAACCGGTACAGAAAATGCATGCACATATTGACTTTGGACACTTAAAATATCGATTTATAGCATGTTTTGAGCCTAAATTTTGCGAACATTCTAGCACTTTGTAGGCATGTACTGATCGCTTCTGGGACCCAAAAATATCGAATTTTCGGGTGTTTTGGGCCTGAATTTGAGATATCGACTTTGGGCACCTAAAATATCGATTTTTAGCATGTTTTAGACCTATATTTTGAAATTATTCTAGCAATGAGTAGGTATGTACAGATTGCTTCCAGGACCCAAAAATACCGAACTTTCGGGTGTTTTGAGCCTGAATTTGAGAAATAAACGGGTACACAAGATGCATGCACATATCGACTTTGAACACTTAAAATATCGATTTCTAGAATGTTTTGAGCCTAAATTTTGCGAACATTCTAGCACTTTGTAGGCATGTACTGATCGCTTCTGGGACCCAAAAATATCGAATTTTCGGGTGTTTTGGGCCTGAATTTGAGATATCGACTTTGGGCACCTAAAATATCGATTTTGAGCATGATTTGTGTCTGTATCTTGAAATAATTCTAAATAGGAGTAGGCATGTACAGATCGCTTCTAAGACCCACTAATACCGAATTTTCGGGTGTTTTGAGGCTGAATTTGGGATATAAACGGGTGCAGAAGATGCATACACATATTGACTTTGAGCACCTAAAATATCTATTTTCAGCATGTTTTAGGCCTGTATCTGAGTAGGCATGTACAAATCGCTTATGGAAACCCAAAATATTGAATTTTCGGGTGTTTGGAGCTTGAATTTCGGATATAAACTGGTGCAGAAGATGCATACACATATTGACTTTGTGCACTTAAAATATCGATTTTCAGCTTGTTTTGGGCCTGTATCTGAGTATGCATGTACAGATCGCTTCTAGGACCCCAAAATACCGATCTTTCGGGTGTTTCGACCCTCAATTTGAGATATAAACGGGTACAGAACGTAACAGAAGATGCATGCACATATCAACTTTTTGGCACCTAAAAGATCGATTTTCAGTATGGTTTGGGCCTGTATTTTGAAGATACTCTAACAAGGAGTAGGCATGTACAGATCGCTTCTGGGACCCCAAAATATCGAATTTTCGGGTGTTTTGGGCCTGAATTTGTGATATCGACTTTGGGCACCTAATATATCGATTTTTAGCATGTTTTGGACCTATATTTTGAAAATATTCCAGCACGGAGTAGGCATGTACAGATCGCTTCTGGGACCTAAAAATATCGAAGTTTATGGTGTTTTGAGGTTGAATTTGGGGTATAAACGGGTGCAGAAGATGCATACACATATTAACCTTGGGCACCTAAAATATCGATTTTCAGCATGTTTTGGGCCTGTATCTGACAAGGCATGTACAGATCGCTTCTTCGACTCCAAAATATCGAATTTTCGGGTGTTTGGAGCCTGAATTTGAGATATAAACGGGTACAGAAGATGCATGCACATATCGACTTTTGCACACCTAAAAGATCGATTTTTAGTATATTTTGGACCTGTATTTTGAAAATACTCTAACACGGAGTAGGCATGTACAGATTGCTTCTGGGACCCCAAAATATCGAATTTTCGGGTGTTTGGAGCTTGAATTTGAGATATAAACGGGTACAGAAGATGCATGCACATATCGACTTTTGGGCACCTAAAAGATCGATTTTCAGTATGTTTTGGGCCTGTAATTTGAAAATACTCTAACACGGAGTAGGCATGTACAGATCGCTTCTGGGACCTAAAAATATCGAATTTTGGGGTGTTTTGAGGTTGAATTTCGGGTATAAACGGGTGCAGAAGATGCATACACATATTAAACTTGGGCACCTAAAATATCGATTTTCAGCATGTTTTGGGCCTGTATCTGACAAGGCATGTACAGATCGCTTCTTCGACCCCAAAATATCGAATTTTCGGGTGTTTGGAGCTAGAATTTGAGATATAAACGGGTACAGAAAATGCATGCACATATCGACTTTTGGGCACCTAAAATATCGATTTTTAGCATGTTTGGACCTATATTTTGAAAATATTCTAGCACTAAATAGGCTTGTACAGATCGCTTCTGGGACCCAAAAATACCGAATTTTCGGGTGTTTTGAGCCTGAATTTGAGATATAAACCGGTACAGAAAATGCATGCACATATTGATTTTGGACACTTAAAATATCGATTTATAGCATGTTTTGAGCCTAAATTTTGCGAACATTCTAGCACTTTGTAGGCATGTACTGATCGCTTCTGGGACCCAAAAATATCGAATTTTCGGGTGTTTTGGGCCTGAATTTGAGATATCGACTTTGGGCACCTAAAATATCGATTTTTAGCATGTTTTAGACCTATATTTTGAAATTATTCTAGCAATGAGTAGGTATGTACAGATTGCTTCCAGGACCCAAAAATACCGAACTTTCGGGTGTTTTGAGCCTGAATTTGAGAAATAAACGGGTACACAAGATGCATGCACATATCGACTTTGAACACTTAAAATATCGATTTCTAGAATGTTTTGAGCCTAAATTTTGCGAACATTCTAGCACTTTGTAGGCATGTACTGATCGCTTCTGGGACCCAAAAATATTGAATTTTCGGGTGTTTTGGGCCTGAATTTGAGATATCGACTTTGGGCACCTAAAATATCGATTTTGAGCATGATTTGTGTCTGTATCTTGAAAACATTCTAACTAGGAGTAGGCATGTACAGATCGCTTCTAGGACCCACTAATACCGAATTTTCGGGTGTTTTGAGGCTGAATTTGGGATATAAACGGGTGCAGAAGATGCATACACATATTGACTTTGAGCACCTAAAATATCGATTTTCAGCATGTTTTGGGCCTGTATCTGAGTAGGCATGTACAAATCGCTTATGGAAACCCAAAATATTGAATTTTCGGGTGTTTGGAGCTTGAATTTCGGATATAAACTGGTGCAGAAGATGCATACACATATTGACTTTGTGCACTTAAAATATCGATTTTCAGCTTGTTTTGGGCCTGTATCTGAGTATGCATGTACAGATCGCTTCTAGGACCCCAAAATACCGATCTTTCGGGTGTTTCGACCCTCAATTTGAGATATAAACGGGTACAGAACGTAACAGAAGATGCATGCACATATCAACTTTTTGGCACCTAAAAGATCGATTTTCAGTATGGTTTGGGCCTGTATTTTGAAGATACTCTAACAAGGAGTAGGCATGTACAGATCGCTTCTGGGACCCCAAAATATCGAATTTTCGGGTGTTTTGGGCCTGAATTTGTGATATCGACTTTGGGCACCTAATATATCGATTTTTAGCATGTTTTGGACCTATATTTTGAAAATATTCCAGCACGGAGTAGGCATGTACAGATCGCTTCTGGGACCTAAAAATATCGAATTTTGTGGTGTTTTGAGGTTGAATTTGGGGTATAAACGGGTGCAGAAGATGCATACACATATTAACCTTTGGCACCTAAAATATCGATTTTCAGCATGTTTTGGGCCTGTATCTGACAAGGCATGTACAGATCGCTTCTTCGACTCCAAAATATCGAATTTTCGGGTGTTTGGAGCCTGAATTTGAGATATAAACGGGTACAGAAGATGCATGCACATATCGACTTTTGCACACCTAAAAGATCGATTTTCAGTATGTTTTGGACCTGTATTTTGAAAATACTCTAACACGGAGTAGGCATGTACAGATTGCTTCTGGGACCCCAAAATATCGAATTTTCGGGTGTTTGGAGCTTGAATTTGAGATATAAACGGGTACAGAAGATGCATGCACATATCGACTTTTGGGCACCTAAAAGATCGATTTTCAGTATGTTTTGGGCCTGTAATTTGAAAATACTCTAACACGGAGTAGGCATGTACAGATCGCTTCTGGGACCAAAAAATATCGAATTTTGGGGTGTTTTGAGGTTGAATTTCGGGTATAAACGGGTGCAGAAGATGCATACACATATACCTTGGGCACCTAAAATATCGATTTTCAGCATGTTTTGGGCCTGTATCAGACAAGGCATGTACAGATCGCTTCTTCGACCCCAAAATATCGAATTTTCGGGTGTTTGGAGCCTGAATTTGAGATATAAACGAGTACAGAAGATGCATGCACATATCGACTTTTGCACACCTAAAGATCGATTTTCAGTATGTTTTGGACCTGTATTTTGAAAATACTCTAACACGGAGTAGGCATGTACAGATCGCTTCTGGGACCCCAAAATATTGAATTTTCGGGTGTTTTGGGCCTAAATTTCAGATATCGACTTTGGGCACCTAAAATATCGATTTTTAGCATGTTTTGGACCTATATTTTGAAAATATTCTAGCACTAAATAGGCTTGTACAGATCGCTTCTGGGACCCAAAAATACCGAATTTTCGGGTGTTTTGAGCCTGAATTTGAGATATAAACCGGTACAGAAAATGCATGCATATATTGACTTTGGACACTTAAAATATCGATTTATAGCATGTTTTGAGCCTATATTTTGAAAACATTCTTGAACTGAGTAGGCATGTTCAGATCGCTTCTGGGACCCAAAAATATCGAATTTTCGGGTGATTTGGGCCTGAATTTGAGATATCAACTTTGGGCACCTAAAATATCGATTTTTAGCATGTTTTGGACCTATATTTTGAAATTATTCTAGCAATGAGTAGGTATGTACAGATCGCTTCCAGGACCCAAAAATACCGAACTTTCGGGTGTTTTGATCCTGAATTTGAGAAATAAACGGGTACACAAGATGCATGCACATATCGACTTTGAACACTTAAAATATCGATTTCTAGAATGTTTTGAGCCTAAATTTTGCGAACATTCTAGCACTTTGTAGGCATGTACTGATCGCTTCTGGGACCCAAAAATATCGAATTTTCGGGTGTTTTGGGCCTGAATTTGAGATATCGACTTTGGGCACCTAAAATATCGATTTTGAGCATGATTTGTGTCTGTATCTTGAAAACATTCTAACTAGGAGTAGGCATGTACAGATCGCTTCTAGGACCCACTAATACCGAATTTTCGGGTGTTTTGAGCCTCAATTTGAGATATAAACGGGTACAGAAGATGCATGCACATATCGATATTTGCACACCTAAAAGATCGATTTTCAGTATGTTTTGGACCTGTATTTTGAAAATACTCTAACACGGAGTAGGCATGTACAGATCGCTTCTGGGACCCCAAAATATCGAATTTTCAGGTGTTTGGAGCTAGAATTTGAGATATAAACGGGTACAGAAAATGCATGCACATATCGACTTTTGGGCACCTATAATATCGATTTTTAGCATGTTTGGACCTATATTTTGAAAATATTCTAGCACTAAATAGGCTTGTACAGATCGCTTCTGGGACCCAAAAATACCGAATTTTCGGGTGTTTTGAGCCTGAATTTGAGATATAAACCGGTACAGAAAATGCATGCACATATTGACTTTGGACACTTAAAATATCGATTTATAGCATGTTTTGAGCCTAAATTTTGCGAACATTCTAGCACTTTGTAGGCATGTACTGATCGCTTCTGGGACCCAAAAATATCGAATTTTCGGGTGTTTTGGGCCTGAATTTGAGATATCGACTTTGGGCACCTAAAATATCGATTTTTAGCATGTTTTAGACCTATATTTTGAAATTATTCTAGCAATGAGTAGGTATGTACAGATCGCTTCCAGGACCCAAAAATACCGAACTTTCGGGTGTTTTGAGCCTGAATTTGAGAAATAAACGGGTACACAAGATGCATGCACATATCGACTTTGAACACTTAAAATATCGATTTCTAGAATGTTTTGAGCCTAAATTTTGCGAACATTCTAGCACTTTGTAGGCATGTACTGATCGCTTCTGGGACCCAAAAATATCGAATTTTCGGCTGTTTTGGGCCTGAATTTGAGATATCGACTATGGGCACCTAAAATATCGATTTTGAGCATGATTTGTGTCTGTATCTTGAAAACATTCTAACTAGGAGTAGGCATGTACAGATCGCTTCTAGGACCCACTAATACCGAATTTTCGGGTGTTTTGAGGCTGAATTTGGGATATAAACGGGTGCTGAAGATGCATAAACATATTGACTTTGAGCAACTAAAATATCGATTTTCAGCATGTTTTGGGCCTGTATCCGAGTAGGCATGTACAAATCGCTTATGGAAACCCAAAATATTGAATTTTCGGGTGTTTGGAGCTTGAATTTCGGATATAAACTGGTGCAGAAGATGCATACACATATTGACTTTTTGCACCTAAAATATCGATTTTCAGCTTGTTTTGGGCCTGTATCTGAGTATGCATGTACAGATCGCTTCTAGGACCCCAAAATACCGATCTTTCGGGTGTTTCGACCCTCAATTTGAGATATAAACGGGTACAGAACGTAACAGAAGATGCATGCACATATCAACTTTTTGGCACCTAAAAGATCGATTTTCAGTATGGTTTGGGCCTGTATTTTGAAAATACTCTAACAAGGAGTAGGCATGTACAGATCGCTTCTGGGACTCCAAAATATCGAATTTTCGGGTGTTTGGAGCCTGAATTTGAGATATAAACGGGTACAGAAGATGCATGCACATATCGACTTTTGCACACCTAAAAGATCGATTTTCAGTATGTTTTGGACCTGTATTTTGAAAATACTCTAACACGGAGTAGGCATGTACAGATTGCTTCTGGGACCCCAAAATATCGAATTTTCGGGTGTTTGGAGCTTGAATTTGAGATATAAACGGGTACAGAAGATGCATGCACATATCGACTTTTGGGCACCTAAAAGATCGATTTTCAGTATGTTTTGGGCCTGTAATTTGAAAATACTCTAACACGGAGTAGGCATGTACAGATCGCTTCTGGGACCTAAAAATATCGAATTTTGGGGTGTTTTGAGGTTGAATTTCGGGTATAAACGGGTGCAGAAGATGCATACACATATTAACCTTGGGCACCTAAAATATCGATTTTCAGCATGTTTTGGGCCTGTATCTGACAAGGCATGTACAGATCGCTTCTTCGACCCCAAAATATCGAATTTTCGGGTGTTTGGAGCCTGAATTTGAGATATAAACGGGTACAGAAGATGCATGCACATATCGACTTTTGCACACCTAAAAGATCGATTTTCAGTATGTTTTGGACCTGTATTTTGAAAATACTCTAACACGGAGTAGGCATGTACAGATCGCTTCTGGGACCCCAAAATATTGAATTTTCGGGTGTTTTGGGCCTGAATTTCAGATATCGACTTTGGGCACCTAAAATATCGATTTTTAGCATGATTTGTGTCTGTATCTTGAAAACATTCTAACTAGGAGTAGGCATGTACAGATCGCTTCTAGGACCCACTAATACCGAATTTTCGGGTGTTTTGAGCCTCAATTTGAGATATAAACGGGTACAGAAGATGCATGCACGGAGTAGGCATGTACAGATCGCTTCTGGGACCCCAAAATATCGAATGTTCGGGTGTTTTGGGCCTGAATTTCAGATATCGACTTTGGGCACCTAAAATATCGATTTTTAGCATGTTTTGGGCCTATATTTTGAAATAATTTTAGCAATGAGTAGGTATGTACAGATCGCATCCAGGTCCCAAAAATACCGAACTTTTGGGTGTTTTGAGCCTGAATTTGAGAAATAAACGGGTACAGAAGATGCATGCACATATCGACTTTGAACACTTAAAATATCGATTTTTAGAATGTTTTGAGCCTATATTTTGAGAACATTCTAGCACTTTGTAGGCATGTACAGATCGCTTCTGGGACCCCAAAATATCGAATTTTCGGGTGTTTTGGGCCTGAATTTGAGATATCGACTTTGGGCACTTAAAATATCGATTTTGAGCATGTTTTGTGTCTGTATCTTGAAAACATTCTAACTAGGAGTAGGCATGTACAGATCGCTTCTAGGACCCACAAATACCGAATTTTCGGGTGTTTTGAGCCTCAATTTGAGATTTAAACGGGTACAGAAGATGTATGCACATATCGACTTTGGACACTTAAAATATCGATTTTAACATCTTTTTGAGCCTATTTTTGAAAACATTCTAGCACTGAGTAGGCATGTACAGATCGCTTCTTGGACCCAAAAATATCGAATTTTCGGGTGTATTGAGCTGTACTGAGGATGTCTCAGTATCTCTTTTCAGTTAAGGTCGACCCTTAAAAGCCCGGGTTCGATTCCCGACACGGGAATCATGTATTGAGAATCTCTCAGTATCTCCTCTACACAGTTTCTGTAAACCTTTTAATTTTATGATTAGTATTTGTGATAAATTGGGGTGATATGTATGAATTTCTGATATATTTGTGTATTGCTTCTGTTAAAGAATATTGTTATTGTTAAACGATAATTTTGTATAATGTGTGACGTGTAGGTGTAGAGTGGATCTTGTCGATCCCACCAACTCAAGGTAGTGGCAGCCGTTTGCCTTTACCCTCAGTCAGACGTAGACCTTGAATACGTACTCTCGCCAGCGGTGATGGTTTAAGTGGGAATTTATAGGAATTTGGTGATAATTTTGCATGTTTGTGGGAGCAACATTTCGGGTAAGTTAGTGTTCGCTGTTTGCAGTGAAGTGTTGTGACGACAGTGTTTATTAGTGATAAATTGTGTTTTAATGTCAGTATCTCATGATCTATAGAAATTAATTACGTTAATTATTATTTTTATAGTTGTACTATCTATGTGGATTCGTGTGGTATTGTCTTGTCTATAATAACCATTAATTTAGGTATTGCGTTGCAGTGCTTGTGCAACCTGAGGGTCATGGATTTGATGATTGCTGTTCGAGCAGGCAGTATGGCTGGCGCATTTCACCAGTGCGATGTAGTGGAGGCACTGTGTGAGTTTTTTGGTGTTTGTGATAATGCATATAGTATGTTTAGTGATATATTTATATGAATAGTTCATTAAATATCGATTATTAGCTCCATGTATTATTCTGTACGATTGTTCACAGGTTGGACCTTACAATAAAGAGTGTTACTGCCAGTGCTATCTTCCATCACCTGGTGAAACAGTCCAACACAAGCCCCAGTCAAAATGGACCAGGATCTGAAGGACAGCCGTGCTGTTGCCAAGCGCAAGTTTACGCGGAAAGTAAACCTGCTGAGGGAGGCACATTCGCAGAATGATCTAATGGCAGTATTGCAAGATATTTACAGTGATATTTTAGTGCAGTTCAAAGTGATGGAAGAGATCAATGAAAAGTTGGTAAAGTCTCTTAATTCCAGTGATGAGAACTATGACAAGATGATTGATGAACTTGAGATTTACATTACGGACGTTGAAAGAGTGAAAAACGATGCACATGCAATGATTTCTAAACCTGTAAGTGATTTGCCTAAACTTAGGGTGCTGAGATGAACACGGTCACGATGGTTAGCCACATAGAAAAACTCCTTCTTGCCGTTCAGAAAAGGGAATGGGTGAACATTTTACAAGCTATTACGAATAAAGATAAGTTATTCAGTGAGCTACTACAATATTTGTTGAAAGAAAAGCAGGCACTAGAGTACATGAATTCTGATGTGAGAGTAACTGACAATGCTAGTAAAGCGCGAGTGCATGCCACGAGTTTTGACAGTGAACCTGAATCCTTGACTACTGCAGTAACTAAACTTCAGGGGAAACAAGAGAAAATAGAGGAGTGCATGATTAATCTAACTAAACAAATGTCAACTTTAGCTGAAAATATCCAGAGGACTGAAACTGGAGTGAAGAATTCTAGCGAATGTTGGTACCATGGCACAAATGCTCACGACATCACAAAGTGCTCAGGGTTTCAAAGGCTTGCCAACAATGATAAAATGGATGCTGTGCGGCAAATGGGAGCATGTTTCCGCTGTTTACGTTTAGGACATGTAGGACGTCAGTGCACTCGAAGTGTATCATGTAGTGAATGTGGTAGAAATCACCACTGGATGATCCACAGTTGCCTTTCAAAGCCAGAAGCGCACGCTAGTAGTAATGTACTGTCCTGGAGCAAGGCACTTTTGATGATAAGTTCTGTTTACAGTAATGCCTATCCGATAACAACACTGTGGGACCCGGGTAGTGATATGAATCTAATTACTAATCGCATGGCTAAGCATTTAGGCTTAAAAGGAAGAAGTATAAGTCTGGAGGTCACTAGAGTTGGAAATGTATGCAGCAAGTTTGAAACATTAGAATATAACGTACCACTTAATGATTGTCATGGTAATATACACAACGTCAGAGCGTGTGGTATTTCTGAAATCACATCAGAAGCGCGTCCAGTAGACACAACCAGCGTGGCAGCTCTTTGGGGAATCCAGGACAAGGACATCGCACGCCCACATGGTAAAATTGATCTATTGATAGGTACAGATTATTGCAAGTTATTCCCATCAGTTCTGCAAACCGTAGGTGACCTCCAACTTATGCAAGGTCCCTTTGGGTACTGTATTAGAGGTTCACACCCCTTGTTAAATGTCGATTCTGTTAACAATAGTTATGTATATGTAAGGGTGAATCATTTGGCCGGTGTATCCCATGTTAACGATTTACATGTAGAGCCAAAGGAAAGTGTGACAAAAAGACTGCAGGCTTTCTTCGATGTCGAGAGTCTAGGAATCCATTTTAACCCTAAATGTGGGACCCCAAAATATCGATTTTTCGGGTGTTTTGGGCCTGAATTCAGGATCAAAACACCCGAAAATTCGGTATTTTTGGGTCCTAGAAGCGATCTGTAAATGCCTACTCCTAGTTAGAATGTTTTCAAGATACAGACCCAAAACATACTGAAAATCAATATTTTAGGTGACCAAAGTCAATATGTGTATGCATCTTCTGCACCCGTCTATATCCCAAATTCAACCTCAAATCACCCGAAAAGTCGATATTTTTGGGTCCCAGAAGCGATCTGTACATGCCTACTCAGTGCTAGCATGTTCTCAAAATATAGGCTCAAAACATGCTAAAAATCGATATTTTAAGTGTCCAAAGTCGATATGTGCATGCATCTTCTGTTCCCGTTTATATCTCAAATTCAGGCTCCAAACAACCGAAAAATCGATATTTTGGGGTCCCAGAAGCGATCTGTACATGCCTACTCAGTGCTAGAATATTTTCAAAATATAGGCCCAAAACATGCTAAAAATCGATATTTTAGTTGCCCAAAGTCGTTATCTCAAATTCAGGCCCAAAACACCCTTAAATTTGATATTTTGGGGTCCCAGAAGCGATCTGTACATGCCTACTCCGTGTTAGAGTATTTTCAAAATTCAGGCCTAAAACATACTAAAAATCAATCTTTTAGGTGCCCAAAAGTCGATATATTCATGCATCTTCTTTACCTGTTTATATCTCAAATTCAGGCTCCAAACACCAGAAAATTTGATATTTTGGGGTCCCAGAAGCGATCTGTACATGCCTACTCAGATACAGGCCGAAAACATGCTGAAAATCGATATTTTAGATGCCCAAAGTCAATATGTGCAGGCATCTTCTGTACCCGTTTATATCTCAAATTCAGTCTCAAAACACCCGAAAAAAAGATATTTTGAGATCCCAGAATCGATCTGTGCATGCCTACTCCGTGCTAGAGTATTTTCAAAATGCAGGCCCAAAACATACTGAAAATCGATCTTTTAGGTGCCCAAAAGTCGATATGTGCATGCATCTTCTGTAACCGTTTATACCTCAGATTCAGGCTCCAAAAACCAAAAAAATCGATATTTTTGGGTCCCAAAAGCGATCTGTACATGTCTACTCTTAGTTAGAATGTTTTCAAGATACAGACCTAAAACATGCTAAAAATCGATATGGTATGTGCCCAAAAGTCGATATGTGAATGCATCTTCAGTACCCGTTTATATCTCAAATTCAGGCTCCAAACACCCGAAAATTCGATATTTTGGGGTCCCAGAAGCGATCTGTACATGCCTACTCGGTGCTAGAATATTTTCAAAATATAGGTCCAAAAAATGCTAAAATCAATATTTTAGGTGCCCAAATTCGATATCTCAAATTCAGGCTCCAAACACCCGAAAACTCGATATTTTGGGGTCCCAGAAGCGATCTGTACATGCCTACTCAGATTCAGGTCCAAAACATGCTGAAAATCGATATTTTAGGTGCCCAAAGTCAATATGTGCATGTATCATCTGTACCCGTTTGTATCTCAAATTCAGGCTCAAAACACCCGAGAATTCAATATTTTGGGGTCCCAGAAGCGATCTGTACATGCCTACTCCGTGTTAGAGTATTTTCAAAATGCATGCCCAAAACATGCTATAATTCGAAATTTTAGGTGCCCAAAGTCAATATGTGCATGTATCTTCTGTACCCGTTTATATCTCAAATTCAGGCTCAAAACACCCGAAAATTCGAAATTTTGGGATTCCAGAAGCGATCTGTACATGCCTACTCGGTGCTAGAATATTTTCAAAATATAGGCCCAAAACATGCTAAAAATCGATATTTTAGATACTTAAAGTCGATATCTCAAATTCAGCCTCCAAACACCCGAAAATTCGATATTTTGGGGTCCCATAAGCGATCTGTACATGCTTACTCCGTGTTAGAGTATTTTCAAAATACAGGCCCAAAACATACTGAAAATTGATCTTTTAGGTGCCTAAAGTCAATATGTGTATGCCTCTTCTGCACCCGTTTATATCCCAAATTCAGGCTCCAAACACACGAAAATTCGATATTTTGGGGTCCCAGAAGCGATCTCTACATGCCTACTCAGATACAGGCCCAAACATGCTGAAAATCGATATTTTAGGTGCCCAAAGTAAATATGAGTATGCATCTTCTGCACCCGTTTAAATCTCAAATGCAGGCTCCAAATACCAGAAAACTCGATATTTTGGAGTCCCAGAAGCGATCTGTACATGCCTACTCACTGCTAGAATATTTTCAAAATATATGCCCAAAGCATGCTAAAAATTGATATTTCAGGTGCCCAAAGTCGATATCTCAAATTCGGGCCCAAAACACCCGAAAAATTCGATATTTTGGGGTCCTAGAAGCGATCTGTACATGCCTACTCCATGTTAGAGTATTTTCAAAATACAGGCCAAAAACATCCTGATAATCGATATTTTACGTGCCCAAAGTCAATATGTGCATGCATCTTCTGTACCCGTTTATATCTCAAATTCAGGTTAAAAACACCCGAAAATTCGTAATTTTGGAGTCCCATAAGCGATCTGTACATGCCTACTCAGTGCTAGAATATTTTCAAAATATATGCCCAAAACATGCTAAAAATAGAAATTTTAGGTGCCCAAAGTCGATATCTCAAATTCAGGCCCAAAACACACGAAAATTCGATATTTTGGGGTCCCAAAAGCGATCTGTACATGCCTACTCCGTGTTAGAGTATTTTCAAATTACAGGCCCAAAACATAATGAAAATCGATCTTTTAGGTGCCCAAAAGTCGATATGTGCATGTATCTTCTGTACCCGTTTTTATCTCAAATTCAGGCTACAAACACCCAAAAATTCGATATTTTGGGGTCCCAAAAGCGATCTGTACATTCCTACTCGGTGCTAGAATATTTTCAAAATAAAGATCCAAAACATGCTAAAAATCAATATTTTAAGTGCCCAAAGTCGATATCTCAAATTCAGGCTCCAAACACCCGAAAATTCGATATTTTGGGGTCCCAGAAGCGATCTGTACATGCCTACTCAGATACAGGCCCAAAACATGCTGAAAATCGATATTTTAGGTGCCCAAAGTCAATATGTGCATGTATCTTCTGTACCCGTTTATATCTCAAATTCAGGCTCAAAACACCCGAGAATTCAATATTTTGGGGTCCCAGAAGCGATCTGTACATGCCTACTCCGTGTTAGAGTATTTACAAAATGCATGCCCAAAACATGCTAAAAATCGATATTTTAGGTGCCCAAAGTCAATATGTGCATGTATCTTCTGTACCCGTTTATATCTCAAATTCAGGCTCAAAACACCCGAGAATTCGATATTTTGGGGTCCCAGAAGCGATCTGTACATGCCTACTCGGTGCTAGAATATTTTCAAAATATAGGCCCAAAACATGCTAAAAATCCATATTTTAGGTGCTCAAAGTCGAAATCTCAAATTCAGGCTCCAAACACCCGAAAATTCGATATTTTGGGGTCCCAGAAATGACCTGTACATGCTTACTCCGTGTTAGAGTATTTTCAAAATACAGGCCCAAAACATACTGAAAATCGATCTTGTAGGTGCTTAAAGTCAATATGTGTATGTCTCTTCTGCACCCGTTTATATCCCAAATTCAGGCTCCAAACACACGAAAATTCGATATTTTGGGGTCCCAGAAGCGATCTCTACATGCCTACTCAGATACAGGCCAAAACATGCTGAAAATCGATATTTTAGGTGCCCAAAGTGAATATGAGTATGCATCTTCTGCACCCGTTTATATCTCAAATGCAGGCTCCAAACACCAGAAAACTCGATATTTTGGAGTCCCAGAAGCGATCTGTACATGCCTACTCACTGCTAGAAAATTTTCAAAATATATGCACAAAGCATGCTAGAAATTGATATTTTAGGTGCCCAAAGTCGATATTTCAAATTCAGGCCCAAAACACCCGAAAAATTCGATATTTTGGGGTCCTAGAAGCGATCCGTACATGCCTTCTCCATGTTAGAGTGTTTTCAAAATACAGGCCCAAAACATCCTGATAATCGATATTTTACGTGCCCAAAGTCAATATGTGCATGCATCTTCTGTACCCGTTTATATCTCAAAATTCAGGCTCAAAACTCCCGAAAATTCGATATTTTGGAGTCCCAGAAGCGATCTTTACATGCCTACTCAGTGCTAGAATATTTTCAAAATATATGCCCAAAACATGTTAAAAATAGAAATTTTAGGTGCCCAAAGTCGATATCTCAAATTCAGGCCCAAAACACACGAAAATTCGATATTTTGGGGTCCCAAAAGCTATCTGTACATGCCTACTCAGTGTTAGAGTATTTTCAAATTACAGGCCCAAAACATAATGAAAATCGATCTTTTAGGTGCCCAAAAGTCGATATGTGCATGTATCTTCTGTACTCGTTTTTATCTCAAATTCAGGCTCCAAACACCCAAAAATTCGATATTTTGGGGTCCCAAAAGCGATCTGTACATTCCTACTCGGTGCTAGAATATTTTCAAAATATAGGTCCAAAACATGCTAAAAATCAATATTTTAAGTGCCCAAAGTCGATATCTCAAATTCAGGCTCCAAACACCCGAAAATTCGATATTTTGTGGTCCCAGAAGCGAACTGTACATGCTTACTCCGTGTTAGAGTATTTTCAAAATACAGGCCCAAAACATACTGAAAATCGTTCTTTTAGGTGCCCAAAAGTCGATATGTGCATGTATCTTCTGTACTCGTTTTTATCTCAAATTCAGGCTCCAAACACCAGAAAATTCAATATTTTGGGGTCCCAGAAGCGATCTGTACATGCCTATTCAGATACAGGTCCAAAACTTGCTGAAAATCGATATTTTAGGTGCCCAAAGTCAATATGTGCATGTATCTTCTGTACCCGTTTATATCTCAAATTCAGGCTCAAAACACCCGAGAATTCAATATTTTGGGGTCCCAGAAGCGATCTGTACATGCCTACTCCGTGTTAGCGTATTTTCAAAATGCATGCACAAAACATGCTAAAAATCGATATTTTAGGTGCCCAAAGTCAATATGTGAATGCATATTCTGTACCCGTTTATATCTCAAAATCAGGCTCAAAACACCAGAGAATTCGATATTTTGGGGTCCCAGAAGCGATTTGTACATGCCTACTCAGATACAGGCCCAAAACTTGCTGAAAATCGATATTTTAGGTGCCCAAAGTTAATATGTGCATGTATCTTCTGTACCCGTTTATATCTCAAATTCAGGCTCAAAACACCCGAGAATTCAATATTTTGGGGTCCCAGAAGCGATCTGTACATGCCTACTCCGTGTTAGAGTATTTTCAAAATGCATGCCCAAAACATGCTAAAAATCGATATTTTAGGTGCCCAAAGTCAATATGTGCATGCATCTTCTGTACCCGTTTATATCTCAAATTCAGGCTCAAAACACCCGAAAATTCGATATTTTGGAGTCCCAGAAGCGATCTGTACATGCCTACTCCGTGTTAGAGTATTTTCAAAATGCATGCCCAAAACATGCTAAAAATCGATATTTTAGGTGCCCAAAGTCAATATGTGCATGCATCTTCTGTACCCGTTTATATCTCAAATTCAGGCTCAAAACACCCGAGAATTCGATATTTTGGGGTCCCAGAAGCGATCTGTACATTCCTCCTCGGTGCTAGAATATTTTCAAAATATAGGTCCAAAACATGCTAAAAATCAATATTTTAGGTGCCCAAGGTCGATATCTCAAGTTCAGGCTCCAAACACCCGAAAATTCGATATTTTGGGGTCCCAGAAGCGATTTGTACATGCCTACTCAGATACAGGCCCAAAACTTGCTGAAAATCGATATTTTAGGTGCCCAAAGTTAATATGTGCATGTATCTTCTGTACCCGTTTATATCTCAAATTCAGGCTCAAAACACCTGAGAATTCAATATTTTGGGGTCCCAGAAGCGATCTGTACATGCCTACTCCGTGTTAGAGTATTTTCAAAATGCATGCCCAAAACATGCTAAAAATCGATATTTTAGGTGCCGAAAGTCAATATGTGCATGTATATTCTGTACCCGTTTATATCTCAAATTCAGGCTCAAAACACCCGAGAATTCGATATTTTGGGGTCCCAGAAGCGATCTGTACATGCCTACTCGGTGCTAGAATATTTTCAAAATATAGGCCCAAAACATGCTAAAAATCGATATTTTAGTTGCTTAAAGTCGAAATCTCTAATTCAGGCTCGAAACACCCGAAAATTCGATATTTTGGGGTCCCAGAAGCGATCTGTACATGCTTACTCCGTGTTAGAGTATTTTCAAAATACAGGCCCAAAACATACTGAAAATCGATCTTGTAGGTGCCTAAAGTCAATATGTGTATGCCTCTTCTGCACCCGTTTATATCCCAAATTCAGGCTCCAAACACACGAAAATTCGATATTTTGGGGTCCCAGAAGCGATCTCTACATGCCTACTCAGATACAGGCCCAAACATGCTGAAAATCGATATTTTAGGTGCCCAAAGTGAATATGAGTATTCATCTTCTGCACACGTTTATATCTCAAATGCAGGCTCCAAACACCAGAAAACTCGATATTTTGGAGTCCCAGAAGCGATCTGTACATGCCTACTCACTGCTAGAATTTTTTCATAATATATGCCCAAAGCATGCTAGAAATTGATATTTTAGGTGCCCAAAGTCGATATCTCAAATTCAGGCCCAAAACACCCGAAAAATTCGATATTTTGGGGTCCTAGAAGCGATCTGTACATGCCTACTCCATGTTAGAGTATTTTCAAAATACAGGCCCAAAACATCCTGATAATCGATATTTTACGTGCCCAAAGTCAATATGTGCATGCATCTTCTGTACCCGTTTATATCTCAAATTCAGGCTCAAAACTCCCGAAAATTCGATATTTTGGAGTCCCAGAAGCGATCTGTACATGCCTACTCAGTGCTAGAATATTTTCAAAATATATGCCCAAAACATGCTAAAAATAGAAATTTTAGGTGCCCAAAGTCGATATCTCAAATTCAGGCCCAAAACACACGAAAATTCGATATTTTGGGGTCCCAAAAGCGATCTGTACATGCCTACTCCGTGTTAGAGTATTTTCAAATTACAGGCCCAAAACATAATATAAATCGATATTTTAGGTGCCATAAAGTCGATTTGTGCATGTATCTTCTGTACCCGTTTTTATCTCAAATTCAGGCTCCAAACACACAAAAATTCGATATTTTGGGGTCCCAGAAGCGATCTGAACATGCCTACTCAGTGCTAGAATGTTTTCAAAATATAGACTCAAAACATGCTAAAAATCGATATTTTAAGTGTCCGAAGTCGATATGTGCATGCAATTTCTGTACCCGTTTATATCTCAAATTCAGGCTCAAAACACCCGAAAAATCGGTATTCTTGGGTTCAAGAAGCGATCTGTACATGCCTACTCCTAGTTAGAATATTTTCAAGATACAGACCTAAAACATGCTCAAAATCGATATTTTAGTTGCCCAAAAGTCGATATGTGCATGCATCTTCTGTACCCGTTTATATCTCAAATTCAGGCTAAAAAAAAAAACGAAAATTCGATATTGTGGGGTCCCAGAAGCGATCTGTACATGCTTACTCCGTGTTAGAGTCTTTTCAAAATACAGGCCCATAACATGCTGAAAATCGATATTTTAGGTGTCCAAAGTCAATATGTGAATGCATCTTCTGTACCCGTTTAAATCTCAAATTCAGGCTCCAAACACCAAAAAATTCGACTTTTGGGGGTCCCAGAATCGATCTGTACATGCCTACTCAGATACAGGCCCAAAACATACTGAAAATCAATATTTTAGGTGCCCAAAGTCAATATGTGTATGCATTTTCTGCACCCGTTTATATCTCAAATTCAGGCTCAAAAAACCCGAAAATTCGATATTTTGGGGTCCCAGAAGCGATCTGTACATGCCTACTCTGTGTTAGAGTATTTTCAAAATACAGGCCCAAAACATGCTAAAAATCGATATTTTAGGTGCCCAAAGTCAATATGTGCATGCTTCTTCTGTACCCGTTTATATCTCAAATTTAGGCTCAAAACACCCGAAAATTCGATATTTTGGGGTCTCAGAAGCGATCTGTACATGCCTACTCAGTGCTAGAATATTTTCAAAATATAGGCCCAAAACATGTTACAAATCGATATTTTAGGTGCCCAAAGTTGATATCTCAATTTCAGGCCCAAAACACCCGAAAATTCGATATTTTGGGGTCCCAGAAACGATCTGTACATGCCTACTCCGTGTTAGAGTATTTTCAAAATACAGGCCCAAAACATACTGAAAATCGATTTTTTTAATGCCCAAAAGTCGATATGTGCATGCATCTTCTGAACCCGTTTATATCTCAAATGCAGGCTCCAAACACCAGAAAACTCAATATTTTGGGGTCCCAGAAGCGTTCTGTACATGCCTACTCAGATACAGGCCCAAAATATGCTGAAAATCGATATTTTAGGTGCCCAAAGTCAATATGTGCATGTATCTTCTGTACCCGTTTATATCTCAAATTCATGCTCAAAACACCCGAGAATTCAATATTTTAGGGTCCCAGAAGCGATCTGTTAATGCCTACTCAGTGCTAGAATATTTTCAAAATATAGGCCCAAAACATGCTAAAAATCGATATTTTAGGTTCCCAAAGTCGATATCTCAAATTCAGGCCCAAAACACCCGAAAATTCGATATTTTGGGGTCCCAGAAACGATCTGTACATGCCTACTCCGTGTTAGAGTATTTTCAAAACACAGGCCAGAAACATACTGAAAATCGATCTTTTAGGTGCCCAAAGTCAATATGTGCATGTATCTTCTGTACCCGTTTATATCTCAAATTTAGGCTCAAAACACCCGAAAATTCGATATTTTGGGGTCTCAGAAGCGATCTGTACATGCCTACTCAGTGCTAGAATATTTTCAAAATATAGGCCCAAAACATGTTACAAATCGATATTTTAGGTGCCCAAAGTTGATATCTCAATTTCAGGCCCAAAACACCCGAAAATTCGATATTTTGGGGTCCCAGAAACGATCTGTACATGCCTACTCCGTGTTAGAGTATTTTCAAAATACAGGCCCAAAACATACTGAAAATCGATTTTTTTAATGCCCAAAAGTCGATATGTGCATGCATCTTCTGATCCCGTTTATATCTCAAATGCAGGCTCCAAACACCAGAAAACTCAATATTTTGGGGTCCCAGAAGCGATCTGTACATGCCTACTCAGTGCTAGAATGTTTTCAAAATATAGACTCAAAACATGCTAAAAATCTATATTTTAATTGTCCGAAGTCGATATGTGCATGCACTTTCTGTACCCGTTTATATCTCCAATTCAGGCTCAAAACACCCGAAAAATCGGTATTCTTGGGTTCAAGAAGCGATCTGTACATGCCTACTCCTAGTTAGAATATTTTCAAGATACAGACCTAAAACATGCTCAAAATCGATATTTTAGGTGCCCAAAAGTCGATATGTGCATGCATCTTCTGTACCCGTTTATATCTCAAATTCAGGTTAAAAAAAAAAACGAAAATTCGATATTTTGGGGTCCCAGAAGCGATCTATACATGCTTACTCCGTGTTAGAGTCTTTTCAAAATACAGGCCCATAACATGCTGAAAATCGATATTTTAGGTGTCCAAAGTCAATATGTGCATGCATCTTCTGTACCCGTTTATATCTCAAATTCAGGCTCCAAACACCCGAAAATTCGACTTTTTGGGGTCCCAGAATCGATCTGTACATGTCTACTGAGATACAGGCCCAAAACATACTGAAAATCAATATTTTAGGTGCCCAAAGTCAATATGTGTATGTATCTTCTGCACCCGTTTATATCTCAAATTCAGGCTCAAAAAACCCAAAAATTCGATATTTTGGGGTCCCAGAAGCGATCTGTACTTGCTTACTGCGTGTTAGAGTATTTTTGAAATAAATACAGGCCCAAAACATGCTAAAAATCGATATTTTAAGAGCCCAAAGTCGATATCTCAAATTCAGGCCCAAAACACACGAAAACTCGATATTTTGGGGTCCCAAGACGATCTGTACATGCATACTCAGATTCAGGCCCAAAACATGCTGAAAATCGATCTTTTAGGTGCCCAAAGTCAATATGTGCATGTATCTTCTGTACCCGTTTATATCTCAAATTAAGGATCAAAACACCCGAAAATTCGATATTTTGGGGTGTCAGAAGCGATCTGTACATGCCTACTCAGTGCTAGAATATTTTCAAAATATAGGCACAAAACATGCTAAAAATCGATCTTTTAGGTGCCCAAAGTCGATATCTCAAATTCAGGCACAAAACACCCGAAAATTCGATGTTTTGGGGTCCCAGAAACGATCTGTACATGCCTACTCCGTGTTAGAGTATATTCAAAATACAGGTCCAAAACATACTGAAAATCGATCTTTTAGGTGCCCAAAAGTCGATATATGCATGCATCTTCTCTACCCGTTTATTTCTCAAATTCAGGCTCCAAACACACGAAAATTTGATATTTTGGGGTCCCAGAAGCGATCTGTATATGCCTAATCAGATACAGGCCCAAACATGCTGAAAATCGATATTTTAGGTGCCGAAAGTCAATATGAGTATGCATCTTCTGCACCCGTTTATATCTCAAATGCAAGCTCCAAACACCAGAAAACTCGATATTTTGGGGTCCTAGAAGCGATCTGTACATGCCTACTCAGATACAGGCCCAAAACATGCTGAAAATCGATATTTTAGGTACCCAAAGTCAATATGTGCATGTATCTTCTGTACAAGTTTATATCTCAAATTCAGGCTCAAAACACCCGAGAATTCAATATTTTGGGGTCCCAGAAGCGATCTTTAAATGCCTACTTAGTGCTAATATATTTTAAAAATATAGGCCCAAAACATGCTAAAAATCGAAATTTTAGGTTACCAAAGTCGATATCTCAAATTCAGGCCCAAAACACCCTAAAATTCGATATTATGGGGTCCCAGAATCGATCTGTACATGCCTACTCAGATACAGGCCCAAAACTTACTGAAAATCAATATTTTAGGTGCCCAAAGTCAATATGTGTATGCATCTTCTGCACCCGTTTATATCCCAAATTCAACTTCAAAACACCCGAAAATTCGATATTTTTGGGTCTCAGAAGCGATCTGTACATGCCTACTCAGTGCTAAAATGTTTTCAAAATATAGGCTCAAAACATGCTAAAAATCAAAATTTTAAGTGTCCAAAGTCGATATGTGCATGCATCTTCTGTACCCGTTTATATCTCAAGTTCAGGCTCAAAAAACCCGAAAATTCGATATTTTGGGAACCCAAAAGCGATCTGTACATGCTTACTCCGTGTTAGAGAATTTTTAAAATAAATACAGGCCCAAAACATGCTAAAAATCGATATTTTAAGAGCCCAAAGTCAATATGTGAATGCATCTTCAGTACCCGTTTATATCTCAAATTCAGACTCAAAACACCCGAAAATTCTTTATTATTGGGTCCTAGAAGCAATCTGTACATGCCTACTCCTAGTTAGAATGTTTTCAAGATACAGTCCCAAAATATGCTCAAAATCGATATTTTAGGTGCTCAAAAGTCGATATGTGCATGCATCTTCTGTACCCGTTTATATCTCAAATTCAGGCTCAAAACACCCGAGAATTCAATATTTTGGGGTCCCAGAAGCGATCTATAAATGCCTACTCAGTGCTAGAATATTTTCAAAATATAATCCCAAAACATGCTAAAAATCAAAATTTTAGGTTACCAAAGTCGATATCTCAAATTCAGACCCAAAACACCCGAAAATTCGATATTTTGGGGTCCCAGAAGCGATCTGTACATGCCTACTCCTAGTTAGAATGTTTTCAAGATACAGACCTAAAACATGCTCAAAATCAATATTTTAGGTGCCCAAAGTCAATATGTGCATGCATCTTCTGTACCCGTTTATATCTCAAATTCAGGGTCAAAAAACCCGTAAATTCGATATTTTTGGGTCCCAGAAGCGATCTGTACATGCTTACTCCGTGTTAGAGTGTTTTCAAAATACAGGCCCAAAACATGCTGAAAATCGATATTTTAGGTGTCCAAAGTCAATATGTGCATGCATCTTCTGTACCCGTTTATATCTCAAATTCAGGCTCCAAAAACCCGAAAATTCGATATTTTGGGGTCCCAGAATCGATCTGTACATGCCTACTCAGATACAGGCCCAAAACATGCTGAAAATCAATAGTTTTGGTGCCCAAAGTCAATATGTGTATGCATCTTCTGCACCCGTTTATATCCCAAATTCAACTTAAAAACACCCGAAAATTCGATATCTTTGGGTCTCAGAAGCGATCTGTACATGCCTACTCAGTGCTAGAATATTTTCAAAATATAGGCCCAAAACATGCTAAAAATCGATATTTTAGGTGCCCAAAGTCGATATCTCAAATTCAGGCCCAAAACACCCGAAAATTCGATATTTTGGGGTCCCAGAAGCGATCTGTACATGCTTACTCCGTGTTAGAGTATTTTCAAAATACAGGCCCAAAACATGCTGAAAATCGATATTTTAGGTGTCCAGAGTGAATATTTGGATGCATATTCTGTACCCGTTATATCTCAAATTCAGGCTTAAAACACCCGAAAATTCGATATTTTGGGGTCCCAGAAACGATCTGTATATGCCTACTCAGTGCTAGAATATTTTAAAAATACAGGCCCAAAACATCCTGAAAATCGGTATTTTAGGTGCACAAAGTCAATATGTGCATGCATCTTCTGTACCCGTTAATATCTCAAATTCATGCTCAAAACACCTGAAAATTCGATATTTTGGAGTCCCAGAAGCGATATGTAAATGCCTACTCAGTGCTAGAATATTTTCAAAATATATCCCCAAAACATGCTAAAAATCAAAATTTTAGGTGCCCAAAGCCGATATCTCAAATTCAGGCCCATAACACACGAAAATTCGATATGTTGTGGTCCCAGAAGCGATCTGTACATGCCTACTCCTTGTTAGAGATTTTTCAAATTACAGGCCCAAAACATAATGAAAATCGATCTTTTAGGTGCCCAAAAGTCGATATGTGCATGCATCTTCTATACCTGTTTATATCTCAAATTCAGGCTCCAAACTCCCGAAAATTCAATATTATGGGGTCCCAGAAGCGATCTGTACATGCCTACTCAGATACAGGCCCAAAACAATCTGAAAATCGATATTTTAGGTGCCCAAAGTCAATATGTGCATGCATATTCTGTACCCGTTTATATCTCAAATTTAGGCTCAAAACACCCTAAAATTCGATATTTTGGGGTTCCAGAAGCGATCAGTACATACCTACTCAGATACAGGCCCAAACATGCTAAAAATCGAAATTTTAGGTGCCCAAAGTCAATATGTGTATGCATCTTCTGCACCCGTTTATATCCCAAATTCATCTTCAAAACACCCAAAAATTCGATATTTTTGGGTCCCAGAAGCAATCTGTACATGCCTAATCAGTGCTAGAATCTTTTCAAAATAGAGGCTCAAAACATGCTAAAAATTGATATTTTAAATGTCCAAAGTCGATAAGTGCATGCATCTTCTGTACACATTTATATCTCAAATTCAGTCTCAAAACACCCGAAAATTCGGTATTTTTGGGTCCTAGAAGCGATCTGTACATGCCTACTCCTAGTTAGAATGTTTTCATGATACAGACCCAAAACATGCTCAAAATCGATATTTAAGGTGCCCCAAAGTTGATATGTGCATGCATCTTCAGTACCCGTTTATATCTCAAATTAAGTCTCAAAACACCCGAAAATTCGATATTTTGGGGTCCCAGAATCGATCTGTACATGCCTACTCCGTGTTAAAGTGTTTTCAAAATACAGGCCCAAAACATACTGATAATCGATCTTTTAGGTGCCCAAAAGTCGATATGTGCATGCATCTTCTGTACCCGTTTATATCTTAAATTCAGGCTCCAAACACCCGAAAATTCGATATTTTTGGGTCCCAGAAGAGATCTGTACATGCCTACTCAGATACAGGCCCAAAACATGCTGAAAATCGATATTTTAGGTGCCCAAATTCAATATGTGCATGCATCTTCTGTACCCGTTTATATCTCAAATTCAGGCTCAAAACACTCGAAAATTCGATATTTTGAGATCCCAGATGCGATCTGTGCATGCCTACTCCGTGTTAGAGTATTTTCAAAATACAGGCCCAAAACATGCTAAAAATCGATATTTTATGTGCCCAAAGTCAATATGTGTATGCATCTTCTGCACCTGTTTATATCCCAAATTCAACCTCAAAACACCCGTAAATTCGACATTTTGGGATCCCAGAAGTGATTTGTACATGCCTACTCAGTGCTAGAATGTTTTCAATATATAGGCTCAAAACATGCTAAAAATCGATATTTTAAGTGTCCGAAGTCGATTTGTGCATGCATCTTCTGTACACGTTTATATCTCAAATTCTGGCTCAAAACACCCGAAAATTCGATATTTTGGGATCCCAGAAGCGAACTGTATATGGCTACTCCGTGTTAGAGTATTTTCAAAATACAGGCCCAAAACATACTGAAAATCGATATTTTAGGTGCCCAAAAGTCAATATGTGCATGCATCTTCTGTAACCGTTTATATCTCAAATTCAGGCTTAAAACACCCGAAAATTCGATATTTTGGGGTCCCACAAGCGATCTGTACATGCCTACTCCGTGTTAGAGTATTTTCAAAATACTGGCCCAAAACATGCTGAAAATCGATATTTTAGGTGCCTAAAGTCTATATGTGCATGCATCTTCTTTACCCGTTTATATCTCAAATTCAGGCACCAAACACCCGAAAATTCGAAATTTTGGGGTCCCAAAAGCGATCTGTACATGCCTACTCAGATACAGGCCGAAAACATGCTGAAAATCAAAATTTTAGGTGCCCAAAGTCAATATGTGTTTGCATCTTCTGCACCCGTTTATATCCCAAATTCAACCTCAAAACACCCGAAAATTCGATATTTTTGGGTCCCAGAAGCGATCTGTACATGCCTACTCAGTGCAAGAATGTTTTCAAAATATAGACTCAAAACATGCTAAAAATCGATATTTTAAGTGTCCAATGTCGATATGTGCATGCATGTTCCGTACCCGTTTATATTTCAAATTCAGTATCAAAACACCCGAAAATTCGGTATTTATAGGTCCTAGAAGCGATCTTTACATGCCTACTCCTAGTTAGAATGCTTTCAAGATATAGACCTAAAACATGCCAAAAAACGATATTTTAAGAGCCCAAAGTCGATATCTCAAATTCAGGCCAAAAGCACCCGAAAACTCGATATTTTGGAGTCCCAGAAGTGATATGTATATGCCGACTCAGATACAGGACCAAAACATGCTAAAAATCGATATTTTAGGTGCCCAAAGTCGATATCTCAAATTCAGGCCCAAAACATACTGAAAATTGATCTTTTAAGTGTCCAAAGTCGATATCTCAAATTCAGGCCCAAAACACCCGAAAAATTCGATATTTTGGGGTCCCAGAAGCGATCTGTACATGCCTACTCCATGTTAGAGTATTTTTAAAATACAGGCCCAAAACATCCTGAAAATCGATATTTTAGGTGCACAAAGTCAATATGTGCATGCATCTTCTGTACCCGTTTATATCTCAAATTCAGGCTCAAAACACCCGAAAATTCGACATTTGGGAGTCCCAGAAGCGATCTGTACATGCCTACTCAGTGCTAGAATATTTTCAAAATATATGCCCAAAACATGCTAAAAATCGATATTTTAGGTGCCCAAAGTCGATATCTCAAATTTAGGCCCAAAACATACGAAAATTCGATATTTTGGGGTCCCAAAAGCGATCTGTACATGCCTACTCAGTGCTCGAATGTTTTCAATATATAGGCTCAAAACATGCTAAAAATCGATATCATAAGTGTACAAAGTCGATTTGTGCATGCATCTTCTGTACACGTTTATATCTCAAATTCTGGCTCAAAACACCCGAAAATTCGATATTTTGGAATCTCAGAAGCGAACTGTATATGGCTACTCCGTGTTAGAGTATTTTCAAAATACAGGCCCATAAACATGCTGAAAATCTATATTTTAGGTGTCCAAAGTCAATATGTGGACGCATCTTCTGTACCCGTTTATATCTCAAATTCAGGCTCAAAACACCCGAAATTTCGATATTTTGGGGCCCCAGAAGCGATCTGTACATGCCTACTCAATGCTAGAATATTATTAAAATATAGGCCCAAAGCATGCTAAAAATCGATATTTTAGGTGCCCAAAGTCGATATCTCAAATTCAGGCCCAAAACACCCGAAAAATTCGATATTTTGGGGTCCCAGAAGCGATTTGTACATGCCTACTCCATGTTAGAGTATTTTCAAAATACAGGCCTAAAACATCCTGAAAATCGATATTTTAGGTGCCCAAAGTCCATATGTGCATGCATCTTCTGTACCCTTTAATATCTCAAATTCAGGCTCAAAACAACCGAAAATTCAATATTTTGGGGTCCCAGAAGCGATCTGTAAATGCTTACTCAGTGCTAGAAGATTTTCAAAATATAGGCCCAAAACATGCTAAAAATCGATATTTTAAGTGCCCAAAGTCGATATCTCAAATTCAGGCCTAAAACAACCCAAAAATACGGTATTTTTGGGTCCTAGAAGCGATCTGTACAAGCCTACTGCTAGTTAGAATGCTTTCAAGATACAGACCAAAAACATGCTCAAAATCGATATTTTAGGTGACCAAAAGTCTATATGTGCATGTATCTTCAGTACACGTTTATATCTCAAATTCAGGCTAAAAAAACGAAAATTTGATATTTTGGGGTCCCAGAAGCGATGTGTACATGCCTACTCAGTGCAAAAATGTTTTCAAAATATAGACTCAAAGCATGCTAAAAATCGATATTTTAAGTGTCCAAAGTCGATATGTGCATGCATGTTCTGTACCCGTTTATATTTCAAATTCAGGATCAAAACACCCGAAAATTCGGTATTTATGGGTCCTAGAAGCGATCTGTACATGCCTACTCCTAGTTAGAATGCTTTCAAGATATAGACCTAAAACATGCTAAAAATCGATATTTTAAGAGCCCAAAGTCGATATCTCAAATTCAGGCCAAAAACACCCGAAAACTCGATATTTTGGAGACCCAGAAGTGATATGTATATGCCGACTCAGATACAGGACCAAAACATGCTAAAAATCGATATTTTAGGTGCCTAAAGTAGATATCTCAAATTCAGGCCCAAAACACCCGAAAATTCGATATTTTGGGGTCCCAGAAACGATCTGTACATGCCTACTCCGTGTTAGAGTATTTTCAAAATACAGGCCCAAAACATACTGAAAATTGATCTTTTAAGTGCCCAAAAGTCGATATGTGCATGCATCTTCTCCACCCGTTTATATCCCAAATTCAACTTCAAAACACCCGAAAATTCGATATTTTGGGGTCCCAGAAGCGATCTGTACCTGCTTACTCCGTGTTAGAGTATTTTCAAAGTACAGGCCCAAAACATGCTGAAAATCGATATTTTAGGTGTCCAAAGTCAATATGTGCATGAATCTTCTGTACCAGTTTATATCTCAAATTCAGGCTCAAAACACCCGAAAATTCGATATTTTGGGGTCCCAGAAGCGATCTGTACATGCCTACTCCGTTTTAGAGTATTTTTAGGAATACAGGCCCAAAACATGCTGAAAATCCATATTTTAGGTGCCCAAAGTCAATATGTGTATGCATCTTCTGCACCCGTTTATATCCCAAATTCTACCTCAAAACACTTGAAAATTCGATATTTTTGGGTCCCATAAGCGATCTGTACATATCTACTCAGTGCTAGAATATTTTCAAAATATAGGCTCAAAACATGCTTAAAATCGATATTTTAAGTGTCCAAAGTCGATATGTGCATGCATCTTCTGTACACGTTTATATCTCAAATTCAGTCTCAAAAAACCCGAAAATTTGATATTTTTGGGTCACAGAAGCGATCTGTACATGCCTACTCCTAGTTAGAATGTTTTCAAGATACAGACCAAAAACATGCTCAAAATCGATATTTTAGGTGCCCCAATGTTGATATGCGCATGCATCTTCAATACCCGTTTATATCTCAAATTCAGTCTCAAAACAAACGAAAATTCGATATTTTGGGGTCCCAGAAGAGATCTGTACATGCCTACTCAGATACAGGCCCAAAAAATGCTGAAAATCGATATTTTAGGTGCCCAAATTCAATATGTTCATGCATCTTCTGTACCCGTTTATATCTCAAATTCAGGCTCAAAACACCCGAAAATTCGATATTTTGAGATCCCAGATGCGATCTGTGCATGCCTACTCCGTGTTAGAGTATTTTCAAAATACAGGCCCAAAACATTCTAAAAATCGATATTTTAGGTGCCCAAAAGTCGATATGTGCATGCATCTTCTGTACCCGTTTATATCTCAAATTCAGGCTCCAAACACCCGAAAATTCGATTTTTTGGGGTCCCAGAAGAGATCTGTACATGCCTACTCAGATACAGGCCCAAAACATGCTGAAAATCGATATTTTAGGTGCCCAAATTCAATATGTTCATGCATCTTCTGTACCCGTTTATATCCCAAATTCAACCTCAAAACACCCGTAAATTCGATATTTTGGGATCCCAGAAGCGATTTGTACATGCCTACTCAGTGCTAGAATGTTTTCAATATATAGGCTCAAAACATGCTAAAAATCGATATTTTAAGTGTCCAAAGTCGATATGTGCATGCATCTTCTGTACCCGTTTATATCTCAAATTCAGGCTCAAAACACCCGAAAATTCGATATTTTGGAGTCCCAGAAGCGATCTGTACATGCCTACTCAGTGCTAGAATATTTAAAAAATGTATTCCCAAAACATGCTAAAAATCGAAATTTTAGGTGCCCAAAGTCGATATCTCAGATTCAGGCCCAAAACACACGAAAAGTCGATATTTTGGGGTCCCAGAAGCGATCTGTACATGCCTACTCAGTGCAAGAATTTTTTCAAAATATAGACTCAAAACATGCTAAAAATCGATATTTTAAGTGTCCAAAGTCGATATGTGCATGCATGTTTTGTACCCGTTTATATTTTAAATTCAGGATCAAAACACCCGAAAATTCGGTATTTATGGGTCCTAGAAGCGATCTGTACATGCCTACTCCTAGTTAGAATGCTTTCAAGATATAGACCTAAAACATGCTAAAAACCGATATTTTAAGAGCCCAAAGTCGATATCTCAAATTCAGGCCAAAAATACCCGAAAATTCGCTATTTTGGAGTCCCAGAAGTGATATGTATATGCCGACTCAGATACAGGACCAAAACATGCTAAAAATCGATATTTTAGGTGCCTAAAGTAGATATCTCAAATTCAGGCCCAAAACACCCGAAAATTCGATATTTTGTGGTCCCAGAAACGATCTGTACATGCCTACTCCGTGTAAGAGTATTTTTAAAATACAGGCCCAAAACATACTGAAAATTGATCTTTTAAGTGCCCAAAAGTCGATATGTGCATGCATCTTCTCCACCCGTTTATATCCCAAATTCAACCTCAAAACACCCGAAAATTCGATATTTTGGGGTCCCAGAAGCGATCTGTACCTGCTTACTCCGTGTTAGAGTATTTTCAAAATACAGGCCCAAAACATCCTGAAAATCGATATTTTAGGTGTCCAAAGTCAATATGTGCATGCATCTTCTGTACCAGTTTATATCTCAAATTCAGGCTCAAAACACCCGAAAATTCGATATTTTGGGGTCCCAGAAGCGATCTGTACATGCCTACTCCGTTTAAGAGTATTTTTAGGAATACAGGCGCAAAACATGCTGAAAATCCATATTTTAGGTGCCCAAAGTCAATATGTGTATGCATCTTCTGCACCCGTTTATATCCCAAATTCTACCTCAAAACACTTGAAAATTCGATATTTTTGTTTCCCATAAGCGATCTGTACATGCCTACTCAGTGCTAGAATATTTTCAAAATATAGGCTCAAAACATGCTAAAAATCGATATTTTAAGTGTCCAAAGTCGATTTGTGCATGCATCTTCAGTACCCGTTTATATCTCAAATTCAGTCTCAAAACACCCGAAAATTCGATATTTTGGGGTCCCAGAAGCTATCTGTACATGCCTACGCAGTGCTAGAATATTTTCAAAATATAGACCAAAAACATGCTAAAAATAGAAATTTTAGGTGCCCAAAGTCGATATCTCAAATTCAGGCCCATAACACCCGAAAATTCGATATTTTTTGGTCCCAGAAGCGATCTGTACATGCCTACTCAGTGCTAGAATCTTTTCAAAATATAGGCTCAAAACATGCTAAAAATCGATATTTTAAGTGTCCAAAGTCGATAAGTGCATGCATCTTCTGTACACGTTTATATCTCAAATTCAGTCTCAAAACACCCGAAAATTCGGTATTTTTGGGTCCTAGAAGCGATCTGTACATGCCTACTCCTAGTTAGAATGTTTTCAAGATACAGACCCAAAACATGCTCAAAATCGATATTTTAGGTGCCCCAAAGTTGATATGTGCATGCATCTTCAGTACCCGTTTATATCTCAAATTCAGTCTCAAAACACCCGAAAATTCGATATTTTGGGGTCCCAGAATCGATCTGTACATGCCTACTCCGTGTTAAAGTGTTTTCAAAATACAGGCCAAAAACATACTGAAAATCGATCTTTTAGGTGCCCAAAAGTCAATATGTGCATGCTTCTTCTGTACCCGTTTATATCTCAAATTCAGGCTCCAAACACAAGAAAATTCGATATTTTGGGGTCCCAGAAGAGATCTGAACATGCCTACTCAGATACAGGCCCAAAACATGCTGAAAATCGATATTTTAGGTGCCCAAATTCAATATGTGGATGCATCTTCTGTACCCGTTTATATTTCAAATTCAGGCTCAAAACTCCCGAAAATTCGATATTTTGAGATCCCGGAAGCGATCTGTGCATGCCTACTCCGTGTTAGAGTATTTTCAAAATACAGGCCCAAAACATGCTAAAAATCGATATTTTAGGTGCCCAAAGTCAATATGTGAATGCATCTTCTGCACCTGTTTATATCCCAAATTCAACCTCAAAACACCCGTAAATTCGATATTTTGGGATCCCAGAAGCGATTTGTACATGCCTACTCAGTGCTAGAATGTTTTCAATATATAGGCTTAAAACATGCTAAAAATCGATATTTTAAGTGTCCAAAGTCGATATGTGCATGCATCTTCTGTACACGTTTATATCTCAAATTCTGGCTCAAAACACCCGAAAATTCGATATTTTGAGATCCCAGAAGCGAACTGTATATGGATACTCCGTGTTAGAGTATTTTCAAAATACAGGCCCAAAACATACTGAAAATCGATATTTTAGGTGCCCAAAAGTCAATATGTGCATGCATCTTCTGTAACCGTTTATATCTTAAATTCAGGCTTAAAACACCCGAAAATTCGATATTTTGGGGTCCCAGAAGCGATCTGTACATGCCTACTACGTGTTAGAGTATTTTCAAAATACTGGCCCAAAACATGCTGAAAATCGATATTTTAGGTGCCTAAAGTCTACATGAGCATGCATCTTTTGTACCCGTTTATATCTCAAATTCAGGCTCCAAACACCCGAAAAGTCGATATTTTGGGGCCCCAGAAGCGATCTGTACATGCCTACTCAGTGCAAGAATGTTTTCAAAATATAGACTCAAAACATGCTAAAAATCGATATTTTAAGTGTCCAATGTCGATATGTGCATGCATGTTCCGTACCCGTTTATATTTCAAATTCAGTATCAAAACACCCGAAAATTCGGTATTTATAGGTCCTAGAAGCGATCTTTACATGCCTACTCCTAGTTAGAATGCTTTCAAGATATAGACCTAAAACATGCCAAAAAACGATATTTTAAGAGCCCAAAGTCGATATCTCAAATTCAGGCCAAAAGCACCCGAAAACTCGATATTTTGGAGTCCCAGAAGTGATATGTATATGCCGACTCAGATACAGGACCAAAACATGCTAAAAATCGATATTTTAGGTGCCCAAAGTCGATATCTCAAATTCAGGCCCAAAACATACTGAAAATTGATCTTTTAAGTGTCCAAAGTCGATATCTCAAATTCAGGCCCAAAACACCCGAAAAATTCGATATTTTGGGGTCCCAGAAGCGATCTGTACATGCCTACTCCATGTTAGAGTATTTTTAAAATACAGGCCCAAAACATCCTGAAAATCGATATTTTAGGTGCACAAAGTCAATATGTGCATGCATCTTCTGTACCCGTTTATATCTCAAATTCAGGCTCAAAACACCCGAAAATTCGACATTTGGGAGTCCCAGAAGCGATCTGTACATGCCTACTCAGTGCTAGAATATTTTCAAAATATATGCCCAAAACATGCTAAAAATCGATATTTTAGGTGCCCAAAGTCGATATCTCAAATTTAGGCCCAAAACATACGAAAATTCGATATTTTGGGGTCCCAAAAGCGATCTGTACATGCCTACTCAGTGCTCGAATGTTTTCAATATATAGGCTCAAAACATGCTAAAAATCGATATCATAAGTGTACAAAGTCGATTTGTGCATGCATCTTCTGTACACGTTTATATCTCAAATTCTGGCTCAAAACACCCGAAAATTCGATATTTTGGAATCTCAGAAGCGAACTGTATATGGCTACTCCGTGTTAGAGTATTTTCAAAATACAGGCCCATAAACATGCTGAAAATCTATATTTTAGGTGTCCAAAGTCAATATGTGGACGCATCTTCTGTACCCGTTTATATCTCAAATTCAGGCTCAAAACACCCGAAATTTCGATATTTTGGGGCCCCAGAAGCGATCTGTACATGCCTACTCAATGCTAGAATATTATTAAAATATAGGCCCAAAGCATGCTAAAAATCGATATTTTAGGTGCCCAAAGTCGATATCTCAAATTCAGGCCCAAAACACCCGAAAAATTCGATATTTTGGGGTCCCAGAAGCGATTTGTACATGCCTACTCCATGTTAGAGTATTTTCAAAATACAGGCCTAAAACATCCTGAAAATCGATATTTTAGGTGCCCAAAGTCCATATGTGCATGCATCTTCTGTACCCTTTAATATCTCAAATTCAGGCTCAAAACAACCGAAAATTCAATATTTTGGGGTCCCAGAAGCGATCTGTAAATGCTTACTCAGTGCTAGAAGATTTTCAAAATATAGGCCCAAAACATGCTAAAAATCGATATTTTAAGTGCCCAAAGTCGATATCTCAAATTCAGGCCTAAAACAACCCAAAAATACGGTATTTTTGGGTCCTAGAAGCGATCTGTACAAGCCTACTGCTAGTTAGAATGCTTTCAAGATACAGACCAAAAACATGCTCAAAATCGATATTTTAGGTGACCAAAAGTCTATATGTGCATGTATCTTCAGTACACGTTTATATCTCAAATTCAGGCTAAAAAAACGAAAATTTGATATTTTGGGGTCCCAGAAGCGATGTGTACATGCCTACTCAGTGCAAAAATGTTTTCAAAATATAGACTCAAAGCATGCTAAAAATCGATATTTTAAGTGTCCAAAGTCGATATGTGCATGCATGTTCTGTACCCGTTTATATTTCAAATTCAGGATCAAAACACCCGAAAATTCGGTATTTATGGGTCCTAGAAGCGATCTGTACATGCCTACTCCTAGTTAGAATGCTTTCAAGATATAGACCTAAAACATGCTAAAAATCGATATTTTAAGAGCCCAAAGTCGATATCTCAAATTCAGGCCAAAAACACCCGAAAACTCGATATTTTGGAGACCCAGAAGTGATATGTATATGCCGACTCAGATACAGGACCAAAACATGCTAAAAATCGATATTTTAGGTGCCTAAAGTAGATATCTCAAATTCAGGCCCAAAACACCCGAAAATTCGATATTTTGGGGTCCCAGAAACGATCTGTACATGCCTACTCCGTGTTAGAGTATTTTCAAAATACAGGCCCAAAACATACTGAAAATTGATCTTTTAAGTGCCCAAAAGTCGATATGTGCATGCATCTTCTCCACCCGTTTATATCCCAAATTCAACTTCAAAACACCCGAAAATTCGATATTTTGGGGTCCCAGAAGCGATCTGTACCTGCTTACTCCGTGTTAGAGTATTTTCAAAGTACAGGCCCAAAACATGCTGAAAATCGATATTTTAGGTGTCCAAAGTCAATATGTGCATGAATCTTCTGTACCAGTTTATATCTCAAATTCAGGCTCAAAACACCCGAAAATTCGATATTTTGGGGTCCCAGAAGCGATCTGTACATGCCTACTCCGTTTTAGAGTATTTTTAGGAATACAGGCCCAAAACATGCTGAAAATCCATATTTTAGGTGCCCAAAGTCAATATGTGTATGCATCTTCTGCACCCGTTTATATCCCAAATTCTACCTCAAAACACTTGAAAATTCGATATTTTTGGGTCCCATAAGCGATCTGTACATATCTACTCAGTGCTAGAATATTTTCAAAATATAGGCTCAAAACATGCTTAAAATCGATATTTTAAGTGTCCAAAGTCGATATGTGCATGCATCTTCTGTACACGTTTATATCTCAAATTCAGTCTCAAAAAACCCGAAAATTTGATATTTTTGGGTCACAGAAGCGATCTGTACATGCCTACTCCTAGTTAGAATGTTTTCAAGATACAGACCAAAAACATGCTCAAAATCGATATTTTAGGTGCCCCAATGTTGATATGCGCATGCATCTTCAATACCCGTTTATATCTCAAATTCAGTCTCAAAACAAACGAAAATTCGATATTTTGGGGTCCCAGAAGCGATCTGTACATGCCTACTCCGTGTTAAAGTGTTTTCAAAATACAGGCCCAAAAAATACTGAAAATCGATCTTTTAGGTGCCCAAAAGTCGATATGTGCATGCATCTTCTGTACCCGTTTATATCTCAAATTCAGGCTCCAAACACCCGAAAATTCGATTTTTTGGGGTCCCAGAAGAGATCTGTACATGCCTACTCAGATACAGGCCCAAAACATGCTGAAAATCGATATTTTAGGTGCCCAAATTCAATATGTTCATGCATCTTCTGTACCCGTTTATATCCCAAATTCAACCTCAAAACACCCGTAAATTCGATATTTTGGGATCCCAGAAGCGATTTGTACATGCCTACTCAGTGCTAGAATGTTTTCAATATATAGGCTCAAAACATGCTAAAAATCGATATTTTAAGTGTCCAAAGTCGATATGTGCATGCATCTTCTGTACCCGTTTATATCTCAAATTCAGGCTCAAAACACCCGAAAATTCGATATTTTGGAGTCCCAGAAGCGATCTGTACATGCCTACTCAGTGCTAGAATATTTAAAAAATGTATTCCCAAAACATGCTAAAAATCGAAATTTTAGGTGCCCAAAGTCGATATCTCAGATTCAGGCCCAAAACACACGAAAAGTCGATATTTTGGGGTCCCAGAAGCGATCTGTACATGCCTACTCAGTGCAAGAATTTTTTCAAAATATAGACTCAAAACATGCTAAAAATCGATATTTTAAGTGTCCAAAGTCGATATGTGCATGCATGTTTTGTACCCGTTTATATTTTAAATTCAGGATCAAAACACCCGAAAATTCGGTATTTATGGGTCCTAGAAGCGATCTGTACATGCCTACTCCTAGTTAGAATGCTTTCAAGATATAGACCTAAAACATGCTAAAAACCGATATTTTAAGAGCCCAAAGTCGATATCTCAAATTCAGGCCAAAAATACCCGAAAATTCGATATTTTGGAGTCCCAGAAGTGATATGTATATGCCGACTCAGATACAGGACCAAAACATGCTAAAAATCGATATTTTAGGTGCCTAAAGTAGATATCTCAAATTCAGGCCCAAAACACCCGAAAATTCGATATTTTGTGGTCCCAGAAACGATCTGTACATGCCTACTCCGTGTTAGAGTATTTTTAAAATACAGGCCCAAAACATACTGAAAATTGATCTTTTAAGTGCCCAAAAGTCGATATGTGCATGCATCTTCTCCACCCGTTTATATCCCAAATTCAACCTCAAAACACCCGAAAATTCGATATTTTGGGGTCCCAGAAGCGATCTGTACCTGCTTACTCCGTGTTAGAGTATTTTCAAAATACAGGCCCAAAACATCCTGAAAATCGATATTTTAGGTGTCCAAAGTCAATATGTGCATGCATCTTCTGTACCAGTTTATATATCAAATTCAGGCTCAAAACACCCGAAAATTCGATATTTTGGGGTCCCAGAAGCGATCTGTACATGCCTACTCCGTTTAAGAGTATTTTTAGGAATACAGGCGCAAAACATGCTGAAAATCCATATTTTAGGTGCCCAAAGTCAATATGTGTATGCATCTTCTGCACCCGTTTATATCCCAAATTCTACCTCAAAACACTTGAAAATTCGATATTTTTGTTTCCCATAAGCGATCTGTACATGCCTACTCAGTGCTAGAATATTTTCAAAATATAGGCTCAAAACATGCTAAAAATCGATATTTTAAGTGTCCAAAGTCGATTTGTGCATGCATCTTCAGTACCCGTTTATATCTCAAATTCAGTCTCAAAACACCCGAAAATTCGATATTTTGGGGTCCCAGAAGCGATCTGTACATGCCTACGCAGTGCTAGAATATTTTCAAAATATAGACCAAAAACATGCTAAAAATAGAAATTTTAGGTGCCCAAAGTCGATATCTCAAATTCAGGCCCATAACACCCGAAAATTCGATATTTTTTGGTCCCAGAAGCGATCTGTACATGCCTACTCAGTGCTAGAATCTTTTCAAAATATAGGCTCAAAACATGCTAAAAATCGATATTTTAAGTGTCCAAAGTCGATAAGTGCATGCATCTTCTGTACACGTTTATATCTCAAATTCAGTCTCAAAACACCCGAAAATTCGGTATTTTTGGGTCCTAGAAGCGATCTGTACATGCCTACTCCTAGTTAGAATGTTTTCAAGATACAGACCCAAAACATGCTCAAAATCGATATTTTAGGTGCCCCAAAGTTGATATGTGCATGCATCTTCAGTACCCGTTTATATCTCAAATTCAGTCTCAAAACACCCGAAAATTCGATATTTTGGGGTCCCAGAATCGATCTGTACATGCCTACTCCGTGTTAAAGTGTTTTCAAAATACAGGCCAAAAACATACTGAAAATCGATCTTTTAGGTGCCCAAAAGTCAATATGTGCATGCTTCTTCTGTACCCGTTTATATCTCAAATTCAGGCTCCAAACACAAGAAAATTCGATATTTTGGGGTCCCAGAAGAGATCTGAACATGCCTACTCAGATACAGGCCCAAAACATGCTGAAAATCGATATTTTAGGTGCCCAAATTCAATATGTGGATGCATCTTCTGTACCCGTTTATATTTCAAATTCAGGCTCAAAACTCCCGAAAATTCGATATTTTGAGATCCCGGAAGCGATCTGTGCATGCCTACTCCGTGTTAGAGTATTTTCAAAATACAGGCCCAAAACATGCTAAAAATCGATATTTTAGGTGCCCAAAGTCAATATGTGAATGCATCTTCTGCACCTGTTTATATCCCAAATTCAACCTCAAAACACCCGTAAATTCGATATTTTGGGATCCCAGAAGCGATTTGTACATGCCTACTCAGTGCTAGAATGTTTTCAATATATAGGCTTAAAACATGCTAAAAATCGATATTTTAAGTGTCCAAAGTCGATATGTGCATGCATCTTCTGTACACGTTTATATCTCAAATTCTGGCTCAAAACACCCGAAAATTCGATATTTTGAGATCCCAGAAGCGAACTGTATATGGATACTCCGTGTTAGAGTATTTTCAAAATACAGGCCCAAAACATACTGAAAATCGATATTTTAGGTGCCCAAAAGTCAATATGTGCATGCATCTTCTGTAACCGTTTATATCTTAAATTCAGGCTTAAAACACCCGAAAATTCGATATTTTGGGGTCCCAGAAGCGATCTGTACATGCCTACTCCGTGTTAGAGTATTTTCAAAATACTGGCCCAAAACATGCTGAAAATCGATATTTTAGGTGCCTAAAGTCTACATGAGCATGCATCTTCTGTACCCGTTTATATCTCAAATTCAGGCTCCAAACACCCGAAAAGTCGATATTTTGGGGCCCCAGAAGCGATCTGTACATGCCTACTCAGTGCAAGAATGTTTTCAAAATATAGACTCAAAACATGCTAAAAATCGATATTTTAAGTGTCCAATGTTGATATGTGCATGCATGTTCTGTACCCGTTTATATTTCAAATTCAGGATCAAAACACCCGAAAATTCGTTATTTATAGGTCCTAGAAGCGATCTGTACATGCCTACTCCTAGTTAGAATGCTTTCAAGATATAGAAATAAAACATGCCAAAAAACGATATTTTAAGAGCCCAAAGTCGATATCTCAAATTCAGGCCAAAAACACCCGAAAACTCGATATTTTGGAATCCCAGAAGTGATATGTATATGCCAACTCAGATACAGGACCAAAACATGCTAAAAATCGATGTTTTAGGTGCCCAAAGTCGATATCTCAAATTCAGGCCCAAAACATACTGAAAATTGATCTTTTAAGTGTCCAAAGTTGATATCTCAAATTCAGGCCCAAAACACCCGAAAAATTCGATATTTTGGGGTCCCAGAAGCGATCTGTACATGCCTACTTCATGTTAGAGTATTTTTAAAATACAGGCCCAAAACATCCTGAAAATCGATATTTTAGGTGCACAAAGTCAATATGTGCATGCATCTTCTGTACCCGTTTATATCTCAAATTCATGCTCAAAACACCCGAAAATTCGATATTTTGGAGTCCCGTAAGCGATCTGTACATGCCTACTCAGTGCTAGAATATTTTCAAAATATATGCCCAAAACATGCTAAAAATCGATATTTTAGGTGCCCAAAGTCGATATCTCAAATTCAGGCCCAAAACATACTAAAATTCGATATTTTGGGGTCCCAAATGCGATCTGTACATGCCTACTCCATGTTAGAGTATTTTCAAATTACAGGCCCAAAACATAATGAAAATAGATCTTTTAGGTGCACAAAGTCAATATGTGCATGCATCTTCTGTACCCGTTTATATCTCAAATTCAGGCTCCAAACATCCGAAAACTCGATATTTTGGGTCCCAGAAGCGATCTGTACATGCCTACTCAGATACAGGCCCAAAACAGCTTGAAAATCGATATTTTAGGTGCCCAAAGTCCATATGTGCATGCATCTTCTGTACCCGTTTATATCTCAAATTCAGGCTCAAATCACCCAAAAATTCGGTATTTTTGGGTCGTAGAAGCGATCTGTACACGCCTACTGCTAGTTAGAATGCTTTCAAGATACATACCTAAAACATGCTCAAAATCGATATTTTAGGTGACCAAAAGTCGATATGTGCATGCATCTTCAGTACACGTTTATATCTCAAATTCAGGCTAAAAAAAACGAAAATTCGATATTTTTGGGTCCCAGAAGCGATCTGTACATGCCTACTCCATGTTAGAGTATTTTCAAAATACAGGCCTAAAACATCATGAAAACCGATATTTTAGGTGCCCAAAGTCCATATGTGCATGCATCTTCTGTACCCTTTAATATCTCAAATTCAGGCTCAAAACACCCGAAAATTCAATATTTTGGGGTCCCAGAAGCGATCTGTACATGCCTACTCAGTGCTAGAAGATTTTCAAAATATAGGCCCAAAACATGCTAAAAATCGATATTTTAAGTGCCCAAAGTCGATATCTCAAATTCAGGCCTAAAACAACCCAAAAATACGGTATTTTTGGGTCCTAGAAGCGATCTGTACAAGCCTACTGCTAGTTAGAATGCTTTCAAGATACAGACCAAAAACATGCTCAAAATCGATATTTTAGGTGACCAAAAGTCTATATGTGCATGTATCTTCAGTACACGTTTATATCTCAAATTCAGGCTAAAAAAACGAAAATTTGATATTTTGGGGTCCCAGAAGAGATCTGTACATGCCTACTCCGTGTTAAAGTGTTTTCAAAATACAGGCCCAAAAAATACTGAAAATCGATCTTTTAGGTGCCCAAAAGTCGATATGTGCATGCATCTTCTGTACCCGTTTATATCTCAAATTCAGGCTCCAAACACCCGAAAATTCGATTTTTTGGGGTCCCAGAAGAGATCTGTACATGCCTACTCAGATACAGGCCCAAAACATGCTGAAAATCGATATTTTAGGTGCCCAAATTCAATATGTTCATGCATCTTCTGTACCCGTTTATATCTCAAATTCAAGCTCAAAACACCCGAAAATTCGATATTTTGAGATCCCAGATGCGATCTGTGCATGCCTACTCCGTGTTAGAGTATTTTCAAAATACAGGCCCAAACAATGCTAAAAATCGATATTTTAGGTGCCCAAAGTCAATATGTGATATATGCATCTTCTGCACCTGTTTATATCCCAAATTCAACCTCAAAACACCCGTAAATTCGATATTTTGGGATCCCAGAAGCGATTTGTACATGCCTACTCAGTGCTAGAATGTTTTCAATATATAGGCTCAAAACATGCTAAAAATCGATATTTTAAGTGTCCAAAGTCGATATGTGCATGCATCTTCTGTACCCGTTTATATCTCAAATTCAGGCTCAAAACACCCGAAAATTCGATATTTTGGAGTCCCAGAAGCGATCTGTACATGCCTACTCAGTGCTAGAATATTTAAAAAATGTATTCCCAAAACATGCTAAAAATCGAAATTTTAGGTGCCCAAAGTCGATATCTCAGATTCAGGCCCAAAACACACGAAAAGTCGATATTTTGGGGTCCCAGAAGCGATCTGTACATGCCTACTCAGTGCAAGAATTTTTTCAAAAATATAGACTCAAAACATGCTAAAAATCGATATTTTAAGTGTCCAAAGTCGATATGTGCATGCATGTTTTGTACCCGTTTATATTTCAAATTCAGGATCAAAACACGCGAAAATTCGGTATTTATGGGTCCTAGAAGCGATCTGTACATGCCTACTCCTAGTTAGAATGCTTTCAAGATATAGACCTAAAACATGCCAAAAACCGATATTTTAAGAGCCCAAAGTCGATATCTCAAATTCAGGCCAAAAATACCCGAAAATTCGATATTTTGGAGTCCCAGAAGTGATATGTATATGCCGACTCAGATACAGGACCAAAACATGCTAAAAATCGATATTTTAGGTGCCTAAAGTAGATATCTCAAATTCAGGCCCAAAACACCCGAAAATTCGATATTTTGTGGTCCCAGAAACGATCTGTACATGCCTACTCCGTGTTAGAGTATTTTTAAAATACAGGCCCAAAACATACTGAAAATTGATCTTTTAAGTGCCCAAAAGTCGATATGTGCATGCATCTTCTCCACCCGTTTATATCCCAAATTCAACCTCAAAACACCCGAAAATTCGATATTTTGGGGTCCCAGAAGCGATCTGTACCTGCTTACTCCGTGTTAGAGTATTTTCAAAATACAGGCCCAAAACATGCTGAAAATCGATATTTTAGGTGTCCAAAGTCAATATGTGCATGCATCTTCTGTACCAGTTTATATCTCAAATTCAGGCTCAAAACACCCGAAAATTCGATATTTTGGGGTCCCAGAAGCGATCTGTACATGCCTACTCCGTTTAAGAGTATTTTTAGGAATACAGGCGCAAAACATGCTGAAAATCCATATTTTAGGTGCCCAAAGTCAATATGTGTATGCATCTTCTGCACCCGTTTATATCCCAAATTCTACCTCAAAACACTTGAAAATTCGATATTTTTGTTTCCCATAAGCGATCTGTACATGCCTACTCAGTGCTAGAATATTTTCAAAATATAGGCTCAAAACATGCTAAAAATCGATATTTTAAGTGTCCAAAGTCGATTTGTGCATGCATCTTCAGTACCCGTTTATATCTCAAATTCAGTCTCAAAACACCCGAAAATTCGATATTTTGGGGTCCCAGAAGCGATCTGTACATGCCTACGCAGTGCTAGAATATTTTCAAAATATAGGCCAAAAACATGCTAAAAATAGAAATTTTAGGTGCCCAAAGTCGATATCTCAAATTCAGGCCCATAACACCCGAAAATTCGATATTTTTTGGTCCCAGAAGCGATCTGTACATGCCTACTCAGTGCTAGAATCTTTTCAAAATATAGGCTCAAAACATGCTAAAAATCGATATTTTAAGTGTCCAAAGTCGATAAGTGCATGCATCTTCTGTACACGTTTATATCTCAAATTCAGTCTCAAAACACCCGAAAATTCGGTATTTTTGGGTCCTAGAAGCGATCTGTACATGCCTACTCCTAGTTAGAATGTTTTCAAGATACAGACCCAAAACATGCTCAAAATCGATATTTTAGGTGCCCCAAAGTTGATATGTGCATGCATCTTCAGTACCCGTTTATATCTCAAATTCAGTCTCAAAACATCCGAAAATTCGATATTTTGGGGTCCCAGAATCGATCTGTACATGCCTACTCCGTGTTAAAGTGTTTTCAAAATACAGGCCAAAAACATACTGAAAATCGATCTTTTAGGTGCCCAAAAGTCAATATGTGCATGCTTCTTCTGTACCCGTTTATATCTCAAATTCAGGCTCCAAACACAAGAAAATTCGATATTTTGGGGTCCCAGAAGAGATCTGAACATGCCTACTCAGATACAGGCCCAAAACATGCTGAAAATCGATATTTTAGGTGCCCAAATTCAATATGTGGATGCATCTTCTGTACCCGTTTATATTTCAAATTCAGGCTCAAAACTCCCGAAAATTCGATATTTTGAGATCCCGGAAGCGATCTGTGCATGCCTACTCCGTGTTAGAGTATTTTCAAAATACAGGCCCAAAACATGCTAAAAATCGATATTTTAGGTGCCCAAAGTCAATATGTGAATGCATCTTCTGCACCTGTTTATATCCCAAATTCAACCTCAAAACACCCGTAAATTCGATATTTTGGGATCCCAGAAGCGATTTGTACATGCCTACTCAGTGCTAGAATGTTTTCAATATATAGGCTTAAAACATGCTAAAAATCGATATTTTAAGTGTCCAAAGTCGATATGTGCATGAATCTTCTGTACCCGTTTATATCTCAAATTCAGGCTCAAAACACCCGAAAATTCAATATTTTGGAGTCCCAGAAGCGATCTGTACATGCCTACTCAGTGCTAGAATATTTTCAAAATATATGCCCAAAACATGCTAAAAATCGAAATTTTAGGTGCCCAAAGTCGATATCTCAAATTCAGGCCCAAAACACACGAAAATTCGATATTTTGGGGTCCCAGAAGCGATCTGTACATGCCTACTCAGTGCAAGAATTTTTTCAAAATATAGACTCAAAACATGCTAAAAAATCGACATTTTAAGTGTCCAAAGTCGATATGTGCATGCATGTTTTGTACCCGTTTATATTTCAAATTCAGGATCAAAACACGCGAAAATTCGGTATTTATGGGTCCTAGAAGCGATCTGTATATGCCTACTCCTAGTTAGAATGCTTTTAAGATATAGACCTAAAACATGCCAAAAATCGATATTTTAAGAGCCCAAAGTCGATATCTCAAATTCAGGCCAAAAACACCCGAAAACTTGATATTTTGGAGTCCCAGAAGTGATATGTATATGCCGACTCAGATAAAGGACCAAAACATGCTAAAAATCGATATTTTAGGTGCCTAAAGTAGATATATCAAATTCAGGCCCAAAACACCCGAAAATTCGATATTTTGTGGACCCAGAAACGATCTGTACATGCCTACTCCGTGTTAGAGTATTTTTAAAATACAGGCCCAAAACATACTGAAAATTGATCTTTTAAGTGCCCAAAAGTCGATATGTGCATGCATCTTCTCCACCCGTTTATATCCCAAATTCAACCTCAAAACACCCGAAAATTCGATATTTTGGGGTCCCAGAAGCGATCTGTACCTGCTTACTCCGTGTTAGAGTATTTTCAAAATACAGGCCCAAAACATGCTGAAAATCGATATTTTAGGTGTCCAAAGTCAATATGTGCATGCATCTTGTGTACCAGTTTATATCTCAAATTCATGCTCAAAACACCCGAAAATTCGATATTTTGGGGTCCCAGAAGCGATCTGTACATGCCTACTCCGTTTTAGAGTATTTTTAGGAATACAGGCCCAAAACATGCTGAAAATCCATATTTTAGGTGCCCAAAGTCAATATGTGTATGCATCTTCTGCACCCATTTATATCCCAAATTCTACCTCAAAACACTTGAAAATTCGATATTTTTGGGTCCCATAAGCGATCTGTACATGCCTACTCAGTGCTAGAATATTTTCAAAATATAGGCTTAAAACATGCTAAAAATCGATATTTTAAGTGTCCAAAGTCGATATGTGCATGCATCTTCTGTACACGTTTATATCTCAAATTCAGTCTCAAAACACCCGAAAATTCGATATTTTTGGGTCCTAGAAGCGATCTGTACATGCCTACTCCTAGTTAGAATGTTTTCAACATCCAGACCCAAAACATGCTCAAAATCGATATTTTAGGTGCCCCAATGTTGATATGCGCATGCATCTTCAGTACCCGTTTATATCTCAAATTCAGTCTCAAAACACCCGAAAATTCGATATTTTGGGGTCCCAGAAGCGATCTGTACATGCCTACTCCGTGTTAAAGTGTTTTCAAAATACAGGCCCAAAATATACTGAAAATCGATCTTTTAGGTACCCAAAAGTCGATATGTGCATGCATCTTCTGTACCCGTTTATATCTCAAATTCAGGCTCCAAACACCCGAAAATTCGATATTTTGGGGTCCCAGAAGAGATCTGTACATGCCTACTCAGATACAGGCCCAAAAAATGCTGAAAATCGATATTTTAGGTGCCCAAATTCAATATGTTCATGCATCTTCTGTACCCGTTTATATCTCAAATTCAGGCTCAAAACACCCGAAAATTCGATATTTTGAGATCCCAGATGCGATCTGTGCATGCCTACTCCGTGTTAGAGTATTTTCAAAATACAGGCCCAAAACATTCTAAAAATCGATATTTTAGGTGCCCAAAGTCAATATGTGTATGCATCTTCTGCACCTGTTTATATCCCAAATTTAACCTCAAAACATCCGTAAATTCGATATTTTGGGATCCCAGAAGCGATCTGTACATGCCTACTCATTGCTAGAATGTTTTCAATATATTGGCTCAAAACATGGTAAAAATCGATATTTTAAGTGTCCAAAGTCGATATGTGCATGCATCTTCTGTACACGTTTATATCTCAAATTCTGGCTCAAAACACCCGAAAATTCGATATTTGGGGATCCCAGAAGCAAACTGTATATGGCTACTCCGCGTTAGAGTATTTTCAAAATACAGGCCCAAAACATACTGAAAATCGATATTTTAGGTGCCCAAAAGTCATTATGTGCATGCATCTTCTGTAACCGTTTATATCTCAAATTCAGGCTTAAAACACCCGAAAATTCGATATTTTGGGGTCCCAGAAGCGATCTGTACATGCCTATTCCGTGTTAGAGTATTTTCAAAATACTGGCCCAAAACATGCTGAAAATCGATATTTTAGGTGCCTAAAGTCTATATGAGCATGCATCTTCTGTACCCGTTTATATCTCAAATTCAGGCTCCAAACACCCGAAAAGTCGATATTTTGAGGTCCCAAAAGCGATCTGTACATGCCTACTCAGATACAGGCCGAAAACATGCTGAAAATCAAAATTTTAGGTGCCCAAAGTCAATATGTGTTTGCATCTTCTGCACCCGTTTATATCCCAAATTCAACCTCAAAACACCCGAAAATTCGATATTTTTGGGTCCCAGAAACGATCTGTACATGCCTACTCAGTGCAAGAATGTTTAAAAAATATAGACTCAAAACATGCTAAAAATCGATATTTTAAGTGTCCAAAGTCGATATGTGCATGCATGTTCTGTACCCGTTTATATTTCAAATTCATGATCAAAACACCCGAAAATTCGGTATTTATAGGTCCTAGAAGCGATCTGTACATGCCTACTCCTAGTTAGAATGCTTTCAAGATATAGACCTAAAACATGCCAAAAATCGATATTTTATGAGCCCAAAGTCGATATCTCAAATTCAGGCCAAAAACACCCGAAAACTCGATATTTTGGAGTCCCAGAAGTGATATATTTATATGCCGACTTAGATACAGGACCAAAACATGCTAAAAATCGATATTTTAGGTGCCTAAAGTCGATATGTCAAATTCAGGCCCAAAACATACTGAAAATTGATCTTTTAAGTGTCCTAAGTCGATATCTCAAATTCAGGCCCAAAACATACGAAAATTCGATATTTTGGGGTCCCAGAAGCAATCTGTACCTGCTTACTCCGTGTTTGAGTATTTTCAAAATACAGGACCAAAACATGCTAAAAATCGATATTTTAGGTGCCTAAAGTCGATATCTCAAATTCAGGCCCAAAACATACTGAAAATTGATCTTTTAAGTGTCCTAAGTCGATATCTCAAATTCAGGCCCAAAACATACGAAAATTCGATATTTTGGGGTCCCAAAAGCAATCTGTACATGCCTACTCCGTGTTAGAGTATTTTCAAATTACAGGCCCAAAACATAATGAAAATCGATCTTTTAGGTGCACAAAAGTCGATATGTGCATGCATCTTCTGTACCCGTTTATATCTCAAATTCTGGCTTCAAACATCCGAAAACTCGTCATATTGGGTCCCAGAAGCGATCTGTACATGCCTACTCAGATACAGGCCCAAAACATGCTGAAAATTGATATTTTAGGTGCCCAAAGTCCATATGTGCATGCATCTTCTGTACCCGTTAATATAACAAATTCAAGCTCAAAACACCCGAAAATTCGATATTTTGGGGTCCCAGAAGCGATCTGTACATGCCTACTCCGTGTTAGAGTATTTTCAAAATACTGGCCCAAAACATACTGAAAATCGATATTTTAGGTGCCTAAAGTCTATTTGAGCATGCATCTTCTGTACACGTTTATATCTCAAATTCAGGCTCCAAACACCCGAAAAGTCGATATTTTGAGGTCCCAAAAGCGATCTGTACATGCCTACTCAGATACAGGCCGAAAACATGCTGAAAATCAAAATTTTAGGTGCCCAAAGTCAATATGTGTTTGCATCTTCTGCACCCGTTTATATCCCAAATTCAACCTCAAAACACCCGAAAATTCGATATTTTTGGGTCCCAGAAACGATCTGTACATGCCTACTCAGTGCAAGAATGTTTAAAAAATATAGACTCAAAACATGCCTACTCAGTGCTAGAAGATTTTCAAAATATAGGCCCAAAACATGCTAAAATTCGATATTTTAAGTGCCCAAAGTCGATATCTCTAATTCAGGCCTAAAACAACCCGAAAATTCGATATTTTGGGGTCCCAGAAGCGATCTGTACATGCCTACTCCGTGTTAGAGTATTTTCAAAATACAGGCCCAGAACATACTGAAAATCGATCTTGTAGGTACCCAAAAGTTGATAAGTGCATGCATCTTCTGTACCCGTTTATATCTCAAATTCAGGCTCAAAACACCCAAAAATTCGGTATTTTTGGGTCCTAGAAGCGATCTGTACACGCCTACTGCTAGTTAGAATGCTATCAAGATACAGACCTAAAACATGCTCAAAATCGATATTTTAGGTGACCAAAAGTTGATATGTGCATGCATCTTCAGTACACGTTTATATCTCAAATTCAGGCTAAAAAAAAAAAACGAAAATTCGATATTTTGGGGTCCCAGAAGCGATCTGTACCTGCTTACTCCGTGTTAGAGTATTTTCAAAATACAGGCCCAAAACGTGCTGAAAATCTATATTTTAGGTGTCCAAAGTCAATATGTGCATGCATCTTCTGTACCCGTTTATATCTCACATTCAGGCTCAAAACACCCGAAAATTCGATATTTTGGGGCCCCAGAAGCGATCTGTACATGCCTACTCAATGCTAGAATATTATTAAAATATAGGTTTAAAGCATGCTAAAAATCGATATTTTTGGTGCCCAAAGTCGATATCTCAAATTCAGGCCCAAAACACCCGAAAAATTCGATATTTTGGGGTCCCAGAAGCGATCTGTACATGCCTACTCCGTGTTAGTGTATTTTCAAATTACAGGCCCAAAACATAATGAAAATCGATCTTTTAGGTGCCCAAAAGTCGATATGTGCATGCATTTTCTGTACCCGTTTATATCTCAAATTCAGGCTCCAAACATCCGAAAACTCGATATTTTGGGTCCCAGAAGCGATCTGTACATGCCTACTCAGATACAGGCCCAAAACAAGCTGAAAATCGATATTTTAGGTGCCCAAAGTCCATATGTGCATGCATCTTCTGTACCTGTTAATATCTCAAATTCAGGCTCAAAACACCCGAAAAATCGATATTTTGGGATCCCAGAAGCGATCTGTACTAAGTGCTAGAAGATTTTCAAAATATAGGCCCAAAACATGCTAAAAATCGATATTTTAAGTGCCCTAAGTCGATATCTCAAATTCAGGCCTAAAACAACCCGAAAATTCGATATTTTGGGGCCCCAAAAGCGATCTGTACATGCCTACTCCTTGTTAGAGTATTTTCAAAATACAGGCCCAAAACATACTGAAAATCGATCTTGTAGGTACCCAAAAGTTGATATGTGCATGCATCTTCTGTACCCGTTTATATCTCAAATTCAGGCTCAAAACACCCAAAAATTCGGTATTTTTGGGTCCTAGAAGCGATCTGTACACGCCTACTGCTAGTTAGAATGCTATCAAGATACAGAACTAAAACATGCTCAAAATCGATATTTTAGGTGACCAAAAGTTGATATGTGCATGCATCTTCAGTACACGTTTATATCTCAAATTCAGGCTAAAATAAAAACGAAAATTCGATATTTTGGGGTCCCAGAAGCGATCTGTACCTGCTTACTCCGTGTTAGAGTATTTTCAAAATACAGGCCCAAAACGTGCTGAAAATCTATATTTTAGGTGTCCAAAGTCAATATGTGCATGCATCTTCTGTACCCGTTTATATCTCACATTCAGGCTCAAAACACCCGAAAATTCGATATTTTGGGGCCCCAGAAGCGATCTGTACATGCCTACTCAATGCTAGAATATTATTAAAATATAGGTTTAAAGCATGCTAAAAATCGATATTTTTGGTGCCCAAAGTCGATATCTCAAATTCAGGCCCAAAACACCCGAAAAATTCGATATTTTGGGGTCCCAGAAGCGATCTGTACATGCCTACTCCGTGTTAGAGTATTTTCAAATTACAGGCCCAAATCATAATGAAAATCGATGTTTCAGGTGCCCAAAAGTCGATATGTGCATGCAACTTCTGTACCCGTTTATATCTCAAATTCAGGCTCAAAACACCCGAGAATTCGATATTTTGGGGTCCCAGAAGCGATCTGTACATGCCTACTCAGGTACAGGCCCAAAACATGCTGAAAATCGATATTTTAGGTGCCCAAATTAAATATATGCATGCATCTTCTGTACCCGTTTATATCTTAAATTCAGGCTCAAAACACCCGAAAATTCGATATTTTGGGGTCCCAGAAGCGATCTGTACATGCTTACTCAGTGTTATAGTATTTTTAAAATACAGGCCCAAAACATGCTGAAAATCGATATTTTAGGTGTCCAAAGTCAATATGTGCATGCATCTTCTGTACCCGTTTATATCTTAAATTCAGGCTCAAAACACACAAAAATTCGATATTTTGGGATCCCAGAAGCGATCTGTACATGCCTACTCAGTGCTAGAATATTTTCAAAATATCGGCCCAAAACATGCTAAAAGTCGATATTTTAAGTGCCCAAAGTCGATATCTCAAATTCAGGCCTAAAACACCCGAAAATTCGATATTTTGGGGTCCCAGAAGCAATCTGTACATGCCTACTCCGTGTTAGTGTATTTTTAAAATCTAGGCCAAAAGCATGCTAAAAATCGATATTTTATGTGCCTAAAGTCGATATCTTAAGTTCAGGCCCAAAACACCCGAAAATTTCGATATTTTGGGGTCCCTGAAGCGATCTACACATGCCTACTCAGATACAGGCCCAAAACATGCTGAAAATCGATATTTTAGGTGCCCAAAGTCAATATGTGCATGTATCTTCTGTACCCGTTTATATCTCCAATTCAGGCTCAAAACACCCGAGAAATCGATATTTTGGGGTCCCAGAAACGATCTGTACATGCCTACTCAGTGCTAGAATATTTTCAGAATATAGGCCCAAAACATGCTAAAAATCGATATTTTAAGTGACCAAAGTCGATATCTCAAATTTAGGCCCAAAACTCCCGAAAATTCGATATTTTGGGTTCCCAGAAGCGATCTGTACATGCTTACTCCGTGTTAGAGTATTTTCAAAATACAGGCTTAAAACATACTGAAAATCGATCTTGTAGTTGCCCAAAGATAATATGTGTATGCATCTTCTGCACCCGTTTATATCCCAAATTCAAACTTAAAACACCCGAAAAATCGATATTTTTGGTTCCCAGAAGCAATCTGTACATGCCTACTCAGTGCTAGAATGTTTTCAAAATATAGACTCAAAACATGCTAAAAATCGATATTTTAAGTGTCCAAAGTCGATATGTGCATGTACCTTTGGTACCCGTTTATATCTCAAATTCAGGGTCAAAACACCCAAATATTCGGTATTTTTGGGTCCTAGAAGCGATCTGTACATGCCTACTCCTAATTTGAATGTTTTCAAGATACAGACCAAAAACATGCTCAAAATCGATATTTTAGGTGCCAAAAAGTCGATATGTACATGCATCTTCTGTACCCGTTTATATCTCAAATTCAGGCTCAAAAATCCCGAAAATTCGATATTTCGGGGTCCCAGAAGCGATCTGTACATGCTTACTCAGTGTTATAGTATTTTTAAAATACAGGCCCAAAACATGCTGAAAATCGATATTTTAGGTGTCCAAAGTCAATATGTGCATGCATCTTCTGTACCCGTTTATATCTCAAATTTAGGCTCAAAACAATCGAAAATTCGATATTTTTGGGTCCCAGAAGCGATCTGTACATGCCTACTCAGTGCTAGAATATTTTCAAAATACAGGATCAAAACATCCTGAAAATCGATATTTTATGTGCCCAAATTCAATATGTGTATGAATCTTCTGCACCCGTTTATATCCCAAATTCAACCTCAAAACACCCTGAAAATTCGATATTTTGGGGTCCCAGAAGCGATCTGTACATGCCTACTCCGTGTTAGAGTATTTTCAAAATTCAGGCCTAAAACATACTAAAAATCAATCTTTTAGGTGCCCAAAAGTCGATATAATCATGCATCTTCTGTTCCTGTTTATATCTCATATTCAGGCTCCAAACACCAGAAAATTCGATATTTTAGGGTCCCAGAAGCGTTCTGTACATGCCTACTCAGATACAGACCCAAAACATTCTGAAAATCGATATTTTAGGTTCCCAAAGTCAATATTTGCAGGCATCTTCTGTACCCGTTTATATCTCAAATTCAGGCTCCAAACACCCAAAAATTCGATATTTTTGGGTCCAAGATGCGATCTGTACATGCCTACTCAGATAAAGGCCCAAAACATGCTGAAATCCAAAATTTTTGGTGCCCAAATTCAATATGTGCATGCATCTTCTGTACCCGTTTATATTTTAAATTCAGGCTCAAAACACCCGAAAATTCGATATTTTGAGATCCCAGATGCGATCTGTGCATGCCTACTCCGTGTTAGAGTATTTTCGAAAAACAGGCCCAAAACATGCTAAAAATCGATATTTTAGGTGCCCAAAGTCAATATATGTATGCATCTTCTGCACCCGTTTATATCCCAAATTCAACCTCAAAACACCTGAAAATATGATATTTTGGGATCCCAGAAACGATCTGTACATGCCTACTCAGTGCTAGAATGTTTTTAAAATATAGGCTCAAAATATGCTAAAAATCGATATTTTAAGTGTCCAAAGTCGATATGTGCATGCATCTTCTGTACACGTTTATATCTCAAATTCAGGCTCAGAACACCCAAAAATTCGATATTTTGGGATCCCAGAAGCGAACTGTATATGGCTACTCCGTGTTAGAGTATTTTCAAATTACAAGCCTAAAACATACTGAAAATCGATATTTTATGTTCCCAAAAGTCGATATGTGCATGCATCTTCTGTATCCGTTTATATCTCAAATTCAGGCTTAAAACACCCGAAAATTTGATATTTTGGGGTCCCAGAAGCGATCTGTACATGCCTACTCCGTGTTAGAGTATTTTCAAAATACTGGCCCAAAACATGCTGAAAATCGATATTTTAGGTGCCCAAAGTCTATATGTGCATGCATCTTCTGTACCCGTTTATATCTCAAATTCAGGCTACAAACACCTGAAAATTCGATATTTTGGGGTCCCAGAAGCGATCTGTACATGTCTACTTAGATACAGGCCAAAAACAGGCTAAAAATCGATATTTTAGGTGCCCAAAGTCAATATGTGTATGCATCTTCTGCACCAGTTTATATCTCAAATTCAGGCTCAAAACACCCGAATATTTGATATTTTGGGGTTCCAGAAGCGATTTGTACATGACTACTCAGTGCAAGCATATTTTCTAAAAATATGCCCAAAACATTCTAAAAATCGATATTTTAGGTGCCCAAAGTCGATATTTCAAATTCAGGCCCAAAAAACCCGTAAGTTCGATATTTTGGGGTCCCAGAAGCGATCTGTACATGCCTACTCCGTGTTAGAGAATTTTCGAAAAACAGGCCCAAAACATCCTGAAAATCGATATTTTATGTGCCCAAAAGTCGATATGTGCATGCAATTTCTGTATCTGTTTATATCTCAAATTCAGGCTCCAAACACCCGAAAAATCGATATTTTGGGGTCCCAGAAGCGTTCTGTACATGCCTACTCAGATACAGGCCGAAAACATGCTGAAAATCGATATTTTAGGTGCCCAAAGTCAATATGTGTAGGCCTATGCATCTTCTGTACACGTTTATTTCTCAAATTCAGGCTCAAAAAACCCGAAAATTCGTTATTTTTGGGTCCTAGAAGCGATCTGTACATGCCTACTCCTAGTTAGAATGTTTTCAAGATACAGACCCAAAACATGCTCAAAATCGATATTTTAATGCCCAAAAGTTGATATGTGCATGCATCTTAAGTAACCGTTTATATCTCAAATTCAGGCTCCAAACACACAAAAATTCGATATTTTGGGGTCCCAGAAGCGATCTGTACATGACTACTCAGATACAGGCCGAAAACATGCTGAAAATCGATATTTTAGGTGCCCAAAGTCAATATGTGTATGCATCTTCTGTACCCGTTTATATCCCAAATTCAACCTCAAAACACCCGAAAATTCGACAGTTTTGGGTTTCAGAAGCGATCTGTACATGCCTACTCAGTGCTAGAATGTTTTCAAAATATAGGCTCAAAACATGCTAAAAATCGATATTTTAAGTGTCCAAAGTCGATATGTGCATGCATTTTCTGTACCCGTATATATCTCAAATTCATAATCAAAACACCCGAAAATTCGGTATTTTTGGGTACTAGAAGCGATCTGTACATGCCTACTCCTATTTAGAATGTATTTAAGATACTGACCCAAAACATGCTAAAAATCGATATTTTAGGTGCCCAAAAGTCGTTATGTGCATGCTTCTTCAGTTCCCGTTTATATTTCAAATTCAGGCTCAAAACAACCGAAAATTCGATATTTTTAGTTCCCAGAAGCGATCTGTACATGCATACTCCGTGTTAGAGTATTTTCAAAATACTGGCCCAAAACATGCCTAAAATCGATATTTTAGGTTAACAAAGTCAATATGTGAATGCAGGTTCTGTACCCGTTTATATCTCAAATTCAGGCTCAAAACACCCGAAATTCGATATTTTGTGGTCCCAGAAGCGAGATGTACATGCATACTCCGTGTTAGAGTATTTTAAAAGTACAGCCACAAAACATACTTAAAATCGATCTTTTACGTGCCCAAAAGTCGATATGTGCATGCATCATCTGTACCCGTTTATATCTCAAATTCAGGCTCCAAACACCCGAAAAATCGATATTTTGGCGTCCCAGAAGCGATCTGTACATGCCTACTCAAATACAGGCCAAAAACATGCTGAAAATCGATAATTTAGGTGCTTAAAGTCAATATGTGTATGCATCTTCTGCACCCGTTTATATCCCAAATTCAACCTTAAAACACCCGAAAATTCGATATTTTAGGGTTCCATAAGCGATCTGTACATGCCTACTCAGTGCTAGAATGTTTTTAAAATATAGTCTCAAAACATGCTAAAAATCGATATTTTAATGGTCCAAAGTCGATATGTACATGCATCTTCTGTACCCGTTTATATCTCAAATTCAGGCTCAAAACACCCGAAAATTCGATATTTTGGGGTCCCAGAAGCGATCTGTACATGCCTACTCAGTGCTAGAATATTTTCTAAATATAGGCCCAAAACATGCTAAAAATCGATATTTTAGGTGCCCAAAGTCGATATCTCAAATTCAGGCCCAAAACGCCCGAAAATTCGATATTTTGGGGTCCCAGAAGCGATCTGTACATGCCTACTCCGTGTTAGAGCATTTTCAAAATACAGGACCAAAACATACTGAAAATCGATCTTTTAGGTGCCCAAAAGTGGATATGCGCATGCATCTTCTGTACCCGTTTATATCTCAAATTCAGGCTCCAAGCACCCGAAAATTCGATATTTTTGGGTCCCAGAAGGGATCTGTACATGCCTACTCAGATAAAGGCCCAAAACATGCTAAAAATCGATATTTTAGGTGCCCAAAGTCAATATGTGTATTCATCTTCTGCACCCGTTTATATCCCAAATTCAACCTCAAAACACCCGAAAATTAGATATTTTTTTAGGTCCCAGAAGCGATCTGTACATGCCTACTCAGTGCTAGAATGTTTTCAAAATATAGGCTAAAAACATGCTAAAAATCAATATTTTAAGTGTCCAAAGTTGATATGTGCATGCATCTTCTGTACCTGTTTATATCTCAAATTCAGCCTCAAAACACACAAAAAATTCGGTATTTTTAGGTCCTAGAAGCGAACTGTACATGCCTACTCCTAGTTAGAATGTTTTCATGATACAGACCCAAAACAAGCTCAAAATCGATATTTTAGGAGTCCAAAAGTCGATATGTGCATGCATCTTCAGAACCCGTTTATATCCCAAATTCAACCTCGAAACACCCGAAAATTCAAAATTTTACGGTCCCAGAAGCAATCTGTACATGCCTACTCAGTGCTAGAATGTTTTCAAAATATAGGCTTAAAACATGCTAAAAATCGATATTATAAGTGTCCAAAGTCGATATGTGCATGCATCTTCAGTACCCGTTTATACCTCAAATTCAGATCCAAACACCCAAAAATTCGATATTTTGGGGTCCCAAAAGCGATCTGTACATGCCTACTCCTAGTTAGAAAGTTTTCAAAATATAGACCCAATACATGCTAAAAATCGATATTTTAGGTGCCCAAAGTCGATATCTCGAATTAAGACCCAAAACACCAGAAAATTCGATATTTTTGGGTCCCTGAGGCGATCTGTACATGCCTACTCAGTGTTAGAATATTTTCAAAATATAAGCCAAAAACATTCTGAAAATCGATATTTCAGGTGACCAAAGTCAATATGTGCATGCATCTTCTGTACCCGTTTATATCTCAAATTCAGGGTCAAAACACCCGAAAATTCGATATTTTGGAGTCCCAGAAGCGATCTGTACATGACTACTCAGCGATAGAATATTTTCAAAATAGATGCCCAAAACATACTAAAAAATCGAAATTTTAAGTGTTCAAAGTCGATATCTCAAATTCAGGCCTAAAACACCCGAAAATTCGATATTTTGCGGTCCCAGAAACGATCTGTACATGCCTACTCCGTATTAGAGTATTTTCAAAATCTAGGCCCAAAGCATGCTAAAAATCGAGATTTTATGTGCCTAAAGTCGAAATCTCAAGTTCAGGCCCAAAACACCCGAAAATTTCGATATTTTGGGGTCACTGAAGCGATCTACACATGCCTACTCAGATACAGGCCCAAAACATGCTGAAAATCGATATTTTAGGTGCCCAAAGTCAATATATGCATGCATCTTCTGTACCCGTTTATATCTCAAATTCATGCTTAAAACATCCAAAAATTCGATATTTTAGGATACCAGAAGCGATCTGTACATGCCTACTCAGTGCTAGAATATTTTCAAAATATCGGCCCAAAACATGCTAAAAATCGATATTTTAAGTGCCCAAAGTCGATATCTCAAATTCAGGCCTAAAACACCCGAAAATTCGATATTTTGGGATCCCAAAAGCGATCTGTACATGCCTACTCTGTGTTAGAATATTTTCGAAATACAGGCCCAAAACATATTGAAAATCGATATTTTATGTGCCCAAAGTCAATATGTGCATGCATCTTCTGAACCCGTTTATATCTCAAATTCAGGCTCAAAACACCCGAATATTCGATATTTTGGGGTTCCAGAAGCGATTTGTACATGCCTACTCAGTGCAAGAATATTTTCAAAATATATGACCCAAAACATTCTAAAAATCGATATTTTAGGTGCCCAAAGTCGATATTTCAAATTCAGGCCCAAAAAACCCGAAAGTTCGATATTTTGGGGTCCCAGAAGCGATCTGTACATGCCTACTCCGTGTTAGAGTATTTTCGAAAAACAGGCCCAAAACATGCTAAAAATCGATATTTTAGGTGCCCAAAGTCAATATGTGTATGCATCTTCTGCACCCGTTTATATCTCAAATTCAACCTCAAAACACCTGAAAATTCGATATTTTGGGATCCCAGAAGCGATCTGTACATGCCTACTCAGTGCTAGAATGTTTTTAAAATATAGGCTCAAAATATGCTAAAAATCGATATTTTAAGTGTCCAAAGTCGATATGTGCATGAATCTTCTGTACATGTTTATATCTCAAATTCTGGCTGAAAACACCCGAAAATTCGGTATTTTGGGGTCCTAGAAGCGATCTGTACATGCCTACTCCTAGGTAGAATGTTTTCAAGATATAGACCCAAAAAATGCTCAAAATCGATATTTTAGGTGCCCAAAAGTTGATATGTACATACATCTTCAGTAACCGTTTATATCTCAAATTCAGGCTCAGAACACCCAAAAGTTCGATATTTTTGGATCCCAGAAGCGAACTGTATATGGCTACTCCGTGTTAGAGTATTTTCAAAATACAGGCCTAAAACATACTGAAAATCGATATTTTAGGTGCCCAAAAGTCGATATGTGCATGCATCTTCTGTACCCGTTTATATCTCAAATTCAGGCTCAAAACAACCGAAAATTCGATATTTTTGGGTCCCAGAAGCGATCTGTACATGCCTACTCAGTGCTAGAATATTTTCAAAATACAGGATCAAAACATGCTAAAAATCGATATTTTAGGTGCCCAAAGTCGATATTTCAAATTCAGGCCCAAAACACCCGAAAATTCGATATTTTGGGATCCCAGAAGCGATCTGTACATGCCTACTCCGTGTTAGAATATTTTCGAAATACAGGCCCAAAACATCCTGAAAATCGATATTTTATGTGCCCAAAGTCAATATGTGCATGCATCTTCTGAACCCGTTTATATCTCAAATTCAGGCTCAAAACCCCCGAATATTCGATATTTTGGGGTTCCAGAAGCGATTTGTACATGCCTACTCAGTGCAAGAATATTTTCAAAATATATGCCCAAAACATTCTAAAAATCGATATTTTAAATGCCCAAAGTCGATATTTCATATTCAGGCCCAAAAAACCCGAAAGTTCGATATTTTGAGGTCCCAGAAGCGATCTGTACATGCCTACTCCGTGTTAGAGTATTTTCGAAAAACAGGCCCAAAACATCCTGAAAATCGATATTTTATGTGCCCAAAAGTCGATATGTGCATGCAACTTCTGTACCTGTTTATATCTCAAATTCAGGCTCCAAACACCCGAAAAATCGATATTTTGGGGTCCCAGAAGCGTTCTGTACATGCCTACTCAGATACAGGCCGAAAACATGCTAAAAATCGATATTTTAAGTGTCCAAAGTCGATATGTGCATGCATTTTCTGTACCCGTTTATATCTCAAATTCATAATCAAAACACCCGAAAATTCGGAATTTTTGGGTCCTAGAAGCGATCTGTACATGCCTACTCCTATTTAGAATTTATTTAAGATACTGACCCAAAACATGCTAAAAATCGATATTTTAGGTGCCCAAAAGTCGTTATGTGCATGCTTCTTCAATACCCGTTTATATTTCAAATTCAGGCTCAAAACAACCGAAAATTTGATATTTTTAGTTCCCAGAAGCGATCTGTACATGCCTACTCCGTGTTAGAGTATTTTCAAAATACAAGCCCAAAACATGCTAAAAATCGATATTTTAGGTGCCCAAAGTCAATATGTACCCGTTTATATCTCAAATTCAGGCTTAAAACACCCGAAAATTCGATATTTTGGGGTCCCTGAAGCGATCTGTACATGCCTACTCAGTGCTAGAATATTTTCAAAATATAGGCCCAAAACATGCTAAAAATCGATATTTTAGGTGCCCAAAGTCGATATCTCAAATTCAGGACCAAAACACCCGAAAATTCGATATTTTGGGGTCCCAGAAGCGATCTGTACATGCTTGCTCCGTGTTAGAGTATTTTCAAAATACAGGCCCAAAACATACTGAAAATCGATCTTTTAGGTGCCCAAAAGTCGATAAGCGCATGCATCTTCTGTACCCGTTTATATCTCAAATTCAGGCTCAAAACACCCGAAAATTCGATATTTTAGGGTCCCAGAAGGGATCTGTACATGCCTACTCAGATAAAGGCCCAAAACATGCTGAAAATCGATATTTTAGGTGCCCAAAGTCAATATGTGTATGCATCTTCTGCACTCGTTTATATCCGAAATTCAACCTCAAAACACCCGAAATTTCGATATTTTTGGGTTCCAGCAGCGATATATACATGCCTACTCAGTACTAGAATGTTTTCAAAATATAGGCTCAAAACATGCTAAAAATCGATATTTTAATGGTCGAAAGTCGATATGTGCAAGCATCTTCTGTACCCGTTTATATCTCTAATTCAGGCTCAAAGCACCCGAAAATTCGGTATTTTTGGGTCCTAGAAGCGATCTGTACATGCCTACTCCTAGTTAGAATGTTTTCAAGATACAGAACCAAAACCTGCTTAAAAATCGATTTTTTAGGTGCCCTAAAGTCGATATGTGCATGCACCTTCAGTATTCGTTAATATTTCAAATTCTTGCTCAATACCCCCGAAAATTCGATAGTATGGGGTCCCAGAAGCGATCTGTACATGCCTACTCCGTGTTAAAGTATTTTCAAAATACAGGCCCAAAACATGCTAAAAATCGATATTTTAGGTGCCAAAAGTCGATATCTCGAATTCAGGCCCAAAACACACGAAAATTCGATATTTTTGGGTACCAGAAGCGATCTGTACATGCCTACTCAGTGCTAGAATGTTTTCAAAATATAGGCTCAAAACATGCTAAAAATCTATATTTTAAGTTTCCAAAGTCTATTTGTGGATGCCTCTTCTGTACCCGTTTATATTTCAAATTCTGGCTCAAAACACCCGACAATTCGATATTATGGGGTCCCAGAAGCGATCTGTACATGCCTACTCCGTGTTAAAGTATTTTCAAAATACAGGCCCAAAACATGCTGAAAATCGATATTTTAGGTGCCCAAAGTCGATATCTCAAATTCAGGCCCAAAACACACGAAAATTCGATATTTTTAGGTCCCAGAAGCGATCTGTACATGCCTACTCAGATACAGGCCCAAAACATGCTGAAAATCGATATTTTAGATGCCCAAAGTCAATATATGCATGCATCTTCTGTACCCGTTTATATCTCAAATTCAGGCTCCAAACACCCGAAAATTCGGTATTTTTGGGTCCTAGAAGCAATCTGTACATGACTACTCAGATACAGGCGGTAAACATGCGGAAAATCGATATTTTAGGTGCCCAAAGTCAATATGTGTATGCATCTTCTGCACCCGTTTATATCCCAAATTCAACTTCAAAACACCCGAAAATTCGACAGTTTTGGGTCCCAGAAGCGTTCTGTACATGCCTACTCAGATACAGGCCGAAAACATGCTGAAAATCGATATTTTAGGTGCCCAAAGTCAACATGTGTATGCATCTTCTGTACCCGTTTATATCCCAAATTCAACCTCAAAACACCCGAAAATTCGACAGTTTTGGATTTCAGAAGCGATCTGTACATGCCTACTCAGTGCTAGAATGTTTTCAAAATATAGGCTCAAAACATGCTAAAAATCGATATTTTAAGTGTCCAAAGTCGATATGTGCATGCATTTTCTGTACCCGTTTATATCTCAAATTCATAATCAAAACACCCGAAAATTCGGAATTTTTGGGTCCTAGAAACGATCTGTACATGCCTACTCCTATTTAGAATGTATTTAAGATACTGACCCAAAACATGCTAAAAATCGATATTTTAGGTGCCCAAAAGTCGTTATGTGCATGCTTCTTCAATACCCGTTTATATTTCAAATTCAGGCTCAAAACAACCGAAAATTTGATATTTTTAGTTCCCAGAAGCGATCTGTACATGCCTACTCCGTGTTAGAGTATTTTCAAAATACAGGCCCAAAACATGCTAAAAATCGATATTTTAGGTGCCCAAAGTCAATATGTACCCGTTTATATCTCAAATTCAGGCTTAAAACACCCGAAAATTCGATATTTTGGGTTCCCTGAAGCAATCTGTACATGCCTACTCAGTGCTAGAAGATTTTCAAAATATAGGCCCAAAACATGCTAAAAATCGATATTTTAGGTGCTCAAAGTCGATATCTCAAATTCAGGCCCAAAACACCCGAAAATTCGATATTTTGGGGTCCCAGAAGCGATCTGTACATGCTTGCTTCGTGTTAGAGTATTTTCAAAATACAGGACCAAAACATACTGAAAATCGATCTTTTAGGTGACCAAAAGTCGATAAGCGCATGCATCTTCTGTACCCGTTTATATCTCAAATTCAGGCTCAAAACACCCGAAAATTCGATATTTTAGGGTCCCAGAAGGGATCTGTACATGCCTACTCAGATAAAGGCCCAAAACATGCTGAAAATCGATATTTTAGGTGCCCAAAGTCAATATGTGTATGCATCTTCTGCACCCGTTTATATCCGAAATTCAACCTCAAAACACCCGAAATTTCGATATTTTTGGGTTCCAGCAGCGATATATACATGCCTACTCAGTACTAGAATGTTTTCAAAATATAGGCTCAAAACATGCTAAAAATCGATATTTTAATGGTTGAAAGTCGATATGTGCATGCATCTTCTGTACCCGTTTATATCTCTAATTCAGGCTCAAAGCACCCGAAAATTCGGTATTTTTGGGTCCTAGAAACGATCTGTACATGCCTACTCCTAGTTAGAATGTTTTCAAGATACAGAACCAAAAGCTGCTTAAAAATCGATATTTTAGGTGCCCTAAAGTCGATATGTGCATGCACCTTCAGTATTCGTTAATATTTCAAATTCTTGCTCAAAACCCCCGAAAATTCGATAGTATGGGGTCCCAGAAGCGATCTGTACATGCCTACTCCGTGTTAAAGTATTTTCAAAATACAGGCCCAAAACATGCTGAAAATCGATATTTTAGGTGCCCAAAGTCGATATCTCGAATTCAGGCCCAAAACACACGAAAATTCGATATTTTTGGGTACCAGAAGCGATCTGTACATGCCTACTCAGTGCTAGAATGTTTTCAAAATATAGGCTCAAAACATGCTAAAAATCTATATTTTAAGTTTCCAAAGTCTATTTGTGGATGCCTCTTCTGTACCCGTTTATATTTCAAATTCTGGCTCAAAACACCCGACAATTCGATATTATGGGGTCCCAGATGCAATCTGTACATGCCTACTCCGTGTTAAAGTATTTTCAAAATGCAGGCCCAAAACATGCTGAAAATCGATATTTTAGGTGCCCAAAGTCGATATCTCAAATTCAGGCCCAAAACACACGAAAATTCGATATTTTTGGGTCCCAGAAGCGATCTGTACATGCCTACTCAGATACAGGCCCAAAACATGCTGAAAATCGATATTTTAGATGCCCAAAGTCAATATATGCATGCATCTTCTGTACCCGTTTATATCTCAAATTCAGGCTCCAAACACCCGAAAATTCGGTATTTTTGGGTCCTAGAAGCAATCTGTACATGACTACTCAGATACAGGCGGAAAACATGCAGAAAATCGATATTTTAGGTGCCCAAAGTCAATATGTGTATGCATCTTCTGCACCCGTTTATATCCCAAATTCAACCTCAAAACACCCGAAAATTCGACAGTTTTGGGTCCCAGAAGCGATCTGTACATGCCTACTCAGTGCTAGAATGTTTTCAAAATATAGGCTCAAAACATTCTAAAAATCGATATTTTAAGTGTCCAAAGTCGATATGTGCATGCATTTTCTGTACCCGTTTATATCTCAAATTCATAATCAAAACACCTGAAAATTCGGTATTTTTGTGTCCTAGAAGCGATCTGTACATGCCTACTCCTATTTAGAATGTATTTAAGATACTGACCCAAAACATACTGAAAATCGATATTTTAGGCGCCCAAAAGTCGATATGTGCATGCAGGTTCTGTACCCGTTTATATCTCAAATTCAGGCTCAAAACACCCAAAATTCGATATTTTGGGGTCCCAGAAGCGATCTGTACATGCCTACTCCGTGTTAGAGTATTTTAAAATACAGGCCCAAAACATGCTAAAAATCGATATTTTAGGTGCCCAAAGTCAATATGTACCCGTTTATATCTCAAATTCAGGCTTAAAACACCCGAAAATTCGATATTTTGGGGTCCCTCAAGCGATCTGTACATGCCTACTCAGTGCTAGAATATTTTCAAAATATAGGCCCAAAACATGCTAAAAATCGATATTTTAGGTGCTCAAAGTCGATATCTCAAATTCAGGCCCAAAACACCCGAAAATTCGATATTTTGGGGTCCCAGAAGCGATCTGTACATGCTTGCTCCGTGTTAGAGTATTTTCAAAATACAGGACCAAAACATACTGAAAATCGATCTTTTAGGTGACCAAAAGTCGATAAGCTCATGCATCTTCTGTACCCGTTTATATCTCAAATTCAGGCTCAAAACACCCGAAAATTCGATATTTTAGGGTCCCAGAAGGGATCTGTACATGCCTACTCAGATAAAGGCCCAAAACATGCTGAAAATCGATATTTTAGGTGCCCAAAGTCAATATGTGTATGCATCTTCTGCACCCGTTTATATCCGAAATTCAACCTCAAAACACCCGAAATTTCGATATTTTTGGGTTCCAGCAGCGATATATACATGCCTACTCAGTACTAGAATGTTTTCAAAATATAGGCTCAAAACATGCTAAAAATCGATATTTTAATGGTTGAAAGTCGATATGTGCATGCATCTTCTGTACCCGTTTATATCTCTAATTCAGGCTCAAAGCACCCGAAAATTCGGTATTTTTGGGTCCTAGAAACGATCTGTACATGCCTACTCCTAGTTAGAATGTTTTCAAGATACAGAACCAAAAGCTGCTTAAAAATCGATATTTTAGGTGCCCTAAAGTCGATATGTGCATGCACCTTCAGTATTCGTTAATATTTCAAATTCTTGCTCAAAACCCCCGAAAATTCGATAGTATGGGGTCCCAGAAGCGATCTGTACATGCCTACTCCGTGTTAAAGTATTTTCAAAATACAGGCCCAAAACATGCTGAAAATCGATATTTTAGGTGCCGAAAGTCGATATCTCGAATTCAGGCCCAAAACACACGAAAATTCGATATTTTTGGGTACCAGAAGCGATCTGTACATGCCTACTCAGTGCTAGAATGTTTTCAAAATATAGGCTCAAAACATGCTAAAAATCTATATTTTAAGTTTCCAAAGTCTATTTGTGGATGCCTCTTCTGTACCCGTTTATATTTCAAATTCTGGCTCAAAACACCCGACAATTCGATATTATGGGGTCCCAGATGCAATCTGTACATGCCTACTCCGTGTTAAAGTATTTTCAAAATACAGGCCCAAAACATGCTGAAAATCGATATTTTAGGTGCCCAAAGTCGATATCTCAAATTCAGGCCCAAAACACACGAAAATTCGATATTTTTGGGTCCCAGAAGCGATCTGTACATGCCTACTCAGATACAGGCCCAAAACATGCTGAAAATCGATATTTTAGATGCCCAAAGTCAATATATGCATGCATCTTCTGTACCCGTTTATATCTCAAATTCAGGCTCCAAACACCCGAAAATTCGGTATTTTTGGGTCCTAGAAGCAATCTGTACATGACTACTCAGATACAGGCGGAAAACATGCAGAAAATCGATATTTTAGGTGCCCAAAGTCAATATGTGTATGCATCTTCTGCACCCGTTTATATCCCAAATTCAACCTCAAAACACCCGAAAATTCGACAGTTTTGGGTCCCAGAAGCGATCTGTACATGCCTACTCAGTGCTAGAATGTTTTCAAAATATAGGCTCAAAACATTCTAAAAATCGATATTTTAAGTGTCCAAAGTCGATATGTGCATGCATTTTCTGTACCCGTTTATATCTCAAATTCATAATCAAAACACCTGAAAATTCGGTATTTTTGTGTCCTAGAAGCGATCTGTACATGCCTACTCCTATTTAGAATGTATTTAAGATACTGACCCAAAACATACTGAAAATCGATATTTTAGGTGCCCAAAAGTCGATATGTGCATGCAGGTTCTGTACCCGTTTATATCTCAAATTCAGGCTCAAAACACCCAAAATTCGATATTTTGGGGTCCCAGAAGCGATATGTACATGCATACTCCGTGATAGAGTATTTTAAATGTACAGGCCCAAAACATACTTAAAATCGATCTTTTACGTGCCCAAAAGTCGATATGTGCATGAATCATCTGTACCCGTTTATATCTCAAATTCAGGCTCCAAACACCCGAAAAATCGATATTTTGAATTCCCAGAAGCGATGTGTACATGCCTACTCAGTGCTAGAATGTTTTTAAAATATAGGCTCAAAACATGCTAAAAATCGATATTTTAAGTGTCCAAAGTCGATATGTACATGCATCTTCTGTACCCGTTTATATCTCAAATTCAGGCTCAAAACACCCGAAAATTCGATATTTTGGGGTCCCAGAAGCGATCTGTACATTTCTACTCAGTGCTAGAATATTTTAAAAATATAGGCCCAAAACATGCTAAAAACGATATTTTATGTGCCCAAAGTTGATATCTCAAATTCAGGCCAAAAACACCCGAAAATTCGATATTTTTAGAGTCCCAGAAGCGATCTGTACATGCCTACTCCGTGTTAGAGTATTTTAAAATACAGGCCCAAAACATGCTAAAAATCGATATTTTAGGTGCCCAAAGTCAATATGTACCCGTTTATATCTCAAATTCAGGCTTAAAACACCCGAAAATTCGATATTTTGGGGTCCCTCAAGCGATCTGTACATGCCTACTCAGTGCTAGAATATTTTCAAAATATAGGCCCAAAACATGCTAAAAATCGATATTTTAGGTGCCCAAAGTCGATATCTCAAATTCAGGCCTAAAACACCCGAAAATTCGATATTTTGGGGTCCCAGAAGCGATCTGTACATGCTTACTCCGTGTTAGAGTATTTTCAAAATACAGGACCAAAACATACTGAAAATCGATCTTTTAGGTGCCCAAAAGTCGATAAGCGCATGCATCTTCTGTACCCGTTTATATCTCAAATTCAGGCTCAAAACACCCGAAAATTCGATATTTTATGGTCCCAGAAGGGATCTGTACATGCCTACTCAAATAAAGGCCCAAAACATGCTGAAAATCGATATTTTAGGTGCCCAAAGTCAATATGTGTATGCATCTTCTGCACCCGTTTATATCCCAAATTCAACGTCAAAATACCCGAAATTTCGATATTTTTGGGTTCCAGCAGCGATATATACATGCCTACTCAGTGCTAGAATGTTTTCAAAATATAGGCTCAAAACATGCTAAAAATTGATATTTTAATGGTCGAAAGTCGATATGTGCATGCATCTTCTGTACCCGTTTATATCTCTAATTCAGGCTCAAAGCACCCGAAAATTCGGTATTTTTGGGTCCTAGAAGCGATCTGTACATGCCTACTCAGATACAGGCCCAAAACATGCTGAAAATCGATATTTTAGGTGCCCAAAGTCAATATGGGTATGCATCTTCTGCACCCGTTTATATCCCAAATTCAACCTCAAAACACCCGAAAATTCGATATTTTTGGGTCCCAGAAGCCATCTGTACATGCCTACTCAGTGCTAGAATATTTTCAGAATATAGGCCCAAAACATGCTAAAAATCGATATTTTAGGTGCCCAAAGTCGATATCTCAAATTTAGGCCCAAAACACTGGAAAATGCGATATTTTGGGGTCCCTTAAGCGATCTGTACATGCTTACTCCGTGTTTGAGTATTTCTAAAATACAGGCCAGAAAACTCGATATTTTGGGGTCCCAGAAGCGATCTGTACATGCCTAATCAGATACAGGCCCAAAACATGCTGAAAATCGATATTTTAGGTGCCCAAAGGCAAAATGTGCATGCATCATCTGTACCCGTTTATATCTTAAATTTAGGCTCAAAACACCCGAAAATCCGATATTTTGGGGTCTCAGAAACGATCTGTACATGCCTACTTAGTGCTAGAATATTTTCAAAATATAGGCCCAAAGCATGCTAAAAATCGATATTTTAGGTGCCCAAAGTCGATATCTCAAATTCAGGCCCAAAACACCCGAAAATTCGATATTTTGGGGTCCCAGAAACCATCTGTACATGCCTACTCCGTGTTAGAGTATTTTCAAAATACAGGACCAAAAACATACTAAAAATGATCTTTTAAGTGCCCAAAAGTCGATATGTGCATGCATCTTCTGAACCCGTTTATATCTCAAATGCAGGCTCCAAACACCAGAAAACTCGATATTTTGGGGTCCCAGAAGTGATCTGTACATGCCTACTCAGATACAGGCCCAAAACATGCTGAAAATCGATATTTTAGGTGCCCATAGTCAATATGTGCATGTATCTTCTGTACCCGTTTATATCTCAAAATCAGGCTCAAAACACCCTAAAATTCGATATTTTGGGGTCCCAGAAGCGATCTGTACATGCCTAGTCAGTGCTAGAATGTTTTCAAAATATAGGCTCAAAACATGCTAAAAATCGATATTTTAGGTGCCCAAAGTCAATATGTGCATGTATCTTCTGTACCCGTTTATATCTCAAATTCAGGCTCAATACACCCGAGAATTCGATATTTTGGGGTCCCAGAAGCGATCTGTACATGCCTACTCAGTGCTAGAATATTTTCAAAACATAGGCCCAAAACATGCTAAAAATCGATATTTTAGGTGAACAAACTCTATATGTGCATGCAACTTCTGTTTCCGTTTATATCTCATATTCAGGCTCCAAACACCCGAAAACTCGATATTTTGGGGTCCCAGAAGCGATCTGTACATGTCTACTCAGATACAGGCCGAAAACATGCTAAAAATCGATATTTTAGGTGCCCAAAGTCAATATGTGTATACATCTTCTGCACCCGTTTATATCCCAAATTCAACCTCAAAACACCCGAAAATTCGATATTTTTGGTTCCCAGAAGCGATCAGTACATGCCTACTCAGTGCTAGAATGTTTTCAAAAAATAGACTCAAAACATGCTAAAAATCGATATTTTAAGTTTCCAAAGTTGATATATGCATGCACCTTCAGTACCCGTTTATATCTCAAATTCAGGCTCAAAACCCCTGAAAATTCGGTATTTTTGGGTCCTAGAAACGATCTATACATGCCTACTCCTAGTTAGAATGTTTTCAAGATACAGACCTAAAACATGCTCAAAATCGATATTTTAGGTGCCCAAAAGTAGATATGTGCGTTCATGTTCTGTACCCGTTTATATCTCAAATTGAGGCTCAAAAATCCCGAAAAATCGATATTTTGAGGTCCCAGAAGCGATCTGTACATGCTTACTCCGTGTTAGAGTATATTCAAAATACAGGCCCAAAACATGCTGAAAATCGATATTTTAGGTGCACAAAGTCAATATGTGCATGCATCGTCTGTACCCGTTTATATCTCAAATTCAGGCTCAAAACACCCGAAAATTCAATATTTTGGGGTCCCAGAAGCGATCTATACATGCCTACTCAGCGCTAGAATGTTTTCAAAATATAGGCTCAAAACATGCTAAAAATCGATATTTTAAGTGTCCAAAGTCGATATTTGCATGAATCTTCTGTACCTGTTTATATCTCAAATTCCGCCTCAAAACACCCAAAAATTCGGTATTTTAGGGTCCTAGAAGCGAACTGTAAATGCATAATCCTAGTTAGAATGTTTTTAAGATACAGACCCAAAACAAGATCAAAATCGATATTTTAGGAGTCCAAAAGTCGATATGTGCATGCATCTTCAGTACCCATTTATATCCTAAATTCAACCTCAAAACACCCGAAAATTCAACATTTTACGGTCCCAGAAGCAATCTTTACATGCCTACTCAGTGCTAAAATGTTTTCAAAATATAGGCTCAAAACATGCTAAAAATCGATATTTTAAGTGTCCAAAGTCGATATGTGCATGCATCTTCTGTACCCGTTTATATCTCAAATTCAGGCTCAAAACACCCGAAAATTAGGTAATTTTGGGGTCCCAGAAACGATCTGTACGTGCCTACTCAGTGCTAGAATATTTTCAAAATATAGGCCCAAAACATGCTAAAAATCGAAATTTTCGGTTCCAGAAGTCCATATCTCAATTTCAGGCCCAAAACACCCGAAAATTCGATATTTTGGGGTCCCAGAAGCGATCTGTACATGCCTACTCCTAGTTAGAATGTTTTCAAGATACAGATCCAAAACATGCTCAAAATCGATATTTTAGGTTCCCAAAAGTTGATATGTGCATGCATCTTCAGTAATCGTTTATATCTCAAATTCAGGCTCAAAACACCTGAAAATTCGATATTTTGGGATCCCAGAAGCGATCTGTACATGGCTACTCCGTGTTAGAGTATTTTCAAAATACAGGCCCAAAACATACTGAAAATCGATCTTTTATGTGCCCAAAAGTCGATATGTGCATGCATCCTCTGTACCCGTTTATATCTCAAATTCAGGCTCCAAACACCCAGAAATTCGATATTTTGGGGTCCCAGAAGCGATCTGTATATGCCTACTCCGTTTTAGAGTATTTTCAAAATACAGGCCTAAAACATGTTGAAAATCCATATTTTAGGTGCCCAAAGTCAATATGTGTATGCATCTTATTCACCCGTTTATATCCCAAATTCAACCTTAAAACACTTGAAAATTCGATATTTTAGGGTCCCATAAGCAAACTGTACATGCCTAATCAGTGCTAGAATATTTTCAAAATATAGGCTCAAAACATGCTAAAAATCGATATGATAAGTGTCCAAAGTCGATATGTGCATGCATCTTCTGTACACGTTTATATCTCAAATTCAGGCTCAAAACACCCGAAAATTCGATATTTTAGGGTCCTAGAAGCGAACTGTAAATGCATACTCCTAGTTAGAATGTTTTTAAGATACAGACCCAAAACAAGATCAAAATCGATATTTTAGGAGTCCAAAAGTCGATATGTGCATGCATCTTCAGTACCCATTTATATCCTAAATTCAACCTCAAAACACCCGAAAATTCAACATTTTACGGTCCCAGAAGCAATCTTTACATGCCTACTCAGTGCTAAAATGTTTTCAAAATATAGGCTCAAAACATGCTAAAAATCGATATTTTAAGTGTCCAAAGTCGATATGTGCATGCATCTTCTGTACCCGTTTATATCTCAAATTCAGGCTCAAAACACCCGAAAATTAGGTAATTTTGGGGTCCCAGAAACGATCTGTACGTGCCTACTCAGTGCTAGAATATTTTCAAAATATAGGCCCAAAACATGCTAAAAATCGAAATTTTCGGTTCCAGAAGTCCATATCTCAATTTCAGGCCCAAAACACCCGAAAATTCGATATTTTGGGGTCCCAGAAGCGATCTGTACATGCCTACTCCTAGTTAGAATGTTTTCAAGATACAGATCCAAAACATGCTCAAAATCGATATTTTAGGTTCCCAAAAGTTGATATGTGCATGCATCTTCAGTAATCGTTTATATCTCAAATTCAGGCTCAAAACACCTGAAAATTCGATATTTTGGGATCCCAGAAGCGATCTGTACATGGCTACTCCGTGTTAGAGTATTTTCAAAATACAGGCCCAAAACATACTGAAAATCGATCTTTTATGTGCCCAAAAGTCGATATGTGCATGCATCCTCTGTACCCGTTTATATCTCAAATTCAGGCTCCAAACACCCAGAAATTCGATATTTTGGGGTCCCAGAAGCGATCTGTATATGCCTACTCCGTTTTAGAGTATTTTCAAAATACAGGCCTAAAACATGTTGAAAATCCATATTTTAGGTGCCCAAAGTCAATATGTGTATGCATCTTATTCACCCGTTTATATCCCAAATTCAACCTTAAAACACTTGAAAATTCGATATTTTAGGGTCCCATAAGCAAACTGTACATGCCTAATCAGTGCTAGAATATTTTCAAAATATAGGCTCAAAACATGCTAAAAATCGATATGATAAGTGTCCAAAGTCGATATGTGCATGCATCTTCTGTACACGTTTATATCTCAAATTCAGGCTCAAAACACCCGAAAATTCGATATTTTGGGGTCCCAGAAGCAATCTGTACATGCCTACTCCGTGTTAGAGTATTTTCAAAATACAGGCCCAAAATATGCTGAAATCGATATTTTAGGTGCCCAAAGTCAATATGTGCATGCATCTTCTGTACCCGTTTATATCTCAAATTCAGGCTCCAAACACCAGAAAATTCGATATTTTGTGGTCCCAGAAGCGATCTGTACATGCCTAATCAGATACAGGCCCAAAACACGCTGAAAATCGATATTTTAGATGCCCAAAGTCAATTTGTGCAGGCATCTTCTGTACCCGTTTATATCTCAAATTCAGGTTTCACACAAACGAAAATTCTGTATTTTTGGGTCCAAGAAGCGATCTGTACATGCCTACTCAGATACAGGCCCAAAACATGCTGAAAATCGATATTTTAGGTGCTATATTCAATATGTGCATGCATCTTCTGTACCCGTTTATATCTCAAATTCAGGCTTATAACACCCGAAAATTCGATATTTTTGGGTCCCAGAAGCGATCTGTGCATGCCTACTTCGTGTTAGTGTATTTTCAAAATACAGGCCCAAAACATGCTGAAAATCGATATTTTAGGTGCTCAAAGTCAATATGTGCATGTATCTTCTGTACCTGTTTATATCTCAAATTCATGCTCCAAACACCCGAAAATTCGGTATTTTTGGGTCCTAGAAGCGATCTGTACATGCCTACTCCTAGTTAGAATGTTTTCAAGATACAGATCCAAAACATGCTCGAAATCGATATTTTAGGTTCCCAAAAGTTGATATGTGTGTGCATCTTCAGTAATCGTTTATATCTCAAATTCAGGCTCAAAACACCTGAAAATTCGATATTTTGGATCCCAGAAGCGATCTGTACATGGCTACTCCATGATAGAGTATTTTCAAAATACAGGCCCAAAACATACTGAAAATCGATATTTTAGGTGCCCAAAAGTCGGTATGTGCATGCATGTTCTGTACCCGTTTATATCTCAAATTCAGGTTTAAAATACCCGAAAATTCGATATTTTGGGGTCTCAGAAGCGATCTGTACATGCCTACTCAGTGCTAGAATATTTTCAAAATATATGCCCAAATCATGCTATAAATCGAAATTTTAGGTGCCCAAAGTCGATATCTCAAATTCATGCCCAAAACACCCGAAAATTCGATATTTTGGGTTCCCAGAAGCGATCTGTACATGCCTACTCCGTGTTAGAGTATTTTCAAATTACAGGCCCAAAACATAATGAAAATCTATCTTTTAGGTGCCGAAAAGTCGATATGTGCATTCATCTTCTGTACCCGTTTATATCTCAAATTCAGGCTCCAAACACCCGAAAACTCGATATTTTGGGGTCCCAGAAACGATTTGTACATGCCTACTCAGATACAGACCCAAAACATGCTGAAAATCGATATTTTAGGTACCCAAGGTCAATATGTGAATGCATCTTCTGTACCCGTTTATATCTCAAATTCAGGCTCAAAAAACCCGAAAATTCGATATTTTGGGGTCCCAGAAGCGAGCTGTACATGCATACTCAGTGCTAGAATATTTTCAATATATAGGCCCAAAACATGCTAAAAATCGATATTTTAAGTTCCCAAAGTCGATATCTCAAATTCAGGCCTAAAACACCCGAAAAATTGATATTTTGGGGTCCCAGAAGCGATCTGTACATGCCTACTCCGTTTAGAGTATTTTCAAAATACAGGCCCAAAACATACTGAAAATCGATCTTGTAGGTGCCCAAAAGTTGATATGTGCATGCATCTTCTGTACCCGATTATATCTCAAATTCATGCTCCAAACACACAAAAATTCGATATTTTCGGGTCCCAGAAGCGATTTGTACATGGCTACTCCGTGTTAGAGTATTTTCAAAATACAGGCCCAAAACATACTGAAAATCGATATTTTAGGTGCCCAAAAGTCGGTATGTGCATGCATGTTCTGTACCCGTTTATATCTCAAATTGAGGTTTAAAATACCCGAATATTCGATATTTTGGGGTCTCATAAGCGATCTGTACATGCCTACTCAGTGCTAGAATATTTTCAAAATATATGCCCAAATCATGCTATAAATCGAAATTTTAGGTGCCCAAAGTCGATATCTCAAATTCATGCCCAAAACACCCGAAAATTCGATATTTTGGGGTCCCAGAAGCGATATGTACATTCCTACTCCGTGTTAGAGTATTTTCAAATTACAGGCCCAAAACATAATGAAAATATATCTTTTAGGTGCCGAAAAGTCGATATGTGCATTCATCTTCTGTACCCGTTTATATCTCAAATTCAGGCTCCAAACACCCGAAAACTCGATATTTTGGGGTCCCAGAAACGATTTGTACATGCCTACTCAGATACAGGCCCAAAACATACTGAAAATCGATCTTGTAGGTGCCCAAAAGTTGATATGTGCATGCATCTTCTCTAACCGATTATATCTCAAATTCATGCTCCAAACACACAAAAATTCGATATTTTCGGGTCCCAGAAGCGATTTGTACATGCCTACTCTGATACAGGCCCAAACATGCTGAAAATCGATATTTTAGGTGCCCAAAGTCAATATGTGTATGCCTCTTTTGCACCCGTTTATATCACAAATTCAACTTCAAAACACCCGAAAATTCGATATTTTTGGGTCCCTGAAGCGATCTGTACATGCCTACTCAGTGCTAGAATGTTTTCTAAATATAGGCTAAAAACATGCTAAAAATCGTTATTTTATGTGTCCAAAGTTGATATGTGCATGCATCTTCTGAACCCGTTTATATCTCAAATGCAGGCTCAAAACACCCGAAAATTTGTAAGTTTTTGGTCCTAGAAGCGATCTGTACAATGCCTACTTCTAGTTAGTATGTTTTCAAGATACAGACGAAAATATGCTCAAAATCGATATTTTTTGTGTCCAAAAGTCGATATGTGCATGCATCTTCAGAACCCGTTTATATCTCAAATTCAACCTCAAAACACCCGAAAATTCGATATTTTGGGTCCCAGAAGCGATCTGTACATGCCTACTCAGTGCTAGAATATTTTCAAAATATAGACCCAAAGCATGTTAAAAATCGGTATTTTAGGTGATCAAAGTCGATATCTCAAATTCAGGCCCAAAACACCCGAAAAATTCGATATTTTGGGGTCCCAGAAGCGATCTGTACATGCCTACTCCATGTTAGAGTATTTTCGAAATACAGGCCCAGAACATCGTGAAAATCGATATTTTAGGTGCCCAAAGTCAATATGTGCATGCATCTTCTGTACCCGTTTATATCTCAAATTCAGGCTCCAAACACCCGAAAACTCGATATTTTGGGGTCCCAGAAGCGATCTGTACATGCCTACTCAGATACAGGCCCAAAACATTCTGAAAATCGATATTTTAGGTACCCAAAGTCAATATGTGCATGCATCTTCTGTACCCGTTTATATCTCAAATTCAGGCTCAAAAAACCCGAAAATTCGATATTTTGGGGTCCCAGAAGCGATCTGTACATGCCTACTCAGTGCTAGAATATTTTCAATATATAGGCCCAAAACATGCTAAAAATCGATATTTGAAGTGCCCAAAGTCGATATCTCAAATTCAGGCCTAAAACACCCGAAAAATTGATATTTTGGGGTCCCAGAAGCGATCTGTACCTGCCTACTCCGTTTAGAGTATTTTCAAATTACAGGCCCAAAACATACTGAAAATCGATTTTGTAGGTACCCAAAAGTTAATATGTGCATGCAACTTCTGTACCCGTTTATATCTCAAATTCATGCTCCAAACACACAAAAATTCGATATTTTCGGGTCCCAGAAGCGATTTGTACATGCCTACTCAGATACAGGCCAAAACATGCGGAAAATCGATATTTTAGGTGCCCAAAGTCAATATGTGTATGCATCTTCTGCACCCGTTTATATTCCAAATTCAACTTCAAAACACCCGAAAATTCGATATTTTGGGGTCCCAGAAACGATCTGTACATGCCTACTCCGTGTTAGAGTATTTTCAAAATACAGGCCCAACACATACTGAAAATCGATCTTTTAAGTGTCCAATTGTCGATATGTGCATGCATCTTCTGAACCCGTTTATATCTCAAATGCAGGCTCCAAACACCCGAAAACTCGATATTTGAGGGTCCCAGTAGTGATCTGTACATGCCTACTCAGATACAGGCCCAAAACATGCTGAAAATCGATATTTTAGGTGTGCAAAGTCAATATGTGCATGCATCTTCTGTACCCGTTTATTTCTCAAATTCAGGCCAAAACACCCGAGAATTCGATATTTTTGGGTCCCAGAAGCGATCTGTACATGCGTACTCCGTGTTAGAGTATTTTCAAAATATAGGCCCAAAACATGCTAAAAATCGATATTTTAAGTGCCCAAAGTCGATATCTCAAATTCAGGCTCAAAACACCCGAAAATTCTATATTTTTGGGTCCCAGAAGCGATCTGTGCATGCCTACTTCGTGTTAGAGTATTTTCAAAATACAGGCCCAAAACATGCTGAAAATCAATATTTTAGGTGCTCAAAGTCAATATGTGCATGCATCTTCTGTACCTGTTTATATCTCAAATTCATGCTCCAAACACCCGAAAATTCGGTATTTTTGGGTCCTAGAAGCGATCTGTACATGCCTACTCCTAGTTAGAATGTTTTCAAGATACAGATATAAAACATGCTCAAAATCGATATTTTAGGTTCCCAAAAGTTGATATGTGAATGCATCTCCAGTAATCGTTTATATCTCAAATTCAGGCTCAAAACACCCGAAAATTCGATATTTTGGGGTCCCAAAAGCGATCTGTTCATAGCTACTCCATGTTAGAGTATTTTCAAAATACAGGCCCGAAACATACTGAAAATCGATATTTTAGGTGACCAAAAGTCGATATGTGCATGCATGTTCTGTACCCGTTTATATCTCAAATTCAGGCTCAAAACACCCGAAAATTCGATATTTTGGGGTCCCAGAAGCAATCTGTACATGCCTACTCCGTGTTAGAGTATTTTCAAAATACAGGCCCAAAACATGCTGAAAATCGATATTTTAGGTGCCCAAAGTCAATATGTGCATGCATCTTCTGTACCCGTTTATATCTCAAATTCAGGCTCGAAACACCCGAAAATTCGATATTTTGGGGTCCCAGAAGCGATCTGTATATGCCTACTCCGTTTTAGAGTATTTTCAAAATACAGGCCCAAAACATGCTGAAAATCCATATTTTAGGTGCCCAAAGTCAATATGTGTATGCATCTTATTCACCCGTTTATATCCCAAATTCAACCTCAAAACACTTGAAAATTCGATATTTTTGGGTCCCATAAGCGATCTGTACATGCCTACTCAGTGATAGAATATTTTCAAAATATAGGCTCAAAACATGCTAAAAATCGATATTATAAGTGTCCAAAGTCGATATGTGCATGCATCTTCTGTACACGTTTATATCTCAAATTCAGGCTCAAAACACCCGAAAATTCAGTATTTTTGGGTTCTAGAAGCGATCTGTACATGCCAACTCCTAGTTAGAATGTTTTCTAGATACAGACCCAAAACATGCTCAAAATCGATATTTTAGGTGCCCAAAAGTTGATATGTGCATGCATCTTCAGTACCCGTTTATATATCAAATTCAGGCTCAAAATACCCGAAAATTCGATATTTTAAGGGTCTCAGAAGCGATCTGTACATGCCTACTCCGTGTTAGAGTGTTTTCAAAATTCAGGCCCAAAACATACTGAAAATCGATCTTTTAGGTGCCCAAAAGTCGATTTGTGCATGCATCTTCTGTACCCGTTTATATCTCAAATTCAGGCTCCAAACACCAGAAAATTCGATATTTTGGGGTCCCAGAAGCGATCTGTACATGCCTAATCAGATACAGGCCCAAAACATGCTGAAAATCGATATTTTAGATGCCCAAAGTCAATATGTGCAGGCATCTTCTGTACACGTTTATATCTCAAATTCAGGTTTCACACACACGAAAATTCGGTATTTTGGGGTCCAAGAAGCGATCTGTACATGCCTACTCAGATACAGGCCCAAAACATGCTGAAAATCGATCTTTTAGGTGCTATATTCAATATGTGCATGCATCTTCTGTATCCGTTTATATCTCAAATTCAGGCTCCAAACACCCAGAAATTCGATATTTTTGGGTCCCAGAAGCGATCTGTATATGCCTACTCCGTTTTAGAGTATTTTCAAAATACAGGCCTAAAACATGTTGAAAATCCATATTTTAGGTGCCCAAAGTCATTATGTGTATGCATCTTATTCACCCGTTGATATCCCAAATTCAACCTCAAAACACTTGAAAATTCGATATTTTAGGGTCCCATAAGCAAACTGTACATGCCTACTCAGTGCTAGAATATTTTCAAAATATAGGCTCAAAACATGCTAAAAATCGATATTATAAGTGTCCAAAGTCGATATGTGCATGAATCTTCTGTACACGTTTATATCTCAAATTCAGGCTCAAAACTCCCGAAAATTTCGATATTTTGGGGTCCCAGAAGCAATCTGTACATGCCTACTCCGTGTTAGAGTATTTTCAAAATACAGGCCCAAAATATGCTGAAATCGATATTTTAGGTGCCCAAAGTCAATATGTGCATGCATCTTCTGTACCCGTTTATATATCAAATTCATGCTCCAAACACCAGAAAATTCGATATTTTGGGGTCCCAGAAGCGATCTGTACATGCCTAATCAGATACAGGCCTAAAACATGCTGAAAATCGGTATTTTAGATGCCCAAAGTCAATATGTGCAGGCATCTTCTGTACCCGTTTATATCTCAAATTCAGGTTTCACACACACGAAAATTATGTATTTTGGGGTCCAAGAAGCGATCTGTACATGCCTACTCAGATACAGGCCCAAAACATGCTGAAAATCGATATTTTAGGTGCTATATTCAATATGTGCATGCATCTTCTGTACCCGTTTATATCTCAAATTCTGGCTCAAAACACCCGAAAATTCGATATTTTTGGGTCCCAGAAGCGATCTGTGCATGCCTACTTCGCGTTAGAGTATTTTCAAAATACAGGCCCAAAACATGCTAAAAATCGATATTTTAGGTGCTCAAAGTCAATATGTGCATGGATCTTCTGTACCTGTTTATATCTCAAATTCATCCTCCAAACACCCGAAAATTCGGTATTTTTGGGTCCTAGAAGCGATCTGTACATGCCTACTCCTAGTTAGAATGTTTTCAAGATACAGATCCAAAACATGCTCGAAATTGATATTTTAGGTTCCCAAAAGTTGATATGTGCGTGCATCTTCAGTAATCGTTTATATCTCAAATTCAGGCTCAAAACACCTGAAAATTCGATATTTTGGGATCCCAGAAGCGATCTGTACATGGCTACTCCGTGTTAGAGTATTTTCAAAATACAGGCCCAAAACATACTGAAAATCGATATTTTAGGTGCCCAAAAGTCGGTATGTGCATGCATGTTCTGTACCCGTTTATATCTCAAATTCAGGTTTAAAATACCCGAAAATTCGATATTTTGGGGTCTCAGAAGCGATCTGTACATGCCTACTCAGTGCTAGAATATTTTCAAAATATATGTCCAAATCATGCTATAAATCGAAATTTTAGGTGCCCAAAGTCGATATCTCAAATTCATGCCCTAAACACACGAAAATTCGATATTTTGGGGTCCCAGAAGCGATCTGTACATGCCTACTCCGTGTTAGAGTATTTTCAAATTACAGGCCCAAAACATAATGAAAATCTATCTTTTAGGTGCCGAAAAGTCGATATGTGCATTCATCTTCTGTACCCGTTTATATCTCAAATTCAGACTCCAAACACCCGAAAACTCGATATTTTGGGGTCCCAGAAACGATCTGTACATGCCTACTCAGATACAGGCCCAAAACATGCTGAAAATCGATATTTTAGGTACCCAAGGTCAATATGTGAATGCATCTTCTGTACCCGTTTATATCTCAAATTCAGGCTCAAAAAACCCGAAAATTCGATATTTTGGGGTCCCAGAAGCGAGCTGTACATGCATACTCAGTGTTAGAATATTTTCAATATATAGGCCCAAAACATGCTAAAAATCGATATTTTAAGTGCCCAAAGTCGATATCTCAAATTCAGGCCTAAAACACCCGAAAAATTGATATTTTCGGGTCCCAGAAGCGATCTGTACATGCCTACTCCGTTTAGAGTATTTTCAAAATACAGGCCCAAAACATACTGAAAATCGATCTTGTAGGTGCCCAAAAGTTGATATGTGCATGCATCTTCTGTACCCGTTTATATCTCAAATTCATGCTCCAAACACACAAAAATTCGATATTTTTGGGTCCCAGAAGCGATCTGTACATGCCTACTCAGTGCTAGAATGTTTTCTAAATATAGGCTAAAAACATGCTAAAAATCGTTATTTTATGTGTCCAAAGTTGATATGTGCATGCATCTTCTGAACCCGTTTATATCTCAAATGCAGGCTCAAAACACCCGAAAATTCGTAAGTTTTTGGTCCCAGAAGCGATCTGTACATGCCTACTCCGTGTTAGAGTATTTTCAAATTACAGGCCCAAAACATAATGAAAATCTATCTTTTAGGTGCCGAAAAGTCGATATGTGCATTCATCTTCTGTACCCGTTTATATCTCAAATTCAGGCTCCAAACACCCGAAAACTCGATATTTTGGGGTCCCAGAAGCGATCTGTACATGCCTACTCAGATACAGGCCCAAAACATGCTGAAAATCGATATTTTAGGTACCCAAAGTCAATATGTGCATGCATCTTCTGAACCCGTTTATATCTCAAATTCAGGCTCAAAAAACCCGAAAATTCGATATTTTGGGGTCCCAGAAGCGAGCTGTACATGCATACTCAGTGCTAGAATATTTTCTATATATAGGCCCAAAACATACTAAAAATCGATCTTGTAGGTGCCCAAAAGTTGATATGTGCATGCATCTTCTGTACCCGTTTATTTCTCAAATTCATGCTCCAAACACACAAAAATTCGATATTTTCGGGTCCCTGAAGCGATTTGTAAATGCCTACTCAGATACAGGCCCAAACATGCTGAAAATCGATATTTTAGGTGCCCAAAGTCAATATGTGCATGCATCTTCTGTACGCGTTTATATCTCAAATTCATGCTCCAAACACACAAAAATTCGATATTTTTGGGTCCCAGAAGCGATCTGTACATGCCTACTCAGTGCTAGAATGTTTTCTAAATATAGGCTAAAAACAAGCTAAAAATCGTTATTTTATGTGTCCAAAGTTGATATGTGCATGCATCTTCTGAACCCGTTTATATCTCAAATGCAGGCTCAAAACACCCGAAAATTCGTAAGTTTTTGGTCCTAGAAGCGATTTGTACAATGCCTACTTCTAGTTAGTATGTTTTCAAGATACAGACGAAAATATGCTCAAAATCGATATTTTTTGTGTCCAAAAGTCGATATGTGCATGCAACTTCAGAACCCGTTTATATCTCAAATTCAACCTCAAAACACCCGAAAATTCGATATTTTGGGTCCCAGAAGCGATCTGTACATGCCTACTCAGTGCTAGAATATTTTCAAAATATAGACCCAAAGCATGCTAAAAATCGGTATTTTAGGTGCCCAAAGTCGATATCTCAAATTCAGGCCCAAAACACCCGTAAAATTCGATATTTTGGGGTCCCAGAAGCGATCTGTTGATGCCTACTCAGTGCTAGAATATTTTCAAAATATATGCCCAAATCATGCTATAAATCGAAATTTTAGGTGCCCAAAGTCGATATCTCAAATTCATGCCCAAAACACACGAAAATTCGATATTTTGGGGTCCCAGAAGCGATCAGTACATGCCTACTCCTTGTTAGAGTATTTTCAATTTACAGGCCCAAAACATAATGAAAATCTATCTTTTAGGTGCCGAAAAGTCGATATGTGCATTCATCTTCTGTACCCGTTTATATCTCAAATTCAGGCTCCAAACACCCGAAAACTCGATATTTTGGGGTCCCAGAAGCGATCTGTACATGCCTACTCAGATACAGGCCCAAAACATGCTGAAAATCGATATTTTAGGTACCCAAAGTCAATATGTGCATGCATCTTCTGAACCCGTTTATATCTCAAATTCAGGCTCAAAAAACCCGAAAATTCGATATTTTGGGGTCCCAGAAGCGAGCTGTACATGCATACTCAGTGCTAGAATATTTTCTATATATAGGCCCAAAACATACTAAAAATCGATATTTTAAGTGCCCAAAGTCGATATCTCAAATTCAGGCCTAAAACACCCTAAAAATTGATATTTTGGGGTCCCAGAAGCGATCTGTACATGCCTACTCCGTTTAGAGTATTTTCAAAATACAGGCCCAAAACATACTGAAAATCGATCTTGTAGGTGCCCAAAAGTTAATATGTGCATGCATCTTCTGTACCCGTTTATATCTCAAATTCATGCTCCAAACACAAAAAAATTCGATATTTTCGGGTACCAGAAGCGATTTGTACATGCCTACTCAGATACAGGCCAATACATGCTGAAAATCGATATTTTAGGTGCCCAAAGTCAATATGTGTATGCATCTTCTGCACCCGTTTATATCCCAAATTCAACTTCAAACCACCCGAAAATTCGATATTTTGGGTTCCCAGAAACGATCTGTACATGCCTACTCCGTGTTAGAGTATTTTCAAAATACAGGCCCAACACATACTGAAAATCGATCTTTTAAGTGTCCAATTGTCGATATGTGCATGCATCTTCTGAACCCGTTTATATCTCAAATGCAGGCTCCAAACACCCGAAAACTCGATATTTGGGGGTCCCAGTAGTGATCTGTACATGCCTACTCAGATACAGGCCCAAAACATGCTGAAAATCGATATTTTAGGTGTGCAAAGTCAATATGTGCATGCATCTTCTGTACCCGTTTATATCTCAAATTCAGGCTCAAAACACCCGAGAATTCGATATTTTGGGGTCCCAGAAGCGATTTGTACATGCCTACTCAGTTCAAGAATATTTTCAAAATATATGCCTAAAACATTCTAAAAATCGATATTTTAAGTGCCCAAAGTCGATATCTCAATTCAGGCCCAAAACACCCGAAAATTCGGTATTTTTGGGTCCTAGAAGCAATCTGTACATCCCTACTCAGATGCAGGCCCAAAACATGCTGAAAATCGATATTTAAGGTGCCCAAAGTCAATATGTGTATGCATCTTCTGCACCCGTTTATATCCCAAATTCAACCTCAAAACACCCGAAAATTCGAAATTTTTGGGTCCCAGAAGTGATCTGTACATGCCTACTCAGTGCTAGAATGTTTTCAAAATCTAGGCTCAAAACATGCTAAAAATCGATATTTTAAGTGTCCAAAGTCGATATGTGCATGCATCTTCAGTACACGTTTATATCTCAAATGCAGGCTCCAAACACCCGAAAACTCGATATTTTGGGGTCCCAGTAGCGATCTGTACATGCCTACTCAGATACAGGCCCAAAACATGCTGAAAATCGATATTTTAGGTGTGCAAAGTCAATATGTGCATGCATCTTCTGTACCCGTTTATATCTCAAATTCAGGCTCAAAACACCCGAAAATTCGATATTTTTGGGTCCCAGAAGCGATCTCTACATGCCTACTCAGTGCTAGAATATTTTCAAAATACAGGATCAAAACATGCTAAAAATCGATATTTTAGGTGCCCAAAGTCGATGTTTCAAATTCAGGCCCAAAACACCCGAAAATTCGATATTTTGGGGTCCCAGAAGCGATCTGTACATGCCTACCCCGTGTTAGAGTATTTTCGAAATACAGGCCCAAAACATCCTGAAAATCGATATTTTAGGTGCCCAAAGACAATATGTGCATGCATCTTCTGTACCCGTTTATATCTCAAATTCAGCTCAAAACACCCGAAAATTCGATATTTTGGGGTCCCAGAAGCGATCTGTACATGCCTAGTCAGTGCTAGAATGTTTTCAAAATATAGGCTCAAAACATGCTATAAATCGATATTTTAGGTGCCCAAAGTCAATATGTGCATGCATCTTCTGTACCCGTTTATATCTCAAATTTAGCTCCAAACACCCGAAAATTCGATATTTTGGGATCCCAGAAGCGATCTGTACATGCCTAGTCAGTGCTAGAATGTTTTCAAATTATAGGCTCAAAACATGCTATAAATCGATATTTTAGGTGCCCAAAGTCAATATGTGAATGCATCTTCTGTACCCGTTTATATCTCAAATTTAGCTCCAAACACCCGAAAATTCGATATTTTGGGATCCCAGAAGCGATCTGTACATGCCTAGTCAGTGCTAGAATGTTTTCAAATTATAGGCTCAAAACATGCTAAAAATCGATATTTTAGGTGCCCAAACTCTATATGTGCATGCATCTTCTGTACCCATTTATATCTCAATTTCAGGCTCCAAACACCCGAAAATTCGATATATTGGGGTCCCAGAAGCGATCTGTACATGGTTATTCAGATTCAGGGTCAAAAACATGCTGAAAATCGATATTTTAGGTGCCTAAAGTCAATATGTGTATACATCTTCTGCACCCGTTTATATCCCAAATTCAGGCTCCAAACACCCTAAAATTCGATATTTTGGGGTCCCAGAAGCGATCTGTACATGCCTACTCCAAGTTAGAATGTTTTCAAGATACAGACCCAAAACATGCCTAAAATCGATATTTTAGGTGCCCAAAGTCAATATGTGCAGGCATCTTCTGTACCCGTTTATATCTCAAATTCAGGCTTCAAACACACGAAAATTCAGTATTTTGGGGTCCTAGAAGCGATCTGTACATGCCTACTCAGATACAGACCCAAAACATGCTGAAAATCGATATTTCAGGAGCTATATTCAATATGTGCATGCATCTTATGTACCCGTTTATATCTCAAATTCAGGCTCAAAACACCCGAAAATTCGATATTTTTGTGTCCCAGAAGCAATCTGTGCATGCCTACTTCGTGTTAGAGTATTTTTTCAAAATACAGGCCCAAAACATGCTAAAAATCGATATTTTAGGTGCTCAAAGTCAATATGTGCATTCATCTTCTGTACCTGTTTATATCTCTAATTCATGCTCCAAACACCCGAAAATTCGGTATTTTTGGGTCCTAGAAGCGATCTGTACATGCTTACTCCTAGTTAGAATGTTTTTAAGATACAGATCCAAAACATGGTCAAAATCGATATTTTAGGTTCCCAAAAGTTGATATGTGCATGCATTTTCAGTAAACGTTTATATATCAAATTCAGGCTCAAAACACCTGAAAATTCGATATTTTGGGATCCCAGAAGCGATCTGTACATGGCTACTCCGTGTTAGAGTATTTTCAAAATACAGGCCCAAAACATACTGAAAATCGATATTTTAGGTGCCCAAAAGTCGATATGTTCATGCATGTTCTGTACCCGTTTATATCTCAAATTCAGGCTCAAAACACCCGAAAATTCGATATTTTGGGGTCCCAGAAGCGATCTGTACATGCCTCCTCCGTGTTAGAGTATTTTCAAAATACAGCCCCAAAACATGCTGAAAATCGATATTTTAGGTGCCCAAAGTCAATATGTGCATGCATCTTCTGTACCCGTTTATATCTCAAATTCAGGCTCAAAATACCCGAAATTTCGATATTTTGGGGTCTCAGAAGCGATCTGTACATGCCTACTCAGTGCTAGAATATTTTCAAAATATAGACCCAATACATGCTAAAAATCGATATTTTAGGTGCCCAAAGTCAATATCTCAAATTCAGGCACAAAACACCAGAAAATTCGATATTTTGGGGTCCCATAGGCGATCTGAACATGCCTACTCAGTGTTAGAATATTTTCAAATTATAGGCCCAAAACATACTGAAAATCGATCTTTTATGTGCCCAAAAGTCGATATGTGCATGCATCTTCTGTACCCGTTTATATCTCAAATTCAGGCTCCAAACACCCGAAAATTCGATATTTTGGGGTCCCAGAAGCGATCTGTATATGCCTACTCCGTTTTAGAGTATTTTCAAAATACAGGCCCAAAACATGCTGAAAATCCATATTTTTGGTGCCCAAAGTCAATATGTGTATGCATCTTATTCACCCGTTTATATCCCAAATTCAACCTCAAAACACTTGAAAATTCGATATTTTTGGGTCCCATAAGCGATCTGTACATGCCTACTCAGTGCTAGAATATTTTCAAAATATAGGCTCAAAACATGCTAAAAATCGATATTATAAGTGTCCAAAGTCGATATGTGCATGCATCTTCGGTACACGTTTATATCTCAAATTCAGCCTCAAAACACCCGAAAATTCAGTATTTTTGGGTCCTAGAAGCGATCTGTACTTGCCTACTCCTAGTTAGAATGTTTTCAAGATACAGACCCAAAACATGCTCAAAATCGATTATTTAGGTGCCCAAAAGTTGATATGTGCATGCATCTTCAGTACCCGTTTATATATCAAATTCAGGCTCAAAACACCCGAAAATTCGATATTTTGGGGTCCCAGAAGCGATCTGTACATGCCTACTCCGTGTTAGAATGTTTTCAAAATACAGGCCTAAAACATACTGAAAATCGATCTTTTAGGTGCCCAAAAGTCAATATGTGCATGCATCTTCTGTACCCGTTTATATTTAAAATTCAGGCTCCAAACACCAGAAAATTCGATATTTTGGGGTCCCAGAAGCGATCTGTACATGCCTAATCAGAAACAGGCCCAAAATATGCTGAAAATCGATATTTTACATGCCCAAAGTCAATATGTGCATTTTCTGTACCCGTTTATATCTCAAATTCAGGCTCAAAATACCCGAAAATTCGATATTTTGAGATCCCAGAAGCGATCTGTGCATGCCTACTTCGTGTAAGAGTATTTTCAAAATACAGGCCCAAAACATGCTAAAAATCGATATTTTAGGTGTTCAAAGTAAATATGTGCATGAATCTTCTGTACCTGTTTATATCTCAAATTCATACTCCTAACACTTTAAAATTCGGTATTTTTGGGTCCTAGAAGCAATCTGTACATGCCTACTCAGATACAGGCCCAAAACATGCTAAAAATCGATATTTTAGGTGCCCAAAGTCAATATGTGTATGCATCTTCTGCACCCGTTTATATCCCAAATTCAACCTCAAAACACACGAAAATTCGATATTTTTGGATCCCAGAAGCGATCTGTACATGCCTACTCAGTGCTAAAATGTTTTCAAAATATAGGCTCAAAACATGCTAAAAATCGATATTTTAGGTGTCCAAAGTCGATATGTGCATGCATCTTCAATATCCGTTTATATCTCAAATTCAGGCTCAAAACACCCGAAAATTCGATATGTTGGGATCCCAGAAGCGATCTGTACATGGCTACTCCGTGTTAGAGTATTTTCAAAATACAGGCCCAAAACATACTGAAAATCGATATTTTAGGTGCCCAAAAGTAGATTTGTGCATGCATGTTCTGTTCCCGTTTATATCTCAAATTCAGGCTCAAAACACCCGAAAATTCGATATTTTGTGGTCTCAGAAGCGATCTGTACATGCCTCCTCCGTGTTAGAGTATTTTCAAATTACTGACCCAAAACATGCTGAAAATCGATATTTTAGGTGCCTAAAGTCTATATGTGCATGCATTTTCTGTACCCGTTTATATCTCAAATTCAGGCTCAAAACACCCGAAAATTCAGTATTTTTGGGTCCTAGAAGCGATCTGTACATGCCTACTCCTAGTTAGAATGTTTTCAAGATACAGACTCAAAACATGCTCAAAATCGATATTTTAAGTGCCCAAAAGTTGATATGTGCATGCATCATCAGTACCCGTTTATATATCAAATTCAGGCTCAAAACACCCGAAAATTCGATATTTTGGGGTCCCAGAAGCGATCTGTACATGCCTCCTCCGTGTTAGAGTATTTTCAAAATACAGGCCCAAAACATGCTGAAAATCGATATTTTAGGTGCCCAAAGTCAATATGTGCATGCATCTTCTGTACCCGTTTATATCTCAAATTCAGGCTCAAAATACCCGAAATTTCGATATTTTGGGGTCTCAGAAGCGATCTGTACATGCCTACTCAGTGCTAGAATATTTTCAAAATATAGACCCAATACATGCTAAAAATCGATATTTTAGGTGCCCAAAGTCAATATCTCAAATTCAGGCACAAAACACCAGAAAATTCGATATTTTGGGGTCCCATAGGCGATCTGAACATGCCTACTCAGTGTTAGAATATTTTCAAATTATAGGCCCAAAACATACTGAAAATCGATCTTTTATGTGCCCAAAAGTCGATATGTGCATGCATCTTCTGTACCCGTTTATATCTCAAATTCAGGCTCCAAACACCCGAAAATTCGATATTTTGGGGTCCCAGAAGCGATCTGTATATGCCTACTCCGTTTTAGAGTATTTTCAAAATACAGGCCCAAAACATGCTGAAAATCCATATTTTTGGTGCCCAAAGTCAATATGTGTATGCATCTTATTCACCCGTTTATATCCCAAATTCAACCTCAAAACACTTGAAAATTCGATATTTTTGGGTCCCATAAGCGATCTGTACATGCCTACTCAGTGCTAGAATATTTTCAAAATATAGGCTCAAAACATGCTAAAAATCGATATTATAAGTGTCCAAAGTCGATATGTGCATGCATCTTCGGTACACGTTTATATCTCAAATTCAGGCTCAAAACACCCGAAAATTCAGTATTTTTGGGTCCTAGAAGCGATCTGTACTTGCCTACTCCTAGTTAGAATGTTTTCAAGATACTGACCCAAAACATGCTCAAAATCGATTATTTAGGTGCCCAAAAGTTGATATGTGCATGCATCTTCAGTACCCGTTTATATATCAAATTCAGGCTCAAAACACCCGAAAATTCGATATTTTGGGGTCCCAGAAGCGATCTGTACATCCCTACTCCGTGTTAGAATGTTTTCAAAATACAGGCCTAAAACATACTGAAAATCGATCTTTTAGGTGCCCAAAAGTCAATATGTGCATGCATCTTCTGTACCCGTTTATATTTAAAATTCAGGCTCCAAACACCAGAAAATTCGATATTTTGGGGTCCCAGAAGCGATCTGTACATGCCTAATCAGAAACAGGCCCAAAATATGCTGAAAATCGATATTTTACATGCCCAAAGTCAATATGTGCATGCATCTTCTGTACCCGTTTATATCTCAAATTCAGGCTCAAAATACCCGAAAATTCGATATTTTGAGATCCCAGAAGCGATCTGTGCATGCCTACTTCGTGTAAGAGTATTTTCAAAATACAGGCCCAAAACATGCTAAAAATCGATATTTTAGGTGTTCAAAGTAAATATGTGCATGAATCTTCTGTACCTGTTTATATCTCAAATTCATACTCCTAACACTTTAAAATTCGGTATTTTTGGGTCCTAGAAGCAATCTGTACATGCCTACTCAGATACAGGCCCAAAACATGCTAAAAATCGATATTTTAGGTGCCCAAAGTCAATATGTGTATGCATCTTCTGCACCCGTTTATATCCCAAATTCAACCTCAAAACACACGAAAATTCGATATTTTTGGATCCCAGAAGCGATCTGTACATGCCTACTCAGTGCTAAAATGTTTTCAAAATATAGGCTCAAAACATGCTAAAAATCGATATTTTAGGTGTCCAAAGTCGATATGTGCATGCATCTTCAATATCCGTTTATATCTCAAATTCAGGCTCAAAACACCCGAAAATTCGATATGTTGGGATCCCAGAAGCGATCTGTACATGGCTACTCCGTGTTAGAGTATTTTCAAAATACAGGCCCAAAACATACTGAAAATCGATATTTTAGGTGCCCAAAAGTAGATTTGTGCATGCATGTTCTGTTCCCGTTTATATCTCAAATTCAGGCTCAAAACACCCGAAAATTCGATATTTTGTGGTCTCAGAAGCGATCTGTACATGCCTCCTCCGTGTTAGAGTATTTTCAAATTACTGACCCAAAACATGCTGAAAATCGATATTTTAGGTGCCTAAAGTCTATATGTGCATGCATTTTCTGTACCCGTTTATATCTCAAATTCAGGCTCAAAACACCCGAAAATTCAGTATTTTTGGGTCCTAGAAGCGATCTGTACATGCCTACTCCTAGTTAGAATGTTTTCAAGATACAGACTCAAAACATGCTCAAAATCGATATTTTAAGTGCCCAAAAGTTGATATGTCCATGCATCATCAGTACCCGTTTATATATCAAATTCAGGCTCAAAACACCCAAAAATTCGATATTTAGGGGTCCCAGAAGCGATCTGTACATGCCTACTCCATGTTAGAATGTTTTCAAAATACTGGCCTAAAACATACTGAAAATCGATCTTTTAGGTGCCCAAATGTCGATATGTGCATGCATCTTCCTTACCCGTTTATATCTCTAATTCAGGCTCCAAACACCAGAAAATTCGATTATTTGGGGTCCTAGAAGCGATCTGTACATGCCTAATCAGATACAGGCCCAAAATATGCTGAAAATCGATATTTTACATGCCCAAAGTCAATATGTGCATGCATCTTCTGTTACCGTTTATATCTCAAATTCAGGCTCAAAACACCCGAAAATTCGATATTTTGGGGTCCCAGAAGCGATCTGTACATGCCTCCTCCGTGTTAGAGTATTTTCAAAATACTGACCCAAAACATGCTGAAAATCGATATTTTAAGTGCCTAAACTCTATATGTGCATGCATTTTCTGTACCCGTTTATATCTCAAATTCAGGCTCCAAACACCCGAAAATCCGATATTTTTGTGTCCCAGAAGCAAACTGTACATGCCTCTTCCGTGTTAGAGTATTTTCAAAATACTGACCCAAAACATGCTGAAAAGCGATATTTTAGGTGCCTAAAGTCTATATTTGCATGCATCTTCTGTACCCGTTTATATCTCAAATTCATAATCAATACACCCGAAAATTCGATATTTTTAGTTCCCAGAAGCGATCTGTACAAGCATACTCCGTGTTAGAGTATTTTGAAAATACTGGCTCAAAAACATGCTGAAAATCGATATTTTAGGTGCACAAAGTCAATATGTGCATGCATGTTCTGTACCCATTTATATCTCAAATTCAGGCTCAAAACACCCGAAAATTCGATATTTTGGGGTCCCAGAAGCTATATGTACATTCCTACTCCGTGTTAGAGTATTTTCAAAGTACAGGCCCAAAACATACTGAAAATCGATCTTATACGTGCCCCAAAGTCGATATGTGCATGCATCTTCTGTACCCGTTTATATCTCAAATTCAGGCTCAAAACACCCGAAAAATCGATATTTTGGGGTCCCAGAAGCGATCTGTACATGCCTACTCAGATACAGGGCCAAAACATGCTGAAAATCGATAATTTAGGTGCCCAAAGTCAATATGTGTATGCATCTTCTGCACCCGTTTAAATCCCAAATTCAACCTCAAAACACCCGAAAATTCGATATTTTAGGGTTCCAGAAGCGATCTGTACATGCCTACTCAGTGCTAGAATGTTTTCAAAATATAGGCTCAAAACATGCTAAAAATCGATATTTTAAGTGTCCAAAGTCGATATTTACATGCATCTTCTGTACCCGTTTATATCTCATATTCAGGCTTAAAACACCCGAAAATTCGAGATTTTGGGGTCCCAGAAGCGATCTGTACATGCCTACTCAGTGCTAGAATATTTTAAAAATATATGCCCAAAACATGCTAAAAATCGATATTTTAGGTGCCCAAAATCGATATCTCAAATTCATGCCCAAAACACCCGAAAATTCGATATTTTCTGGTCCCAGAAGCGATCGGTACATGCCTACTCCGTGTTAGAGTATTTTCAAAATACAGGCCCAAAACATGCTGAAAATCGATATTTTAGGTGCCCAAAGTCAATATGTACCCGTTTATATCTCAAATTCGGGCTCAAAACACTCGAAAATTCGATATTTCTGGGTCCCTGAAGCGATCTGTACATGCCTACTCAGTGCTAGAATATTTTCAAAATATAGGCTCAAAACATACAAAAAATCGATATTTTAGGAGCCCAAAGTCGATATCTCAAATTCAGGTTAAAAACAAACGAAAATTCGATATTTTGAGTTCCCAGAAGCGATCTGTGCATGCCTACTTCGTGTTAGAGTATTTTCAAAATACAGGCCCAAAACATGCTAAAAATCGATATTTTAGGTGCTCAAAGTCGATATATGCATGCATCTTCTGTACCTGTTTATATCTCAAATTCATGCTCCAAACACCCGAAATTTCGGTATTTTTGGGTCCTAGAAGCAATCTGTACATACAGGCCCAAAACATGCTAAACATCGATATTTTAGGTGCCCAAAGTCAATATGTGTATGCATCTTCTGCACCCGTTTATATCCCAAATTCAACCTCAAAACACCCGAAAATTCGATATTTTTGGATCCCAGAAGCGATCTGTACATACCTACTCAGTGCTAAAATGTTTGTAAAATATAGTCTCAAAACATGCTAAAAATCGATATTTTAAGTGTCCAAAGTCGATATGTGCATGCATCTTCTGTACCTGTTTATATCTCAAATTCAGGCTCAAAACACCCGAAAAATCGGTATTTTTGGGTCCTAGAAGCGATCTGTACATGCCTACTACTAGTTAGAATGTTTTCAAGATACAGATCCAAAACATGCTCAAAATCGATATTTTAGGTGCCCTAAAGTTGATATGTGCATGCATCTTCAGTAACCGTTTATATCTCAAATTCAGGCTCAAAACACCCGAAAATTCGATATTTTGGGATCCCAGAAGCGATCTGTACATGGCTACTCCGTGTTAGAGTATTTTCAAAATACAGGCCAAAAACATACTGAAAATCGATCATTTAGGTGACCAAAAGTCGATATGTGCATCTATCTTCTGTACCCGTTTATATCTCAAATTCAGGCTACAAACACCCGAAAATCCGATATTTTTGTGTCCCAGAAGCAAACTGTACATGCCTCTTCCGTGTTAGAGTATTTTCAAAATACTGACCCAAAACATGCTGAAAAGCGATATTTTAGGTGCCTAAAGTCTATATTTGCATGCATCTTCTGTACCCGTTTATATCACAAATTCAGGCTCCAAACACCCGAAAATTCGATATTTTGGGGTCCCAGAAGCGATCTGTACATGCCTACTCAGAAACAGGCCGAAAACATGCTGAAAATCGATATTTTAGGTGCCCAAAGTCAATATGTGTATGCATCTTCTGCACCCGTTTATATCCCAAATTCAACCTCAAAACACCCGAAAATTCGATATTTTGGGGTCCCAGAAGCAATCTGCACATGCTTACTCATTGCTAGAATGTTGTCAAAATATAGTTCCGAAACATGCTAAAAATCGATATTTTAAGTGTCCAAAGTCAATATGTGCATGCATCTTCTGTACCCGTTTATATCTCAAATTCACCCTCAAAACACACGAAAATTCGGTATTTTTGGGTCCTAGAAGCGATTTTTACATGCCTACTCCTAGTTAGAATGTTTTCAAGATACAGACCCACAACATGCTATAATCGATATTTCAGGTGCTAAAAGTCGATATGTGCATGCATCTGCTATACCCGTTTATATCTCAAATTCAGGCTCGAAACACCCGAAAATTCGATATTTTGGGGTCCCAGAAACGATCTATACTCAGTGCTAGAATATTTTTTTTAAATATAGGCCCAAAACATGCAAAATCGATATTTTAGGTGCCCAAAGTCGACATCTCAAATTCAGGCCCAAAACACCCGAAAATTCGATATTTTGTCGTCCCAGAAGCGATCTGTACATGCCTACTCCTTGTTAGAGTATTTTCAAAATACAGGCAAAAAACATACTGAAAATCGATCTTTTAGGTGCCCAAAAATCGATATGTGCAATTATCTTCTGTACCCGTTTATATCTCAAATTCAAGCTCCAAACACCCTAAAATTCGATATTTTGGGGTCCCAGAAGCGATCTGTACATGCATACTCCGTGTTAGAATATTTTCAAAATACAGGCCCAAAACATGTTGAAAATCGATATTTTAGGTGCCCAAAGTCGATATCTCAAATTCAGGCCCAAAACACCGGCAAATTCGATATTTTCGGGTCCAAGAAGCGATCTGTACATGCCTACTCCGTGCTAGAGTATTTTCAAAATACAGGCCCAAAACATACTGAAAATCGATCTTTTAGGTGCCCAAAAGTCGATATGTGCATTCATCTTCTGTACCCGTTTATATCTCAAATTCAGGCTCCAAACACCCTAAAATTCGATATTTTGGGGTCCTTAAAGCAATCTGTACATGCCTACTCAGATACAGGCCCAAAACATGCTGAAAATCGATATTTTAGGTGCCCAGAGTCAATATGTGTATGCATCTTCTGCACCCGTTTATATCCCAAATTCAACCTCAAAACACCCGAAAATTCGATATTTTAAGGGTCCCAGAAGCAATCTGTAAATGCCTACTCAGTGCTAGAATGTTTTCAAAATATAGGCTCAAAACATGCTAATAATCGATATTTTAAGTGTCCAAAGTCGATGTGTGCATGCATCTTCTGTACCCGTTTATATCTCAAATTCAGCCTCAAAACACCCGAAAATTCGATATTTTGGGGTCCCAGAAACGATCTGTACTCAGTGCTAGAATATTTTCAAAATATAGGCCCAAAACATGCTAAAATTGATATTTTAGGTGCCCAAAGTCGATATCTCAAATTCAGGCCCAAAACACCCGAAAATTCGATATTTTGTGGTCCCTGAAGCGATCTGTACATGCCTACTCCGTGTTAGAGTATTTTCAAAATACAGGCCCAAAACATACTGAAAATCGATCTTTTAGGTGCCCAAAAGTCGATATGTGCATTCATCTTCTGTACCCGATTATATCTCAAATTCAGGCTCCGAGCACCCTAAAATTCGATATTTTGGGGTCCTTAAAGCAATCTGTACATGCCTACTCAGATACAGGCCCAAAACATGCTGAAAATCGATATTTTAGGTGCCCAGAGTCAATATGTGTAACTATCTTATGCACCCGTTTATATCCCAAGTTCAACCTCAAAACACCCGAAAATTCGATATATTGGGGTCCCAGAAGCAATCTGTACATGCCTACTTATTGCTAGAATGTTGTCAAAATATAGTTCCGAAACATGCTAATAATCGATATTTTAAGTGTCCAAAGTCGATGTGTGCATGCATCTTCTGTACCCGTTTATATCTCAAATTCAGCCTCAAAACACCCGAAAATTCGATATTTTGAGGTCCCAGAAGCGATCTGTACATGCATACTCAGTGCTAGAATATTTTCAAAATATAGTTCCAAAACATGTTAAAAATCGATATTTTAAGTGTCCAAAGTCAATATGTGTATGCATCTTCTGTACCCGTTTATATCTCAAATTCACGCTCAAAACACACGAAAATTCGGTATTTTTGGGTCCTAGAAGCGATCTGTACATGCCTACTCCGTGTTAGAGTATTTTCAAAATACAGGCAGAAAACATGCTGAAAATAAATATTTTAGGTGCCCAAAGTCAATATGTGCATGCATCTTCTGTATCCGTTTATATCAGAAATTCAGGCTCGAAACACCCAAAAATTCGATATTTTGGGTTCCCAGAAACGATCTGTACTCAGTGCTAGAATGTTTTCAAAATATAGGCCCAAAACATGCTAAAATCGATATTTTAGGTGCCGAAAGTCGATATCTCAAATTCAGGCCCAAAACACCCGAAAATTTGATATTTTAGGGTCCCAGAAGCGATCTGTACATGCCTACTCGTGTTCGAGTATTTTTAAAAATACAGGCCCAAAACATCCTGAAAATCGATATTTTAGGTGTGCAAAGTCAATATGTGCATGCATCTTCTGTACCCGTTTATATCTCAAATTCAGGCTCAAAACACCCGAGAATTCGATATTTTGGGGTCCCAGAAGCGATTTGTACATGCCTACTCAGTTCAAGAATATTTTCAAAATATATGCCCAAAACATTCTAAAAATCGATATTTTAAGTGCCCAAAGTCGATATCTCAATTCAGGCCCAAAACACCCGAAAATTCGGTATTTTTGGGTCCTAGAAGCAATCTGTACATCCCTACTCAGATGCAGGCCCAAAACATGCTGAAAATCGATATTTAAGGTGCCCAAAGTCAATATGTGTATGCATCTTCTGCACCCGTTTATATCCCAAATTCAACCTCAAAACACCCGAAAATTCGAAATTTTTGGGTCCCAGATGTGATCTGTACATGCCTACTCAGTGCTAGAATGTTTTCAAAATATAGGCTCAAAACATGCTAAAAATCGATATTTTATGTGTCCAAAGTCGATATGTGCATGCATCTTCAGTACCCGTTTATATCTCAAATGCAGGCTCCAAACACCCGAAAACTCGATATTTTGGGGTCCCAGTAGCGATCTGTACATGCCTACTCAGATACAGGCCCAAAACATGCTGAATATCGATATTTTAGGTGTGCAAAGTCAATATGTGCATGCATCTTCTGTACCCGTTTATATCTCAAATTCAGGCTCAAAACACCCGAAAATTCGATATTTTTGGGTCCCAGAAGCGATCTCTACATGCCTACTCAGTGCTAGAATATTTTCAAAATACAGGATCAAAACATGCTAAAAATCGATATTTTAGGTGCCCAAAGTCGATGTTTCAAATTCAGGCCCAAAACACCCGAAAATTCGATATTTTGGGGTCCCAGAAGCGATCTGTACATGCCTACCCCGTGTTAGAGTATTTTCGAAATACAGGCCCAAAACATCCTGAAAATCGATATTTTAGGTGCCCAAAGACAATATGTGCATGCATCTTCTGTACCCGTTTATATCTCAAATTCAGCTCAAAACACCTGAAAATTCGATATTTTGGGGTCCCAGAAGCGATCTGTACATGCCTAGTCAGTGCTAGAATGTTTTCAAAATATAGGCTCAAAACATGCTATAAATCGATATTTTAGGTGCCCAAAGTCAATATGTGCATGCATCTTCTGTACCCGTTTATATCTCAAATTTAGCTCCAAACACCCGAAAATTCGATATTTTGGGATCCCAGAAGCGATCTGTACATGCCTAGTCAGTGCTAGAATGTTTTCAAATTATAGGCTCAAAACATGCTAAAAATCGATATTTTAGGTGCCCAAACTCTATATGTGCATGCATCTTCTGTACCCATTTATATCTCAATTTCAGGCTCCAAACACCCGAAAATTCGATATATTGGGGTCCCAGAAGCGATCTGTACATGGTTACTCAGATTCAGGGTCAAAAACATGCTGAAAATCGATATTTTAGGTGCCTAAAGTCAATATGTGTATACATCTTCTGCACCCGTTTATATCCCAAATTCAGGCTCCAAACACCCTAAAATTCGATATTTTGGGGTCCCAGAAGCGATCTGTACATGCCTACTCGAAGTTAGAACGTTTTCAAGATACAGACCCAAAACATGCTGAAAATCGATATTTCAGGAGCTATATTCAATATGTGCATGCATCTTATGTACCCGTTTATATCTCAAATTCAGGCTCAAAACACCCGAAAATTCGATATTTTTGTGTCCCAGAAGCAATCTGTGCATGCCTTCTTCGTGTTAGAGTATTTTTTCAAAATACAGGCCCAAAACATGCTAAAAATCGATATTTTAGGTGCTCAAAGTCAATATGTGCATTCATCTTCTGTACCTGTTTATATCTCTAATTCATGCTCCAAACACCCGAAAATTCGGTATTTTTGGGTCCTAGAAGCGATCTGTACATGCTTACTCCTAGTTAGAATGTTTTTAAGATACAGATCCAAAACATGGTCAAAATCGATATTTTAGGTTCCCAAAAGTTGATATGTGCATGCATTTTCAGTAATCGTTTATATATCAAATTCAGGCTCAAAACACCTGAAAATTCGATATTTTGGGATCCCAGAAGCGATCTGTACATGGCTACTCCGTGTTAGAGTATTTTCAAAATACAGGCCCAAAACATACTGAAAATCGATATTTTAGGTGCCCAAAAGTCGATATGTTTATGCATGTTCTGTACCCGTTTATATCTCAAATTCAGGCTCAAAACACCCGAAAATTCGATATTTTGGGGTCCCAGAAGCGATCTGTACATGCCTCCTCCGTGTTAGAGTATTTTCAAAATACAGGCCCAAAACATGCTGAAAATCGATATTTTAGGTGCCCAAAGTCAATATGTGCATGCATCTTCTGTACCCGTTTATATCTCAAATTCAGGCTCAAAATACCCGAAATTTCGATATTTTGGGGTCTCAGAAGCGATCTGTACATGCCTACTCAGTGCTAGAATATTTTCAAAATATAGACCCAATACATGCTAAAAATCGATATTTTAGGTGCCCAAAGTCGATATCTCAAATTCAGGCACAAAACACCAGAAAATTCGATATTTTGGGGTCCCATAGGCGATCTGAACATGCCTACTCAGTGTTAGAATATTTTCAAATTATAGGCCCAAAACATACTGAAAATCGATCTTTTATGTGCCCAAAAGTCGATATGTGCATGCATCTTCTGTACCCGTTTATATCTCAAATTCAGGCTCCAAACACCCGAAAATTCGATATTTTGGGGTCCCAGAAGCGATCTGTATATGCCTACTCCGTTTTAGAGTTTTTTCAAAATACAGGCCCAAAACATGCTGAAAATCCATATTTTTGGTGCCCAAAGTCAATATGTGTATGCATCTTATTCACCCGTTTATATCCCAAATTCAACCTCAAAACACTTGAAAATTCGATATTTTTGGGTCCCATAAGCGATCTGTACATGCCTACTCAGTGCTAGAATATTTTCAAAATATAGGCTCAAAACATGCTAAAAATCGATATTATAAGTGTCCAAAGTCGATATGTGCATGCATCTTCGGTACACGTTTATATCTCAAATTCAGGCTCAAAACACCCGAAAATTCAGTATTTTTGGGTCCTAGAAGCGATCTGTACATGCCTACTCCTAGTTAGAATGTTTTCAAGATACAGACCCAAAACATGATCAAAATCGATTATTTAGGTGCCCAAAAGTTGATATGTGCATGCATCTTCAGTACCCGTTTATATATCAAATTCAGGCTCAAAACACCCGAAAATTCGATATTTTGGGGTCCCAGAAGCGATCTGTACATGCCTACTCCGTGTTAGAATGTTTTCAAAATACAGGCCTAAAACATACTGAAAATCGATCTTTTAGGTGCCCAAAAGTCAATATGTGCATGCATCTTCTGTACCCGTTTATATTTAAAATTCAGGCTCCAAACACCAGAAAATTCGATATTTTGGGGTCCCAGAAGCGATCTGTACATGCCTAATAAGAAACAGGCCCAAAATATGTTGAAAATCGATATTTTACATGCCCAAAGTCAATATGTGCATGCATCTTCTGTACCCGTTTATATCTCAAATTCAGGCTCACAATACCCGAAAATTCGATATTTTGAGATCCCAGAAGCATTATGTGCATGCCTCCTTCGTGTAAGAGTATTTTCAAAATACAGGCCCAAAACATGCTAAAAATCGATATTTTAGGTGTTCAAAGTAAATATGTGCATGAATCTTCTGTACCTGTTTATATCTCAAATTCATACTCCTAACACCCGAAAATTCGGTATTTTTGGGTCCTAGAAGCAATCTGTACATGCCTACTCAGATACAGGCCCAAAACATGCTAAAAATCGATATTTTAGGTGCCCAAAGTCAATATGTGTATGCATCTTCTGCACCCGTTTATATCCCAAATTCAACCTCAAAACACACGAAAATTCGATATTTTTGGATCCCAGAAGCGATCTGTACATGCCTACTCAGTGCTAAAATGTTTTCAAAATATAGGCTCAAAACATGCTAAAAATCGATATTTTAGGTGCCCAAAGTCGATATGTGCATGCATCTTCAATATCCGTTTATATCTCAAATTCAGGCTCAAAACACCCGAAAATTCGATATGTTGGGATCCCAGAAGCGATCTGTACATGGCTACTCCGTGTTAGAGTATTTTCAAAATACAGGCCCAAAACATACTGAAAATCGATATTTTAGGTGCCCAAAAGTAGATTTGTGCATGCATGTTCTGTTCCCGTTTATATCTCAAATTCAGGCTCAAAACACCCGAAAATTCGATATTTTGTGGTCTCAGAAGCGATCTGTACATGCCTCCTCCGTGTTAGAGTATTTTCAAATTACTGACCCAAAACATGCTGAAAATCGATATTTTAGGTGCCTAAAGTCTATATGTGCATGCATTTTCTGTACCCGTTTATATCTCAAATTCAGGCTCAAAACACCCGAAAATTCAGTATTTTTGGGTCCTAGAAGCGATCTGTACATGCCTACTCCTAGTTAGAATGTTTTCAAGATACAGACCCAAAACATGCTCAAAATCGATATTTTAAGTGCTTAAAAATTGATATGTGCATGCATCATCAGTACCCGTTTATATATCAAATTCATAATCAATACACCCGAAAATTCGATATTTTTAGTTCCCAGAAGCGATCTGTACAAGCATACTCCGTGTTAGAGTATTTTGAAAATACTGGCCCAAAAACATGCTGAAAATCGATATTTTAGGTGCACAAAGTCAATATGTGCATGCATGTTCTGTACCCATTTATATCTCAAATTCAGGCTCAAAACACCCGAAAATTCGATATTTTGGGGTCCCAGAAGCTATATGTACATTCCTACTCCGTGTTAGAGTATTTTCAAAGTACAGGCCCAAAACATACTGAAAATCGATCTTATACGTGCCCCAAAGTCGATATGTGCATGCATCTTCTGTACCCGTTTATATCTCAAATTCAGGCTCCAAACACCCGAAAAAACGATATTTTGGGGTCCCAGAAGCGATCTGTACATGCCTACTCAGATACAGGGCCAAAACATGCTGAAAATCGATAATTTAGGTGCCCAAAGTCAATATGTGTATGCATCTTCTGCACCCGTTTAAATCCCAAATTCAACCTCAAAACACCCGAAAATTCGATATTTTAGGGTTCCAGAAGCGATCTGTACATGCCTACTCAGTGCTAGAATGTTTTCAAAATATAGGCTCAAAACTTGCTAAAAATCGATATTTTAAGTGTCCAAAGTCGATATTTACATGCATTTTCTGTACCCGTTTATATCTCATATTCAGGCTTAAAACACCCGAAAATTCGAGATTTTGGGGTCCCAGAAGCAATCTGTACATGCCTACTCAGTGCTAGAATATTTTAAAAATATATGCCCAAAACATGCTAAAAATCGATATTTTAGGTGCCCAAAATCGATATCTCAAATTCATGCCCAAAACACCCGAAAATTCGATATTTTCTGGTCTCAGAAGCGATCGGTACATGCCTACTCCGTGTTAGAGTATTTTCAAAATACAGGCCCAAAACATGCTGAAAATCGATATTTTAGGTGCCCAAAGTCAATATGTACCCGTTTATATCTCAAATTCGGGCTCAAAACACCCGAAAATTCGATATTTCGGGGTCCCTGAAGCGATCTGTACATGCCTACTCAGTGCTAGAATATTTTCAAAATATAGGCTCAAAACATACAAAAAATCGATATTTTAGGTGCCCAAAGTCGATATCTCAAATTCAGGTTAAAAACAAACGAAAATTCGATATTTTGAGTTTCCAGAAGCGATCTGTGCATGCCTACTTCGTGTTAGAGTATTTTCAAAATATAGGCCCAAAACATGCTAAAAATCGATATTTTAGGTGCTCAAAGTCGATATATGCATGCATCTTCTGTACCTGTTTATATCTCAAATTCATGCTCCAAACACCCGAAATTTCGGTATTTTTGGGTCCTAGAAGCAATCTGTACATACAGGCCCAAAATATGCTAAACATCGATATTTTAGGTGCCCAAAGTCAATATGTATATGCATCTTCTGCACCCGTTTATATCCCAAATTCAACCTCAAAACACCCGAAAATTCGATATTTTTGGATCCCAGAAGCGATCTGTACATACCTACTCAGTGCTAAAATGTTTTTAAAATATAGTCTCAAAACATGCTAAAAATCGATATTTTAAGTGTCCAAAGTCGATATGTGCATGCATCTTCTGTACCTGTTTATATCTCAAATTCAGGCTCAAAACACCCGAAAATTCGGTATTTTTGGGTCCTAGAAGCGATCTGTACATGCCTACTACTAGTTAGAATGTTTTCAAGATACAGATCCAAAACATGCTCAAAATCGATATTTTAGGTGCCCTAAAGTTGATATGTGCATGCATCTTCAGTAACCGTTTATATCTCAAATTCAGGCTCAAAACACCCGAAAATTCGATATTTTGGGATCCCAGAAGCGATCTGTACATGGCTACTCCGTGTTAGAGTATTTTCAAAATACAGGCCAAAAACATACTGAAAATCGATCATTTAGGTGCCCAAAAGTCGATATGTGCATCTATCTTCTGTACCCGTTTATATCTCAAATTCAGGCTACAAACACCCGAAAATCCGATATTTTGGTGTCCCAGAAGCAAACTGTACATGCCTCCTCCGTGTTAGAGTATTTTCAAAATACTGACCCAAAACATGCTGAAAAGCGATAGTTTAGGTGCCTAAAGTCTATATTTGCATGCATCTTCTGTACCCGTTTATATCACAAATTCAGGCTCCAAACACCCGAAAATTCAATATTTTGGGGTCCCAGAAGCGATCTGTACATGCCTCCTCCGTGTTAGAGTATTTTCAAATTACTGACCCAAAACATGCTGAAAATCGATATTTTAGGTGCCTAAAGTCTATATGTGCATGCATTTTCTGTACCCGTTTATATCTCAAATTCAGGCTCAAAACACCCGAAAATTCAGTATTTTTGGGTCCTAGAAGCGATCTGTACATGCCTACTCCTAGTTAGAATGTTTTCAAGATACAGACCCAAAACATGCTCAAAATCGATATTTTAAGTGCTTAAAAATTGATATGTGCATGCATCATCAGTACCCGTTTATATATCAAATTCATAATCAATACACCCGAAAATTCGATATTTTTAGTTCCCAGAAGCGATCTGTACAAGCATACTCCGTGTTAGAGTATTTTGAAAATACTGGCCCAAAAACATGCTGAAAATCGATATTTTAGGTGCACAAAGTCAATATGTGCATGCATGTTCTGTACCCATTTATATCTCAAATTCAGGCTCAAAACACCCGAAAATTCGATATTTTGGGGTCCCAGAAGCTATATGTACATTCCTACTCCGTGATAGAGTATTTTCAAAGTACAGGCCCAAAACATACTGAAAATCGATCTTATACGTGCCCCAAAGTCGATATGTGCATGCATCTTCTGTACCCGTTTATATCTCAAATTCAGGCTCCAAACACCCGAAAAAACGATATTTTGGGGTCCCAGAAGCGATCTGTACATGCCTACTCAGATACAGGGCCAAAACATGCTGAAAATCGATAATTTAGGTGCCCAAAGTCAATATGTGTATGCATCTTCTGCACCCGTTTAAATCCCAAATTCAACCTCAAAACACCCGAAAATTCGATATTTTAGGGTTCCAGAAGCGATCTGTACATGCTTACTCAGTGCTAGAATGTTTTCAAAATATAGGCTCAAAACTTGCTAAAAATCGATATTTTAAGTGTCCAAAGTCGATATTTACATGCATTTTCTGTACCCGTTTATATCTCATATTCAGGCTTAAAACACCCGAAAATTCGAGATTTTGGGGTCCCAGAAGCAATCTGTACATGCCTACTCAGTGCTAGAATATTTTAAAAATATATGCCCAAAACATGCTAAAAATCGATATTTTAGGTGCCCAAAATCGATATCTCAAATTCATGCCCAAAACACCCGAAAATTCGATATTTTCTGGTCTCAGAAGCGATCGGTACATGCCTACTCCGTGTTAGAGTATTTTCAAAATACAGGCCCAAAACATGCTGAAAATCGATATTTTAGGTGCCCAAAGTCAATATGTACCCGTTTATATCTCAAATTCGGGCTCAAAACACCCGAAAATTCGATATTTCGGGGTCCCTGAAGCGATCTGTACATGCCTACTCAGTGCTAGAATATTTTCAAAATATAGGCTCAAAACATACAAAAAATCGATATTTTAGGTGCCCAAAGTCGATATCTCAAATTCAGGTTAAAAACAAACGAAAATTCGATATTTTGAGTTTCCAGAAGCGATCTGTGCATGCCTACTTCGTGTTAGAGTATTTTCAAAATATAGGCCCAAAACATGCTAAAAATCGATATTTTAGGTGCTCAAAGTCGATATATGCATGCATCTTCTGTACCTGTTTATATCTCAAATTCATGCTCCAAACACCCGAAATTTCGGTATTTTTGGGTCCTAGAAGCAATCTGTACATACAGGCCCAAAATATGCTAAACATCGATATTTTAGGTGCCCAAAGTCAATATGTATATGCATCTTCTGCACCCGTTTATATCCCAAATTCAACCTCAAAACACCCGAAAATTCGATATTTTTGGATCCCAGAAGCGATCTGTACATACCTACTCAGTGCTAAAATGTTTTTAAAATATAGTCTCAAAACATGCTAAAAATCGATATTTTAAGTGTCCAAAGTCGATATGTGCATGCATCTTCTGTACCTGTTTATATCTCAAATTCAGGCTCAAAACACCCGAAAATTCGGTATTTTTGGGTCCTAGAAGCGATCTGTACATGCCTACTACTAGTTAGAATGTTTTCAAGATACAGATCCAAAACATGCTCAAAATCGATATTTTAGGTGCCCTAAAGTTGATATGTGCATGCATCTTCAGTAACCGTTTATATCTCAAATTCAGGCTCAAAACACCCGAAAATTCGATATTTTGGGATCCCAGAAGCGATCTGTACATGGCTACTCCGTGTTAGAGTATTTTCAAAATACAGGCCAAAAACATACTGAAAATCGATCATTTAGGTGCCCAAAAGTCGATATGTGCATCTATCTTCTGTACCCGTTTATATCTCAAATTCAGGCTACAAACACCCGAAAATCCGATATTTTGGTGTCCCAGAAGCAAACTGTACATGCCTCCTCCGTGTTAGAGTATTTTCAAAATACTGACCCAAAACATGCTGAAAAGCGATAGTTTAGGTGCCTAAAGTCTATATTTGCATGCATCTTCTGTACCCGTTTATATCACAAATTCAGGCTCCAAACACCCGAAAATTCAATATTTTGGGGTCCCAGAAGCGATCTGTACATGCCTACTCAGAAACATGCCGAAAACATGCTGAAAATCGATATTTTAGGTGCCCAAAGTCAATATGTGTATGCATCTTCTGCACCCGTTTATATCCCAAATTCAACCTCAAAACACCCGAAAATTCGATATTTTGGGGTCCCAGAAGCAATCTGTACATGCTTACTCATTGCTAGAATGTTGTCAAAATATAGTTCCGAAACATGCTAATAATCGATATTTTAAGTGTCCAAAGTCGATATGTGCATGCATCTTCTGTACCCGTTTATATCTCAAATTCAGCCTCAAAACACCCGAAAATTCGATATTTTGAGGTCCCAGAAGCGATCTGTACATGCATACTCAGTGCTAGAATATTTTCAAAATATAGTTCCAAAACATGCTAAAAATCGATATTTTAAGTGTCCAAAGTCAATATGTGCATACATCTTCTGTACCCGTTTATATCTCAAATTCACCCTCAAAGCACACGAAAATTCGGTATTTTTTGGTCCTACAAGCGATTTGTACATGCCTACTCCTAGTTAGAATGTTTTCAAGATACAAACATAAAACATGCTAAAATAGATATTTTAGGTGCCCAAAAGTCATTATGTGCATGCATCTTCAGTACCCGTTTATATCTCAAATGCAGGCTCAATACACTCGAAAATTCGATATTTTTGGGTCCGAGAAGCGATCTGTACATGCCTACTCCGTGTTAGAGTATTTTCAAAATACAGGCAGAAAACATGCTGAAAATCGATATTTTAGGTGCCCAAAGTCGATATCTTAAATTCAGGCCCAAAACACCCGCAAATTCGATATTTTCGGGTCCCAGAAGCGATCTGTACATGCCTACTCCGTGCTAGAGTATTTTCAAAATGCAGGCCCAAAACATACTGAAAATCGATCCTGTATGTGCCCAAAAGTCGATTTGTACATGCATCTTCTGTACCCGTTGATATCTCAAATTCAGGCTCCAAACACCCGAAAATTAAGCGATCTGTACATGCCTACTCAGATACAGGCCCAAAACATGCTAAAAAATGATATTTAAGGTGCCCAAAGTATATATGTGTATGCATCTTCTGCACCCGTTTACATCCCAAATTCAACCTCAAAACACCCGAAAATTCGATATTTTTGGGTCCCCAGAAGCGATCAGTACATGCCTACTCAGTGCAAGAATATTTTTAAAATATAGGCTCAAAACATGCTAAAATTGATATTTTAAGTGTCCAAAGTCTAAATGTGCATGCATCTTCTGTACCCGTTTATATCTCAAATTCAGGCTCCAAACACCCGAAAATTCGGTATTTTTGGGTCCTAGAAGCGATTTTTACATGCCTACTCCTAGTTAGAATGTTTTCAAGATACAGACCCACAACATGCTATAATCGATATTTCAGGTGCTAAAAGTCGATATGTGCATGCATCTGCTGTACCCGTTTATATCTCAAATTCAGGCTCGAAACACCCGAAAATTCGATATTTTGGGGTCCCAGAAACGATCTATACTCAGTGCTAGAATATTTTTTTTAAATATAGGCCCAAAACATGCAAAAATCGATATTTTAGGTGCCCAAAGTCGATATCTCAAATTCAGGCCCAAAACACCCGAAAATTCGATATTTTGTCGTCCCAGAAGCGATCTGTACATGCCTACTCCTTGTTAGAGTATTTTCAAAATACAGGCAAAAAACATACTGAAAATCGATCTTTTAGGTGCCCAAAAATCGATATGTGCAATTATCTTCTGTACCCGTTTATATCTCAAATTCAAGCTCCAAACACCCTAAAATTCGATATTTTGGGGTCCCAGATGCGATCTGTACATGCATACTCCGTGTTAGAATATTTTCAAAATACAGGCCCAAAACATGTTGAAAATCGATATTTTAGGTGCCCAAAGACGATATCTCAAATTCAGGCCCAAAACACCGGCAAATTCGATATTTTCGGGTCCAAGAAGCGATCTGTACATGCCTACTCCGTGCTAGAGTATTTTCAAAATACAGGCCCAAAACATACTGAAAATCGATCTTTTAGGTGCCCAAAAGTCGATATGTGCATTCATCTTCTGTACCCGTTTATATCTCAAATTCAGGCTCCAAACACCCTAAAATTCGATATTTTGGGGTCCTTAAAGCAATCTGTACATGCCTACTCAGATACAGGCCCAAAACATGCTGAAAATCGATATTTTAGGTGCCCAGAGTCAATATGTGTATGCATCTTCTGCACCCGTTTATATCCCAAATTCAACCTCAAAACACCCGAAAATTCGATATTTTAAGGGTCCCAGAAGCAATCTGTAAATGCCTACTCAGTGCTAGAATGTTTTCAAAATATAGGCTCAAAACATGCTAATAATCGATATTTTAAGTGTCCAAAGTCGATGTGTGCATGCATCTTCTGTACCCGTTTATATCTCAAATTCAGCCTCAAAACACCCGAAAATTCGATATTTTGGGGTCCCAGAAACGATCTGTACTCAGTGCTAGAATATTTTCAAAATATAGGCCCAAAACATGCTAAAATCGATATTTTAGGTGCCCAAAGTCGATATCTCAAATTCAGGCCCAAAACACCCGAAAATTCGATATTTTGGGGTCCCTGAAGCGATCTGTACATGTCTACTCCGTGTTAGAGTATTTTCAAAATACAGGCCCAAAACATACTGAAAATCGATCTTTAAGGTGCCCAAAAGTCGATATGTGCATTCATCTTCTGTACCCGATTATATCTCAAATTCAGGCTCCGAACACCCTAAAATTCGATATTTTGGGGTCCTTAAAGCAATCTGTACATGCCTACTCAGATACAGGCCCAAAACATGCTGAAAATCGATATTTTAGGTGCCCAGAGTCAATATGTGTAACTATCTTATGCACCCGTTTATATCCCAAGTTCAACCTCAAAACACCCGAAAATTCGATATATTGGGGTCCCAGAAGCAATCTGTACATGCCTACTTATTGCTAGAATGTTGTCAAAATATAGTTCCGAAACATGCTAATAATCGATATTTTAAGTGTCCAAAGTCGATGTGTGCATGCATCTTCTGTACCCGTTTATATCTCAAATTCAGCCTCAAAACACCCGAAAATTCGATATTTTGAGGTCCCAGAAGCGATCTGTACATGCATACTCAGTGCTAGAATATTTTCAAAATATAGTTCCAAAACATGTTAAAAATCGATATTTTAAGTGTCCAAAGTCAATATGTTTATGCATCTTCTGTACCCGTTTATATCTCAAATTCACGCTCAAAACACACGAAAATTCGGTATTTTTGGGTCCTAGAAGCGATCTGTACATGCCTACTCCGTGTTAGAGTATTTTCAAAATACAGGCAGAAAACATGCTGAAAATAAATATTTTAGGTGCCCAAAGTCAATATGTGCATGCATCTTCTGTATCCGTTTATATCACAAATTCAGGCTCGAAACACCCAAAAATTCGATATTTTGGGTTCCCAGAAACGATCTGTACTCAGTGCTAGAATGTTTTCAAAATATAGGCCCAAAACATGCTAAAATCGATATTTTAGGTGCCGAAAGTCGATATCTCAAATTCAGGCCCAAAACACCCGAAAATTTGATATTTTAGGGTCCCAGAAGCGATCTGTACATGCCTACTCGTGTTAGAGTATTTTTAAAAATACGGGCCCAAAACATACTGAAAATCGATCTTTTAGGTGCCCAAAAGTCAATATGTGCATTCATCTTCTGTACCCGTTTATATCTCAAATCCAGGCTCCAAATACCCGAAAATTCGATATTTTGGGGTTCCAGAAGCAATCTGTACATGCCTACTCATTGCTAGAATGTTTTCAAAATATAGTTCCAAAACATGCTAAAAATCGATATTTTAAGTGCACAAAGTCGATATCTCAAATTCAAGCCCAAAACATTCGAAAATTCGATATTTTGGGGTCCCAGAAGCAATCTGTACATGGCTACTCCGTGGTAGAGTATTTTCAAAATAGAGGCCCAAAACATACTGAAAATCGATCTTTTAGGTGCCCAAAAGTCGATATGTGCATGCATCTTCAGTACCAGTATATATCTCAAATTCAGGCTCTAAACACCCGAAAATTCGATATTTTGGGGTCCCAGAAGCGATCTGTACATGCCTACTCCTGGTTAGAATGTTTTCAAGATACAGACCCAAAACATGCTCAAAATCGATATTTTAGGTGCCCAAAAGTCGATATGTGCATGGATCATCAGTACCCGTTTATATCTCAAATTCAGGGTCAAAACACTCGAAAATTCGATATTTTGGGGTCCCAGAAGCGATCTGTACATGCCTACTCCGTGTTAGAGTATTTTCAAAATACAGGCAGAAAACATGCTGAAAATAAATATTTTAGGTGCCCAAAGTCAATATGTGCATGCATCTTCTGTACCTGTTTATATCTTAAATTCAGGCTCGAAACACCCGAAAATTCGATATTTTGGGGTCCCAGAAACGATCTATACTCAGTGCTAGAATATTTTCAAAATACAGGCCCAAAACATGCTAAAATCGATATTTTAGGTGCCCAAAGTCGATATCTCAAATTCAGGCCCAAAACACCCGAAAATTCGATATTTTGGTGTCCCAGAAGCGATCTGTACATGCCTACTCGTGGTAGAGTATTTTCAAAATAGAGGCCCAAAACATACTGAAAATCGATCTTTTAGGTGCCCAAAAGTCGATATGTGCATGCATATTCAGTACCCGTTTATATCTCAAATGCAGGCTCAAAACACTCGAAAATTCGATATTTTGGGGTCCGAGAAGCGATCTGTACATGCCTACTCCGTGTTATAGTATTTTCAAAATACAGGCAGAAAACATGCTGAAAATCGATATTTTAGGTGCCCAAAGTCGATATCTTAAATTCAGGCCCAAAACATCCGCAAATCCGATATTTTCGGGTCCCAGAAGCGATCTGTACATGCCTACTCCGTGCTAGAGTATTTTCAAAATGCAGGCCCAAAACATACTGAAAATCGATCCTGTATGTGCCCAAAAGTCGATATGTGCATGCACCTTCTGTACCCGTTTATATCTCAAATTCAGGCTCCAAACACCCGAAAATTAAGCGATCTGTACATGCCTACTCAGATACAGGCCCAAAACATGCTAAAAATTGATATATAAGGTGCCCAAAGTATATATGTGTATGCATCTTCTGCACCCGTTTACATCCCAAATTCAACCTCAAAATACCCGAAAATTCGATATTTTGGGGTCCCAGAAGCGATCAGTACATACCTACTCAGTGCAAGAATATTTTTAAAATATAGGCTCAAAACATGCTAAAAATCGATATTTTAAGTGTCCAAAGTCTAAATGTGCATGCATCTTCTGTACCCGTTTATATCTCAAATTCAGGCTCAAAACACCCGAAAATTCGGTATTTTTGGGTCCTAGAAGCGATTTTTACATGCCTACTCCTAGTTAGAATGTTTTCAAGATACAGACCCAAAACATGCTAAAATCGATATTTTAGGTGCTAAAAGTCGATATGTGCATGCATCTGCTGTACCCGTTTATATCTCAAATTCAGGCTCGAAACACCCAAAAATTCGATATTTTGCGGTCCCAGAAACGATCTGTACTCAGTGCTAGAATATTTTCAAAATATAGGCCCAAAACATGCTAAAATCGATATTTTAGGTGCCCAAAGTCGATATCTCAAATTCAGGCCCAAAACACCCGAAAATTCGATATTTTGGGGTCCCAGAAGCGATCTGTACATGCCTACTCCTTGTTAGAGTATTTTCAAAATACAGGCCCAAAACATACTGAAAATCGATCTTTTAGGTGCCCAAAAGTCGATATGTGCATTCATCTTCTGTACCCGTTTATATCTCAAATTCAGGCTCCAAACACCCTAAAATTCGATATTTTGGGGTCCTGAAAGCAATCTGTACATGCCTACTCAGATACAGGCCCAAAACATGCTGAAAATCGATATTTTAGGTGCCCAGAGTCAATATGTGTATGCATCTTCTGCACCCGTTTATATCCCAAATTCAACCTGAAAACACCCGAAAATTCGATATTTTGGGGTCCCAGAAGCAATCTGTACATGCCTACTCAGTGCTAGAATGTTTTCAAAATATAGGCCCAAAACATGCTGAAAATAGATATTTTAGGTGCCCAGAGTCAATATGTGTATGCATCTTCTGCACCCGTTTATATCGCAAGTTCAACCTCAAAACACCCGAAAATTCGATATTTTCGGGGTCCCAGAAGAAATCTGTACGTGCCTACTCATTGCTAGAATGTTTTCAAAATATAGTTCCAAAACATGCTAAAAATCGATATTTTAAGTGCACAAAGTCGATATCTCAAATTCAGGCCCAAAACATTCGGAAATTCGATATTTTGGGGTCCCAGAAGCGATCTGTACATGGCTACTCCATGGTAGAGTATTTTTATAATAGAGTCCCAAAACATACTGAAAATCGATCTTTTAGGTGCCCAAAAGTCGATATGTGCATGCATCTTCAGTACCCGTATATATCTCAAATTCAGGCTCAAAACACCCGATAATTCGATATTTTGGGGTCCCAGAAGCGATCTGTACATGCCCACTCCATGTTAGAGTATTTTCGAAATACTGGCCCAAAACATGCTGAAAATCGATATTTTAGGTGCCCAAAGTCAATATGTGCATGCATCTTCTGTACCCGTTTATATCTCAAATTCAGCCTCAAAACACCCGAAAAATCGATATTTTCAGGGCCCAGAAGCGATCTGTACATGCCTACTTCGTGTTAGAGTATTTTCAAAATACTGGCCCAAAACATGTTAAAAACTGATCTTTTAGGTACCCAAAAGTTGATATGTGCATGCATCTTCTGTACCCGTTTATATCTCAAATTCAGGCTCCAAACACCAGAAAATTCGATATTTTTGGGTTCCAGAAGCGATCTGTACATGCCTACTCAGTGCTAAAATGTTTTCAAAACATAGGCTGAAAACATGCCAAAAATCGATATTTTAAGTTTCCAAAGTCGATATGTGCATGTACTTTCTGTACCCGTTTATATATCAAATTCAGGCTCAAAACACCCGAAAATTCGGTATTTTTGGGTCCTAGAAGCGATCTGTACATGCCTACTTTTGGTTAGAATGTTTTTAAGATACAGACCCAAAACATGCTCAAAATCGATATTTTAGGTGCCCAAAAGACGATATGTGCATGCATCATCAGTACCCGTTTATATCTCAAATTCAGGCTCAAAACACCCGAAAATTCGATATTTTTGGGTCCTGGAAGCGATCTGTACATGCCTACTCCGTGTTAGAGTATTTTCAAAATACAGGCCCACAACTAGCTGAAAATCGATATTTTAGGTGCCCAAAGTCAATATGTGCATGCATCTTCTGTACCCGTTTATATCTCAAATTCAGCCTCAAAACACCCGAAAATTCGATATTTTGTGGTCCCAGAAGCAATTTTAGCATACCTACTCAATGTTAGAGTATTTTTAAAATACAAGCCCAAAACATACTGAAAATCGATCTTTTAGGTGCCCAAAAGTCGATATGTGCATGCATCTTCTGTACCCGTTTAAATCTCAAATTCAGGCTCCATACAACCGAAAATTCGACATTATGGGGTCGCACAAGCGATCTGTACATGCCTACTCAGATACAGGCCGAAAACACTCTGAAAATCGAAATTCTAGGTGCCCAAAGTCAATATGTGTATGCATCTTCTGCACCCGTTTATATCCCAAATTCAACCTCAAAACACCCGAAAAATCGGTATTTTTGGGTCCTAGAAGTGATCTGTAAATGCCTACTCAGTGCTAGAATGTTTTCAAAATATAGGCTCAAAAACATTCTAAAAATCGATATTATAAGTGTCCAAAGTCGATATGTGCATGTACCTTTTGTACCCGTTTAATCTCAAATTCAACCTCAAAACACCCGAAAATTCGGTATTTTTGGGTCCTAGAAGCTATATGTACATGCCTACTCCTAATTAGAATGTTTTCAAGATACAGACGCAAGACATGCTCAAAATCGATATTTTGGGTTCCCAAAAGTCGATATGTGCATACATCTTCAGTACCCGTTTAAATCTCAAATTCAGTCTCAAAACACCCGAAAATTCGATATTTTGAGGTCCCAGAAGCGATCTGTACATGCCTACTCAGTGCTAGAATATTTTCAAAATATAGTCCCAAAACATGCTAAAAATCGATATTTTATGTGCCTAAATTCGATATTTCAAATTCAGGCCCAAAACACCCGAAAATTCGATATTTTGGGGTCCCAGAAGCTATTTGTAAATGCCTACTCCGTGTTAGGGTATTTTTAAAATACAGGCTCAAAACATACTGAAAATCGATCTTTTAGGTGCCCAAAAGTCGATATGTGCATGCATCTTCTGTACCCGTTTATATCTCAAATTCAGGCTCAAAACATCTGAAAATTCGGTATTTTTGGGTCCTACAAGCGATCTGTAAATGCCTACTCCTAGTTAGAATGTATTCAAGATACAGACCCAAATCATGCTCAAAATCTATATTTAAGGTGCCAAAAAGTCGATATGTTCATGCATCTTCAGTACCCTTTTATATCTCAAATTCAGGCTACAAACACCCAAAAATTCGATATTTTGGGGTTCCAGAAGCGATCTGTACATGCCTACTCAGATACAGGCCCAAAACATGCTGTAAATCGATATATTAGGTGCCCAAAGTCAATATGTGTATGCATCTTCTGTACCCGTTTATATCTCAAATTCAACCTCAAAACACCCGAAAATTCGATATTTTTGGGTCCCAGAAGCGATCTGTACATGCCTACTCTGTGCTAGAATGTTTTCAAAATATAGGCTCAAAACATGCTAAAAATCGATATTTTAAGTGTCCAAAGTCGATATGTACATGTATCTTCTGTACCTGTATATTTCTCAAATTCAGGCTCAAAACACCCGAAAATTCGGTATTTTAGGGGTCCTACAAGCAATCTGTACATGCCTACTCCTAGTTCGAATGTTTTCAAGATACAAACCCAAAACTTGCTCAAAATCGATATTTTAGGTGTCCAAAAGTCGATATGTGCATTCATCTTCAGTACCCGTTTATATCTCAAATTCAGGCTCAAAACACCCGAAAATTCGATATTTTGGGGTCCCAGAAGCGATCTGTACATGAATATTCAGATACAGGCCCAAAGCATGCTGAAAATCGATATATTAGGTGCCCAAAGTTAATATGTGTATGCATCTTCTGCACCCGTTTATATCACAAATTCAACCTCGGAACACCTGAAAATTCGATATTTTTGGGTCCCAGAAGCGATCTGTACATGCCTACTCAGTGCTAGAATGTTTTTTTAAAATATAGGCTCAAAACATGCTAAAAATCGAAATTTTAAGTGTCCAAAGTCTTCTGTACCCGTTTATATCTCAAATTCGGGATCAAAACACCCGAAAATTCGGTATTTTTGGTTCCCAGAAGAGATCTGTAGATGCCTACTCCTAGTTAGAATGTTTTAAAGATACAAACCTAAAACATGCTCAAAATCGATATTTTAGGTGCCCAAAAGTCGATATGTGCATGCCTCTTCTCTACCCGTTTATATCTCAAATTCAACCTCAAAACACAAGAAAATTCGGTATTTTTGGGTCCTAGAAGCGATCTGTACATGCCTACTCCTAGTTCGAATATTTTCAAGATACAAACCCAAAACTTGCTCAAAATCGATATTTTAGGTGTCCAAAAGTCGATAAGTGCATGCATCTTCAGTACCCGTTTGTATCTCAAATTCAGGGTTAAAACACCCGAAAATTCGATATTTTTGGGTCCCAGAAGCGATCTGTACATGCCTACTACGTGTTAGAGTATTTTCAAAATACAGGCCGAAAACATGCTGAAAATCGATATTTTAGGTGCCCAAAGTCAATATGTGCATGCATCTTCTCTACCCGGTTATATCACAAATTCAGGCTCAATACACCCGAAAATTCGATATTTTATGGTCTCAGAAGCGATCTGTACATGCCTACTCAGTGCTAGAATATTTTCAAAATATAGACCCAATACATGCTAAAAATCGATATTTTAGGTGCCCAAAGTCGATATCTCAAATTCAGGCCCAAAACACCAGAAAATTCGATATTTTGGGGTCCCAGCGGCGATCTGTACATGCCTACTCAGTGATAGAATATTTTCAAAATATAGGCCCAAAACATACTGAAAATCGAATTTTTATGTGCCCCAAAGTCGATATGTGCATGCATCTTCTGTACCCGCTTATATCTCAAATTCCGGCTCCAAACACCCGAAAATTCGATATTTTTGGGTCCCAGAAGCGATCTGTACATGCCTACTCAGTGCTAGAATGTTTTCAAAATACAGGCCTAAAACATGCTGAAAATCGATATTTTAGGTGCCCAAAGTCGATATGTGCATGTACCTTCTGTACCCGTTTATATCTCCAATTCAGGCTTAAAACACCCTAAAAGTCGGTATTTTTGGGTCCTAGAAGCGATATGTACATGCCTACTCCTGGTTAGAATGTTTTCAAGATACAGACCCAAAACATGCTCAAAATCGATATTTTAGGTGCCCAAAAGTCGATATGTGCATGCATCATCAGTACCCGTTTATATCTCAAATTCAGGCTCCAAAAACCCGAAAATTCGATATTTTAGGGTCCAAGAAGCGATCTGTTCATGCATACACCGTGTTAGAGTATTTTCAATATACAGGCCCAAAACATGCTGAAAATCGATATTTTAGGTGTCCAAAGTCAATATGTGTATGCATCTTCTGTACCCGTTTTTATCACAAATTCAGGCTCAATACCCTCGAAAATTTGATATTTTGGGGTCCCAGAAGCAACCTGTACATGGCTACTCTGTGGTAGAGTATTTTCAAAATAGAGGCCCAAAACATACTGAAAATCGATCTTTTAGGTGACCAAAAGTCGATAAGTGCATGCATCTTCAGTACCCGTATATATCTCAAATTCAGGCTCAAAACACCCGAAAATTAGATATTTTGGGGTCCCAGAAACGATCTGTACATGCCTACTCCGTGTTAGAGTATTTTCAAAATACAGGCCCAAAACATGCTGAAAATAGATATTTTAGGTGCCCAAAGTCGATATGTGCATGCATCATCAGTACCCGTTTATATCTCAAATTCAGGCTCAAAACACCCGAAAATTCGATATTTTGGGGTCTAAGAAGCGATCTGTACATGCCTACTCCGTGTTAGAGTATTTTCAAAATACATCCCCAAAACATGCTGAAAATCAATATTTTAGGTGCCCAAAGTCAATATGAGCATGTACCTTCTGTACCCGTTTATATCTCAAATTCAGCCTCTAAACACCCGAAAAATCGATATTTTTGGGTCCCAGAAGCGATCTGTACATGCCTACTCCTGGTTAGAATGTTTTCAAGATACAGACCCAAAACATGCTCAAAATCGATATTTTAGGTGCCCAAAAGTCGATATGTGCATGCATCATCAGTACCCGTTTATATCTCAAATTCAGGCTCCAAAAACCCGAAAATTCGATATTTTAGGGTCCAAGAAGCGATCTGTTCATGCATACACCGTGTTAGAGTATTTTCATTATACAGGCCCAAAACATGCTGAAAATCGATATTTTAGGTGTCCAAAGTCAATATGTGTATGCATCTTCTGTACCCGTTTTTATCACAAATTCAGGCTCAATACCCCCGAAAATTTGATATTTTGGGGTCCCAGAAGCAACCTGTACATGGCTACTCCGTGGTAGAGTATTTTCAAAATAGAGGCCCAAAACATACTGAAAATCGATCTTTTAGGTGACCAAAAGTCGATAAGTGCATGCATCTTCAGTACCCGTATATATCTCAAATTCAGGCTCAAAACACCAGAAAATTAGATATTTTGGGGTCCCAGAAACGATCTGTACATGCCTACTCCGTGTTAGAGTATTTTCCAAATACAGGCCCAAAACATGCTGAAAATCGATATTTTAGGTGCCCAAAGTCGATATGTGCATGCATCATCAGTACCCGTTTATATCTCAAATTCAGGCTCAAAACACCCGAAAATTCGATATTTTGGGGTCTAAGAAGCGATCTGTACATGCCTACTCCGTGTTAGAGTATTTTCAAAATACATCCCCAAAACATGCTGAAAATCAATATTTTAGGTGCCCAAAGTCAATATGAGCATGTACCTTCTGTACCCGTTTATATCTCAAATTCAGGCTCAAAACACACGAAAATTCGGTATTTTTGTGTCCTAGAACCGATCTGTACATGCCTACTCCTGGTTAGAATGTTTTCAAGATACAGACCCAAAACATGCTCAAAATCGAAATTTTAGGTGCCCAAAAGTCGATATGTGCATGCATCATCAGTACCCGTTTATATCTCAAATTCAGGCTCAAAACACCCGAAAATTCGATATTTTGGGGTCCCAAAAGCGATCTGTACATGCCTACTCCGTGTTAGAGTATTTTCAAAATACAGGCCCAAAACATGCAGAAAATCGATCTTTTAGGTGCCCAAAAGTCGATATGTGCATGTATCTTCTGTACCCGTTTATATCTCAAATTCAGGCTCCAAAAACCCGAAAATTCCATATTTTAGGGTCCTAGAAGCGATCTGTACATGCCTACTCCTAGTTAGAATGTTTTCAAAATACAGGCCCAAAACATGCTGAAAATCGATAATATAGGTGCCCAAAGTCAATATGTGTATGCATCTTCTACACCCGTTTATATCCCAAATTCAACCTCAAAGCACCCGAAAATTTGATATTTTTGGGTCCCAGAAGCGATCTGTACATGCCTACTCAATGCTAGATTATTATCAAACTATAGGCCCAAAACATGCTAAAAATCGATATTTTAGGGGCCCAAAGTCGATATCTCAAATTCAGTCCCAAAACACCCGTAAATTCGATATTTTGGGGGCCCAGAAGCAATCTGTACATGCCTACTCCTTGTTAGAGTATTTTTAAAATACAGGCCCAAAACATGCTGAAAATCGATATTTTAGGTGCCCAAAGTCAATATGTGTATGAATCTTCTGCACACGTTTATATCCCAAATTCAACCTCAAAACACCCGAAAATTCGATTTTTTTGGATCCCAGAAGCGATCTCTACAAGCCTACTCAGTGCTAGAATGTTTTCAAAATATAGGCTCAAAACATTCTAAATATCGATAGTATAAGTGTCCAAAGTCGATATGTGCATGTACCCTTTGTACCCGTTTATATCTCAAATTCAACCTCAAAACACCCGAAAATTCGGTATTTTTGGGTCCTAGAAGTGATCTGTACATGCCTACTCCTAATTAGAATGTTTTCAAGATACAGACGCAAAACATGCTCATAATCGATATTTTAGGTGCCCAAAAGTCGATATGTGCATACATCTTCTGTACCCGTTTATATCTCAAATCCAGTCTCAAAACAACCTAAAATTCGATATTTTTGGGTCCCAGAAGCGATCTGTACATGCCTACTCTGTGTTAGAGTATTTTCAAAATACAGGCCCAAAACTTGCTGAAAATCCATATTTTTGGTGCCCAAAGTCGATATGTGCATGCATCATCTGTACCCGTTTATATCTCAAATTCAGGCTCAAAACACCAGAAAATGCGATATTTTGATGTCCCAGAAGCGATCTGTACATGCCTACTCAGTGCTAGAATATTTTCAAAATATAATCCGAAAACATGCTAAAAATCGATATTTTAGGTGCCCAAAGTCAATATCTCAAATTCAGGCCCAAAACAAACGAAAATTCGATATTTTGGGGCCCCAAAAGCGAACTGTACATGCCTACTTCGTGTTAGAGTATTTTCCAAATACAGGCCCAAAACATTCTGAAAATCGATCTTTTAGGTGCCCAAAAGTCGATATGTGCATTCATCTTCTGTACCCGTATATATCTCAAATTCAGGCTTAAAACACCCGAAAATTCGATATTTTGGGGTCGCAGAAGCGATCTGTACATGCCTACTCAGTACTAGAATATTTTCCAAATATAGGCCCAAAACATGCTAAAAATCGATATTTTAAGTGCCCAAAGTCGATATCTCAAATTCAGTCCCAAAACACCCGAAAATTCGATATTTTGGGGCCCCAAAAGCGATCTGTATATGCCTACTTCGTGTTAGAGTATTTTCAAAATACAAGCCTAAAACAAACTGAAAATCGATCTTTTAGGTGCCCAAAAGTCGATATGTGCATGCATCTTCTGTACCCGTTTATATCTTAAATTCAGGCTCCAAACACCCGAAAATTCGATATTTTGGTTTCTCAGAAGCGATCTGTACATGCCTATTCAGATACAGGACTAAAACATGCTGAAAATCGATATATTAGGTGCCCATAGTCAATATGTGTATGCATCTTCTGCACCCGTTTATATCCCAAATTCAACCTCAAAACACCCGAAAATTCGATATTTTTGGGTCCCAGAAGGGATCTGTACATGCCTACTCAGTGCTAGAATGCTTTTAAAATATAGACTCAAAACATGCTAAAACTCGATATTTTAAGTTTCCAAAGTCGATAAGTGCATGCATCTTCTGTACCCGTTTATATCTCAAATTCAGGCTCAAAACACCCGAAAATTCGGTATGTTTGGGTCCTAGAAGCGATCTGTACATGCCTACTCCGTGTTAGAGTATTTTCAAAATACAGGCCCAAAACATGCTGAAAATCGATATTTTAGGTGCCAAAAAGTCAATATGTGCATGCATCTTCTGTATCCGTTTATATCTCAAATTCAGGCTCAAAACTCCCGAAAATTCGGTATTTTGAGGTCCTAGAAGCGATCTGTGCATGCCTACTCAGTGCTAGAATATTTTCAAAATATAGTCCCAAAACATGCTAAAAATCGATATTTTAGGTGCACAAAGTCGATATCCCAGATTCATGCCCAAAACACCAGAAAAATTCGATATTTTGGGGTCCCAGAAGCGATATGTACATGCATGTTCAGATACAGACCCAAAACATGCTGAAAATCGATATATTAGGTGCCCAAAGTCAATATATGTATGCATCTTCTGCAACCGTTTATATCACAAATTTAACCTCAGAACACCCGAAAATTCGATATTTTTGGGTCCCAGAAGCGATCTGTACATGCCTACTCCTAGTTAGAATGTTTTCAATATACAGACCCAAAACATGCTCAAAATCGATATTTTAGGTGCCCAAAAGTCGATATGTGCATGCATCTTCAGTTCCCGTTTATATCTTAAATTCAGGGTTAAAACTCCCGAAAATTCAAAATTTTTGGGTTCCAAAAGCGATCTGTACATGCCTACTCCGTGTTGGAGTATTTTAAAAATACAGTCCCAAAACATGATAAAAATTGATATTTTAGGTGCCCAAAGTCAATATGTGCATGCATCTTCTGTACCCGTTTATATCTCAAAATCAACCTCAAAACACACGAAAATTCGATATTTTAGGGTCCCAGAAACGATCTGTACATGCCTACTCAGATACAGGACAAAAACATGCTGAAAATCGATATTTTAGGTGCCCAAAGTCAAAATGTGTATGCATCTTCTGCGCCCGTTTATATCCCAAATTCAACCTCAAAACACCCGAAAATTCGATATTTTTGGGTCCTAGAAGCGATCTGTACATGCCTACTCCTAGTTTGAATGTTTTCAAGATACAGACCCAAACTTGCTCAAAATCGATATTTTAGGTGTCCAAAAGTCGATATGTGCATGCATCTTCAGTACCCGTTTACATCTCAAATTCAGGCTCAAAACACCCGAAAATTTGATATTTTTGGGTCCCAGAAGTGATCTGTACATGCCTACTCCGTGTTAGAGTATTTCAAAATACAAGCTCAAAACATGCTAAAAATCGATATTTTAGGTGCCCAAAGTCGATATCGCAAATTCAGGCCCAAAACACCTGAAAATTCGATATTTTGGGGTCCTAGAAGCGATATGTACATGCATGTTCAGATACAGACCCAAAACATGCTGAAAATCGATATATTAGGTGCCCAAAGTCAATATATGTATGCATCTTCTGCAACCGTTTATATCACAAATTGAACCTCAGAACACCCGAAAATTCGATATTTTGGGGTCCCAGAAGCGATCTGTACATGCCTACTCAGATACAGGCCCAAAACATGCTGAAAATCGTTATTTTAGGTGCCCTGAATCAAAATGTATATGCATCTTCTGCGCCCGTTTATATCCCAAATTCAACCTCAAAGCACCCGAAAATTCGATAATTTTGGGTCCCAGAAGCAATCTGCACATGCCTACTCAGTGATAGAATGTTTTCAAAACAAAGGCTCAAAACATGCTAAAAATCGATATTTTAGGTGGCCAAAGTCGATATGTGCATGCATCTTCTGTACCCGTTTATATCTCAAATTCAGGCTCAAAACCCCCGAAAATTCGGTATTTTTGGGTCTTACAAGCGATCTGTACATGCCTACTCCTAGTTAGAATGTTTTCAAGATACAGACCCAAATCATGCTCAAAATCGATATTTTAGGTGCCAAAAAGTCGATATTTTCATGCATCTTCAGTACCCGTTTATATCTCAAATTCAGGCTACAAACACCCAAAAATTCGATATTTTTGGGTTCCAGAAGCGATCTGTACATGCCTACTCAGATACAGGCCCTAAACATGCTGAAAATCGATATATTAGGTGCCCAAAGTCAATATGTGTATGCATCTTCTGCAACCGTTTATATCACAAATTCAACCTCAGAACACCCGAAAATTCGATATTTTGGGGTCCCAGAAGCGATCTGTACATATCTACTCAGTGCTATAATTTTTTCAAAATATAGGCACAAAACATGCTAAAAATCGATATTTTAAGTATCCAAAGTCGATATGTGCATGCATCTTCTGTACCCGTTTATATCTCAAATTCGGGGTCAAAACACCCGAAAATTCGGTATTTTTGGGTCCAAGAAGCGATCTGTACATGTGCCTACTCCTAGTTAGAATGTTTTCAAAATACAGACCAATACATGCTCAAAATCGATATTTTAGGTGCCCAAAAGTCGATATGTGCATGCATCTTCAGTACCCGTTTATATCTCAAATTCAGGGTGAAAACACCCGATAATTCGATATTTTGGGGTCCCAGAAGCGATCTGTACATGCCTACTCCGTGTTAGAGTATTTTCAAAATACAGGCCCAAAACATGCTGAAAATCAATATTTTAGGTGCTCAAAGTCAATATGTGCATGCATCTTCTGTACCCGTTTATTTCTCAAATTCAACTTTAAATAACGAAAATTCGATATTTTGGGGTCCTACAAGCAATCTCTACATGCCTACTCCTAGTTCGAATGTTTTCAAGATACAAACCCAAAACTTGCTCAAAATCGATATTTTATGTGTCCAAAAGTCAATATGTGTATTTATCTTCTGCACCCGTTTATATCACAAATTCATCCTCAGAACACCCGAAAATTCGATATTTTTGGGTCCCAGAAGCGATCTGTACATGCCTACTCCGTGTTAGAGTATTTTCAAAATACAGGCCCAAAACATGCTGAAAATCGATATTTTAGGTGCCCAAGGTCAATATGTGCATGCCTCTACTCTACCCGTTTATATCTCAAATTCAACCTCAAAACACAAGAAAATTCGGTATTTTTGTGTCCTAGAAGCGATCTGTACATGCCTACTCCTAGTTCGAATGTTTTCATGATACAAACCCAAAACTTGCTCAAAATCGATATTTTAGGTGCCCAAAGTCAATATGTGCATGCATCTTCTCTACCCGTTTATATCTCAAATTCAACCCCAAAACACACGAAAATTCGATATTTTGGGGTCCCAGAAGCGATCTGTACATGCCTACTCAGTGCTAGAATGTTTTCAAAATATAGGCTCAAAACATGCAAAAAATCGATATTTTAAGTGTCCAAAGTCGATATATGCATGCATCTTCTGTACCCGTTTATATCCCAAATTCAACCTCAAAACACACGAAAATTCGATATTTTAGGGTCCCAGAAGCGATCTGTACATGCCTACTCAGATACAGGCCCAAAACATACTGAAAATCGATATTTTAGGTGCCAAAAGTCAAAATGTGTATGCATCTTCTGCGCCCGTTTATATCCCAAATTCAACCTCAAAGTACCCGAAAATTCGGTATTTTTGGGTCCTAGAAGCGATCTGTACATGCCTACTCCTAGTTAGAATGTTTTCAAGATACAGACCCAAATCATGCTCAAAATCGATATTTTAGGTGCCAAAAAGTCAATATGTTCATGCATCTTCAAAACCCGTTTATATCTCAAATTCAGACTACAAACACCCAAGAATTCGGTATTTTGGGGTTCCAGAAGCGATCTGTACATGCCTACTCAGATACAAGCCAAAAACATGCTGAAAATCGATATTTTAGGTGCCCAAGGTCAATATGTGCATGCCTCTACTCTACCCGTTTATATCTCAAATTCAACCTCAAAACACAAGAAAATTCGGTATTTTTGTGTCCTAGAAGCGATCTGTACATGCCTACTCCTAGTTAGATTGTTTTCATGATACAAACCCAAAACTTGCTCAAAATCGATATTTTAGGTGCCCAAAGTCAATATGTGCATGCATCTTCTCTACCCGTTTATATCTCAAATTCAACCTCAAAACACCCGAAAATTCGATATTTTTGGGTCCCAGAAGCGATCTGTACATGCCTACTCAGATACAGGCCCAAAACATACTGAAAATCGATATTTTAGGTGCCCAAAGTCAAAATGTGTATGCATCTTCTGCGCCCGTTTATATCCCAAATTCAACCTCATAACACCCGAAAATTCGATATTTTTGGGTCCCAGAAGCGATCTGTACATGCCTACTCAGTGCTAGAATATTTTCAAAATATAGTCCCAAAACATGCGAAAAATCGATATTTTTGGTGCCCAAAGTCGATATCTCAAATTCAGTCCCAAAACACCCGAAATTTCGATATTTTGGGGTCTCAGAAGCGATCTGTACATGAATATTCAGATACAGGCCCAAAGCATGCTGAAAATCGATATATTAGGTGCCCAAAGTCAATATGTGTATGCATCTTCTGCAACCGTTTATATCACAAATTCAACCTCAGAACACCGGAAAATTCGATATTTTTGGGTCCCAGAAGAGATCTGTACATGCCTACTCAGTGCTAGAATGTTTTCAAAATATAGGTCAAAACATGCTAAAAATCGATATTTTAAGTGTCCAAAGTCGATATGTGCATGCATCTTCTGTACCCGTTTATATCTCAAACTCGGGATCAAAACACCCGAAAATTCGGTATTTTTGGTTTCAAGAAGAGATCTGTAGATGCCTACACCTAGTTAGAATGTTTTAAAGATACAGACCCAAAACATGCTCAAAATCGATATTTTAGGTGCCCAAAAGTCGATATGTGCATGCATCTACAGTACCCGTTTATATCTCAAATTCAGGGTTAAAACACTCGATAATTCGATATTTTGGGGTCCCAGAAGCGATCTGTACATGCCTACTCCGTGTTAGAGTATTTTCAAAATACAGGCCCAAAACATGCTGAAAATCGATATTTTAGGTGCCCAAAGTCAATATGTGTATGCCTCTTCTCTACCCGTTTATATCTCAAATTCAACCTCAAAACACAAGAAAATTCGGTATTTTTGTGTCCTAGAAGCGATCTGTACATGCCTACTCCGTGTTAGAGTATTTTCAAAATACGGGCCCAAAACATGCTGAAAATCAATATTTTAGGTGCCCAAAGTCAATATGTGCATGCATCTTTAGTTCCCGTTTATATCACAAATTCAACCTCAAAACACACGAAAATTCGATATTTTAGGGTCCCAGAAGCGATCTGTACATGCCTACTCAGATACAGGCCCAAAACATGCTGAAAATCGATATTTTAGGTGCCTAAAGTCAAAATGTGTATGCATCTTCTTCGCCCATTTATATCCCAAATTCGACCTCAAAGCACCCGAAAATTCGATAATTTTGGGTCCCAGAAGCAATCTGCACATGCCTACTCAGTGATAGAATGTTTTCAAAACAAAGGCTCAAAACATGCTAAAAATCGATATTTTAGGTGTCCAAAGTCGATATGTGCATGCATCTTCTGTACCCGTTTATATCTCAAATTCGGGATCAAAATACCCGAAAATTTGTTATTTTTGAGTCCTAGAAGCGATCTGTACATGCCTACTCCTAGTTAGAATGTTTTCATGATACAGACTCAATACATGCTCATAATCGATATTTTAGGTGCCCAAAAGTCGATATGTGCATGCATCTTCAGTACCCGTTTATATCTCAAATTCAGGGTTAAAACACCCGAAAATTCGATATTTTTGGGTCCTAGAAGCAATCTGTACATGCCTACTCCGTGTTAGAGTATTTTCAAAATACAGGCCCAAAACATGCTGAAAATCGATATTTTAGGTGCCCAAAGTCAATATGTGTATGCCTCTTCTCTACCCGTTTATATCTCAAATTCAACCTCAAAACACAAGAAAATTCGGTATTTTTGTGTCCTAGAAGCGATCTGTACATGCCTACTCTGTGTTAGAGTATTTTCAAAATACAGGCCCAAAACATGCTGAAAATCAATATTTTAGGTGCCCAAAGTCAATATGTGCATGCATCTTTAGTACCCGTTTATATCACAAATTCAACCTCAAAACACACGAAAATTCGATATTTTAGGGTCCCAGAAGCGATCTGTACATGCCTACTCAGATACAGGCCCAAGACATGCTGAAAATCGATATTTTAGGTGCCTAAAGTCAAAATGTGTCTGCATCTTCTTCGCCCATTTATATCCCAAATTCGACCTCAAAGCACCCGAAAATTCGATAATTTTGGGTCCCAGAAGCAATCTGCACATGCCTACTCAGTGATAGAATGTTTTCAAAACAAAGGCTCAAAAAAATGCTAAAAATCGATATTTTAGGTGTCCAAAGTCGATATGTCCATGCATTTTCTGTACCCGTTTATATCTCAAATTCAGGCTCAAAACACCCGAAAAATTCGGTATTTTTGGTTCCTACAAGCGATCTGTACATGCCTACTCCTAGTTAGAATGTTTTCAAGATGCAGACCCAAATCATGCTCAAAATCGATATTTTAGGTGCCAAAAAGTCAATATGTTCATGCATCTTCAAAACCCGTTTATATCTCAAATTCAGACTACAAACACCCAAGAATTCGGTATTTTGGGGTTCCAGAAGCGATCTGTACATGCCTACTCAGATACAAGCCAAAAACATGCTGAAAATCGATATTTTAGGTGCCCAAGGTCAATATGTGCATGCCTCTACTCTACCCGTTTATATCTCAAATTCAACCTCAAAACACAAGAAAATTCGGTATTTTTGTGTCCTAGAAGCGATCTGTACATGCCTACTCCTAGTTAGATTGTTTTCATGATACAAACCCAAAACTTGCTCAAAATCGATATTTTAGGTGCCCAAAGTCAATATGTGCATGCATCTTCTCTACCCGTTTATATCTCAAATTCAACCTCAAAACACCCGAAAATTCGATATTTTTGGGTCCCAGAAGCGATCTGTACATGCCTACTCAGATACAGGCCCAAAACATACTGAAAATCGATATTTTAGGTGCCCAAAGTCAAAATGTGTATGCATCTTCTGCGCCCGTTTATATCCCAAATTCAACCTCATAACACCCGAAAATTCGATATTTTTGGGTCCCAGAAGCGATCTGTACATGCCTACTCAGTGCTAGAATATTTTCAAAATATAGTCCCAAAACATGCGAAAAATCGATATTTTTGGTGCCCAAAGTCGATATCTCAAATTCAGTCCCAAAACACCCGAAATTTCGATATTTTGGGGTCTCAGAAGCGATCTGTACATGAATATTCAGATACAGGCCCAAAGCATGCTGAAAATCGATATATTAGGTGCCCAAAGTCAATATGTGTATGCATCTTCTGCAACCGTTTATATCACAAATTCAACCTCAGAACACCGGAAAATTCGATATTTTTGGTTCCCAGAAGAGATCTGTACATGCCTACTCAGTGCTAGAATGTTTTCAAAATATAGGTCAAAACATGCTAAAAATCGATATTTTAAGTGTCCAAAGTCGATATGTGCATGCATCTTCTGTACCCGTTTATATCTCAAACTCGGGATCAAAACACCCGAAAATTCGGTATTTTTGGTTTCAAGAAGAGATCTGTAGATGCCTACACCTAGTTAGAATGTTTTAAAGATACAGACCCAAAACATGCTCAAAATCGATATTTTAGGTGCCCAAAAGTCGATATGTGCATGCATCTACAGTACCCGTTTATATCTCAAATTCAGGGTTAAAACACTCGATAATTCGATATTTTGGGGTCCCAGAAGCGATCTGTACATGCCTACTCCGTGTTAGAGTATTTTCAAAATACAGGCCCAAAACATGCTGAAAATCGATATTTTAGGTGCCCAAAGTCAATATGTGTATGCCTCTCCTCTACACGTTTATATCTCAAATTCAACCTCAAAACACAAGAAAATTCGGTATTTTTGTGTCCTAGAAGCGATCTGTACATGCCTACTCCGTGTTAGAGTATTTTCAAAATACGGGCCCAAAACATGCTGAAAATCAATATTTTAGGTGCCCAAAGTCAATATGTGCATGCATCTTTAGTTCCCGTTTATATCACAAATTCAACCTCAAAACACACGAAAATTCGATATTTTAGGGTCCCAGAAGCGATCTGTACATGCCTACTCAGATACAGGCCCAAAACATGCTGAAAATCGATATTTTAGGTGCCTAAAGTCAAAATGTGTATGCATCTTCTTCGCCCATTTATATCCCAAATTCGACCTCAAAGCACCCGAAAATTCGATAATTTTGGGTCCCAGAAGCAATCTGCACATGCCTACTCAGTGATAGAATGTTTTCAAAACAAAGGCTCAAAACATGCTAAAAATCGATATTTTAGGTGTCCAAAGTCGATATGTGCATGCATCTTCTGTACCCGTTTATATCTCAAATTCGGGATCAAAATACCCGAAAATTTGTTATTTTTGAGTCCTAGAAGCGATCTGTACATGCCTACTCCTAGTTAGAATGTTTTCATGATACAGACTCAATACATGCTCATAATCGATATTTTAGGTGCCCAAAAGTCGATATGTGCATGCATCTTCAGTACCCGTTTATATCTCAAATTCAGGGTTAAAACACCCGAAAATTCGATATTTTTGGGTCCTAGAAGCAATCTGTACATGCCTACTCCGTGTTAGAGTATTTTCAAAATACAGGCCCAAAACATGCTGAAAATCGATATTTTAGGTGCCCAAAGTCAATATGTGTATGCCTCTTCTCTACCCGTTTATATCTCAAATTCAACCTCAAAACACAAGAAAATTCGGTATTTTTGTGTCCTAGAAGCGATCTGTACATGCCTACTCTGTGTTAGAGTATTTTCAAAATACAGGCCCAAAACATGCTGAAAATCAATATTTTAGGTGCCCAAAGTCAATATGTGCATGCATCTTTAGTACCCGTTTATATCACAAATTCAACCTCAAAACACACGAAAATTCGATATTTTAGGGTCCCAGAAGCGATCTGTACATGCCTACTCAGATACAGGCCCAAGACATGCTGAAAATCGATATTTTAGGTGCCTAAAGTCAAAATGTGTCTGCATCTTCTTCGCCCATTTATATCCCAAATTCGACCTCAAAGCACCCGAAAATTCGATAATTTTGGGTCCCAGAAGCAATCTGCACATGCCTACTCAGTGATAGAATGTTTTCAAAACAAAGGCTCAAAAAAATGCTAAAAATCGATATTTTAGGTGTCCAAAGTCGATATGTCCATGCATTTTCTGTACCCGTTTATATCTCAAATTCAGGCTCAAAACACCCGAAAAATTCGGTATTTTTGGTTCCTACAAGCGATCTGTACATGCCTACTCCTAGTTAGAATGTTTTCAAGATGCAGACCCAAATCATGCTCAAAATCGATATTTTAGGTGCCAAAAAGTCGATATGTTCATGCATATTCAAAACCCGTTTATATATCAAATTCAGACTACAAACACCCAAGAATTCGGTATTTTGGGGTTCCAGAAGCGATCTGTACATGCCTACTCAGATACAGGCCCAAAACATGCTGAAAATCGATATATTAGGTGCCCAAAGTCAATATGTGTATGCATCTTCTGCAACAGTTTATATCACAAATTCAACTTCAGAACACCCGAAAATTCGATATTTTTGGATCCCACAAGCGATCTGTACATACTTACTCAGTGCTAGAATGTTTTCAAAACATAGGCTCAAAACATGCTAAAAATCGATATTTTAAGTGTCCAAAGTCGATATGTGCATGCATCTTCTGTACCCGTTTATATCTCAAATTCGGGATCAAAATACCCGAAAATTTGTTATTTTTGAGTCCTAGAAGCGATCTGTACATGCCTACTCCTAGTTAGAATGTTTTCATAATATAGACCCAATACATGCTCATAATCGATATTTTAGGTGCCCAAAAGTCGATATGTGCATGCATCTTCAGTACCCGTTTATATCTCAAATTCAGGGTTAAAACACCCGATAATTCGATATTTTTGGGTTCTAGAAGCAATCTGTACATGCCTACTCCGTGTTAGAGTATTTTCAAAATACAGGCCCAAAACATGCTGAAAATCGATATTTTAGGTGCCCAAAGTCAATAATTATGTGTATGCATTTTCTGTACCCGTTTATATCTCAAATTCAACCTCAAAATACACGAAAATTCGATATTTTAGGGTCCCAGATGCGATCTGTACATGCCTACTCAGATACAGGCCCAAAACATGCTGAAAATCGATATTTTTGGTGCCAAAAATTCGATATGTTCATGCATCTTTAGTACCCGTTTATATCTCAAATTCAGGCTCAAAACACCCGAAAATTCGATTTTTTTGGGTCCCAGAAGCGATCTGTACATGCCTACTCTGTGCTAGAATGTTTTCTGAATATAGGCTCAAAACATGCTAAAAATCGATATTTTAAGTGTCCAAAGTCGATATGTTCATGCATCTTCTGTACCAGTATATTTCTCAAATTCAGGCTCAAAACACCCGCAAATTCGGTATTTTTTGGGTCCTACAAGCAATCTGTACATGCCTACTCCTAGTTCGAATGTTTTCAAGATACAAAACCAAATCATGCTCAAAATCGATATTTTAGTTGCCAAAAAGTCGATATGTGCATGCATATTCAGTACCCGTTTATATCTCAAATTCAGGCTAAAAACACCCAAGAATTCGATATTTTGGGGTTCCAGAAGCGATCTGTACATGCCTACTCAGATACAGGCCCTAAACATGCTGAAAATCGATATATTAGGTGCCCAAAGACAATATGTGTATGCATCTTCTGCAACCGTTTATATCACAAATTCAACCTCAAAACACCCGAAAATTCGATATTTTGGGGTCCCAGAAGCGATCTGTACATGCCTACTCAGTGCTAGAATTTTTTCAAAATATAAGCTCAAAACATGCTAAAAATCGATATTTTAAGTATCCAAAGTCGATATGTGCATGCATCTTCTGTACCCGTTTATATCTCAAATTCGGGATCAAACACACGAAAATTCGGTATTTTTGGGTCCTAGAAGCGATCTGTACATGCCTACTCCGTGTTAGAGTATTTTCAAAATACAGGCCCAAAACATGCTGAAAATCGATATTTTAGGTTCCCAAAGTCAATATGTGAATGCATCTTCTCTACCCGTTTATTTCTCAAATTCAACTTCAAAACACACGAAAATTCGATATTTTGGGGTCCCAGAAGCGATCTGTACATGCCTACTCAGTGCTAGAATATTTTCAAAATATAGTCCCAAAACATGCGAAAAATCGATATTTTTGGTGCCGTAAGTCGATATCTCAAATTCAGTCCCAAAACACCCGAAATTTCGATATTTTGGGGTCTCAGAAGCGATCTGTACATGAATATTCAGATACAGGCCCAAAGCATGCTGAAAATCGATATATTAGGTGCCCAAAGTCAATATGTGTATGCATCTTCTGCAACCGTTTATATCACAAATTCAACCTCAGAACACACGAAAATTCTATATTTTTGGGTCCCAGAAGCGATCTGTACATGCCTACTCAGTGCTAGAATGTTTTCAAAATATAGGCTCAAAACATGCTAAAAATCGATATTTTAAATGTCCAAAGTCGATATGTGCATGCATCTTCTGTACCCGTTTATATCACAAATTCAGGATCAAAACACCCGAAAATTCGGTATTTTTGGTTTCAAGAAGCGATCTGTACATGCCTACTCCTAGTTAGAATGTTTTCAAGATACAGACCAATACATGCTCAAAATCGATATTTTAGGTGCCCAAAAGTCGATATGTGCATGCATATTCAGTACCCGTTTATATCTCAAATTCAGGGTTAAAACACCCGAAATTCGATATTTTTTGTCCCAGAAGCGATCTGTACATGCCTACTCCGTGTTAGAGTATTTTCATAATACAGGCCCAAAACATGCTGAAAATCGATATTTTAGGTGCCCAAAGTCAATATGTGAATGCATCTTCTCTACCCGTTTATTTCTCAAATTCAACTTCAAAACACCCGAAAAATCGATATTTTAGGGTCCCAGAAGCGATCTGAACATGCCTACTCTGTGCTAGAATGTTTTCAAAATATAGGCTCAAAACATGCTAAAAATCGATATTTTAAGTGTCCAAAGTCGATATGTGCATGCATCTTCTGTACCCGTTTATATCTCAAATTCGGGATCAAAACACCCGAAAATTCGATATTTTAGGGTCCCAGAAGCGATCTGAACATGCCTACTCTGTGCTAGAATGTTTTCAAAATATAGGCTCAAAACATGCTAAAAATCGATATTTTAAGTGTCCAAAGTCGATATGTGCATGCATCTTCTGTACCCGTTTATATCTCAAATTCGGGATCAAAACACCCGAAAATTCGGTATTTTTGGTTCCAAGAATAGATCTGTAGATGCCTACTCCTAGTTAGAATGTTTTCAAGATACAGACCCAAAACATGCTCAAAATCGATATTTTAGGTGCCCATACGTCGATATGTGCATGCATCTACAGTACCCGTTTATATCTCAAATTCTGGGTTAAAACACCTGATAATTCGATATTTTGGGGTCCCAGAAGCGATCTGTACATGCCTACTCCGTGTTAGAGTATTTTCAAAATACAGGCCCAAAACATGCTGAAAATCGATATTTTAGGTGCCCAAAGTCAATATGTGCATGCCTCTTCTGTACCCGTTTATATCCCAAATTCAACCTCAAAACACCCGAAAATTCGATATTTTTGGGTCCCAGAAGCGATCTGTACATGCCTACTCCTAGTTAGAATGTTTTCAAGATACAGACCCAAAACATGTTCAAAATCGATATTTTAGGTGCCAAAAAGTCGATATGTTCATGCATCTTCAGTACCCGTTTATATCTCAAATTCAGGCTCAAAACACCCGAAAATTCGATATTTTGAGGTCCCAGAAGCGATCTATACATGCCTACTCAGTGCTAGAATGTTTTCAAATCATAGGGTCAAAACATGCTCAAAATCAATATTTTAGGTGCCCAAAAGTCGATATGTGCATGCATCTTCAGTACCCGTTTATATCTCAAATTCAGGGTTAAAACACCCGAAAATTCGATATTTTAGGGTCCCAGAAGCTATCTGTACATGCCTACTCCGTGTTAGAGTATTTCAAAATACAGGCCCAAAACATGCTAAAAATCGATATTTTAGGTGCCCAAAGTCAATATGTGTATGTATCTTCTGCACCCGTTTATATCACAAATTCATCCTCTGAACACCCGAAAATTCGATATTTTTGGGTCCCAGAAGCGATCTGTACAGTCGGCGGCAGAAGTCCTGTCGCCTCACCTGCTTCACCAAGACATGCAGTGTTCATGAACTCGAGAAATACGCACGTTTTCTACACCTAATAATCTCGAGTCTTCGAACATTGCGTGCCTCGGTGAAGCAAGTGAAGCGACAGGACTTTTGCCGCCGACTGTACATGCCTACTCAGTGCTAGAATGTTTTCAAAATAAAGACTCAAAACATGCTAAAAATCGATATTTTAAGTGTCCAAAGTCGATATGTGCATGCATCTTCTGTACCCGTTTATATCTCAAATTCAGGCTCAAAACACCCGAAAATTCGGTATTTTGGGGTCCCAGAAGCGATCTGTACATGCTTACTTCTAGTTCGAATGTTTTCAAGATACAGACCCAATACATGCTCATAATCGATATTTTAGGTGCCCAAAAGTCGATATGTGCATGCATCTTCAGTACCCGTTTATATCTCAAATTCAGGGTTAAAACACAAGAAAATTCGATATTTTAGGGTCCCAGAAGCGATCTGTACATGCCTACTCAGTGCTAGAATTTTTTCAAAATATAGGCTCAAAACATGCTAAAAATCGATATTTTAAGTATCCAAAATCGATATGTGCATGCATCTTCTGTACCCGTTTATATCCCAAATTCTACCTCAAAACACCCGAAAATTCGATATTTTTGGGTCCCAGAAGCTATCTGTACATGCCTACTCTGTGCTAGAAAGTTTTCAAAATATAGGCTCAAAACATGCTAAAAATCGATATTTTAAGTGTCCAAACTCGATATGTTCATGCATCTTCTGTACCTGTATATTTCTCAAATTCAGGCTCAAAACACAAGAAAATTCGGTATTTTTTGGGTCCTACAAGCAATCTGTACATGCCTACTCCTAGTTCGAATGTTTTCAAGATACAAACCCAAATCATGCTCAAAATCGATATTTTAGGTGACCAAAGTCAATCTGTGTATGCATCTTCTGCAACCGTTTATATCACAAATTCAACCTCAGAACACCCGAAAATTCGATATTTTGGGGTCCCAGAAACGATCTGTACATGCCTACTCAGTGCTTGAATTTTTTCAAAATATAGGCTCAAAACATGCTACAAATCGATATTTTAAGTATCCAAAGTCGATATGTGCATGCATCTTCTGTACCCGTTCATATCTCAAATTCGGGATCAAAATACACTAAAATTCGGTATTTTTGGGTCCTAGAAGCGATCTGTACATGCCTACTCCTAGTTAAAATGTTTTCAAGATACAGACCAATACATGCTCAAAATCGATATTTTAGGAGCCCAAAAGTCGATATGTGCATGCATCTTCAGTACCCGTTTATATCTCAAATTCAGGGTTAAAACACCCGAAAATTCGATATTTTGGGGTCACAGAAGCGATCTGTACATGCCTACTCCGTGTTAGAGTATTTTCAAAATACAGGCCCAAAACATGCTGAAAATCGATATTTTAGGTGCCCAAAGTCAATATGTGCATGCATCTTCTCTACCCGTTTATTTCTGAAATTCAATTTCAAAACACACGAAAATTCGATATTTTGGGGTCCCAGAAGCGATCTGTACATGCCTACTCAGTGCTAGAATTTTTTCAAAATATAGGCTCAAAACATGCTAAAAATCGATATTTTAAGTATCCAAAGTCGATATGTGCATGTATCTTCTGTACCCGTTTATATCCCAAATTCAACCTCAAAACACCCAAAAATTCGATATTTTTGTGTCCCAGAAGCGATCTGTACATGCCTACTCTGTGCTAGAATTTTTTCAAAATATAGGCTCAAAACATGCTAAAAATCGATATTTTAAGTGTCCAAAGTCGATATGTGCATGCATCTTCTGTACCCGTTTATATCTCAAATTCGGGATCAAAACACCCGAAAATTCGGTATTTTTGGTTCCAAGAAGAGATCTGTAGATGCCTACTCCTAGTTAGAATGTTTTCAAGATACAGACCCAAAACATGCCCAAAATCGATATTTTAGGTGCCCATACGTCGATATGTACATGCATCTACAGTACCCGTTTATATCTCAAATTCAGGGTTAAAACACCTGATAATTCTATATTTTGGGGTCCCAGAAGCGATCTGTACATGCCTACTCCGTGTTAGAGTATTTTCAAAATACAGGCCCAAAACATGCTGAAAATCGATATTTTAGGTGCCCAAAGTCAATATGTGCATGCCTCTTCTGTACCCGTTTATATCCCAAATTCAACTTCAAAACACCCGAAAATTCGATATTTTTGGGTCCCAGAAGCTTTTTGTACATGCCTACTCCTAGTTAGAATGTTTTCAAGATACAGACCCAAAACATGTTCAAAATCGATATTTTAGGTGCCAAAAAGTCGATATGTTCATGCATCTTCAGTACCCGTTTATATCTCAAATTCAGGCTCAAAACACCCGAAAATTCGATATTTTGAGGTCCCAGAAGCGATCTATACATGCCTACTCAGTGCTAGAATGTTTTCAAAACATAGGCTCAAAACATGCTCAAAATCAATATTTTAGGTGCCCAAAAGTCGATATGTGCATGCATCTTCAGTACCCGTTTATATCTCAAATTCAGGGTTAAAACACCCGAAAATTCGATATTTTAGGGTCCCAGAAGCTATCTGTACATGCCTACTCCGTGTTAGAGTATTTCAAAATACAGGCCCAAAACATGCTAAAAATCGATATTTTTGGTGCCCAAAGTCAATATGTGTATGTATCTTCTGCACCCGTTTATATCACAAATTCATCCTCAGAACACCCGAAAATTCGATATTTTTGGGTCCCAGAAGCGATCTGTACATGCTTACTTCTAGTTCGAATGTTTTCAAGATACAGACCCAATACATGCTCATAATCGATATTTTAGGTGCCCAAAAGTCGATATGTGCATGCATCTTCAGTACCCGTTTATATCTCAAATTCAGGGTTAAAACACAAGAAAATTCGATATTTTTGGGTCCTAGAAGCAATCTGTACATGCCTACTCCGTGTTAGAGTATTTTCAAAATACAGGCCCAAAACATGCTGAAAATCGATATTTTAGGTGCCCAAAGTCAATAATTATGTGTATGCATTTTCTGTACCCGTTTATATCTCAAATGCAACCTCAAAACACACGAAAATTCGATATTTTAGGGTCCCAGAAGCGATCTGTACATGCCTACTCAGATACAGGCCCAAAACATGCTGAAAATCGATATTTTTGGTGCCAAAAATTCGATATGTTCATGCATCTTCAGTACCCGTTTATATCTCAAATTCAGGCTCAAAACACCCGAAAATTCGATATTTTGAGGTCCCAGAAGCGATCTGTACATGCCTACTCAGTGCTAGAATTTTTTCAAAATATAGGCTCAAAACATGCTAAAAATCGATATTTTAAGTATCCAAAGTCGATATGTGCATGCATCTTCTGTACCCGTTTATATCCCAAATTCTACCTCAAAACACCCGAAAATTCGATATTTTTGGGTCCCAGAAGCGATCTGTACATGCCTACTCTGTGCTAGAAAGTTTTCAAAATATAGGCTCAAAACATGCTAAAAATCGATATTTTAAGTGTCCAAAGTCGATATGTTCATGCATCTTCTGTACCTGTATATTTCTCAAATTCAGGCTCAAAACACCCGAAAATTCGGTATTTTTTGGGTCCTACAAGCAATCTGTACATGCCTACTCCTATTTCGAATGTTTTCAAGATACAAACCCAAATCATGCTCAAAATCGATATTTTAGGTGCCCAAAGTCAATCTGTGTATGCATCTTCTGCAACCGTTTATATCACAAATTCAACCTCAGAACACCCGAAAATTCGATATTTTGGGGTCCCAGAAACGATCTGTACATGCCTACTCAGTGCTAGAATTTTTTCAAAATATAGGCTCAAAACATGCTACAAATCGATATTTTAAGTATCCAAAGTCGATATGTGCATGCATCTTCTGTACCCGTTTATATCTCAAATTCGGGATCAAAATACACGAAAATTCGGTATTTTTGGGTCCTAGAAGCGATCTGTACATGCCTACTCCTAGTTAGAATGTTTTCAAGATACAGACCAATACATGCTCAAAATCGATATTTTAGGTGCCCAAAAGTCGATATGTGCATGCATCTTCAGTACCCGTTTATATCTCAAATTCAGGGTTAAAACACCCGAAAATTCAAAATTTTGGGGTCCCAGAGGCGATCTGTACATGCCTACTCCGTGTTAGAGTATTTTCAAAATACAGGCCCAAAACATGCTGAAAATCGATATTTTAGGTGCCCAAAGTCAATATGTGCATGCATCTTCTCTACCCGTTTATTTCTGAAATTCAATTTCAAAACACACGAAAATTCGATATTTTGGGGTCCCAGAAGCGATCTGTACATGCCTACTCAGTGCTAGAATTTTTTCGAAATATAGGCTCAAAACATGCTAAAAATCGATATTTTAAGTATCCAAAGTCGATATGTGCATGTATCTTCTGTACCCGTTTATATCCCAAATTCAACCTCAAAACACCCGAAAACTCGATATTTTTGGGTCCCAGAAGCGATCTGTACATGCCTACTCTGTGCTAGAATGTTTTCAAAATATCGGCTCAAAACATGCTCAAAATCGATATTTTAAGTGTCCAAAGTCGATATGTTCATGCATCTTCTGTACCTGTATATTTCTCAAATTCAGGCTCAAAACACCCGAAAATTCGGTATTTTTTGGGTCCTACAAGCAATCTGTACATGCCTACTCCTAGTTCGAATGTTTTTAAGATACAAACCCAAAACTTGCTCAAAATCGATATTTTAGGTGTCCAAAAGTCAATATGTGTATGGATCTTCAGTACCCGTTTATATCTCAAATTCGGGATCAAAACACCCGAAAATTTGGTATTTTTGGTTCCAAGAAGAGATCTGTAGATGCCTACTCCTAGTTAGAATGTTTTCAAGATACAGACCCAAAACATGCTCAAAATCGATATTTTAGGTGCCCATACGTCGATATGTGCATGCATCTACAGTACCCGTTTATATCTCAAATTCAGGGTTAAAACACCTGATAATTCGATATTTTGGGGTCCCAGAAGCGATCTGTACATGCCTACTCCGTGTTAGAGTATTTTCAAAATACAGGCCCAAAACATGCTGAAAATCGATATTTTAGGTGCCCAAAGTCAATATGTACATGCCTCTTCTGTACCCGTTTATATCCCAAATTCAACCTCAAAACACCCGAAAATTCGATATTTTTGGGTCCCAGAAGCGATCAGTACATGCCTACTCCTAGTTAGAATGTTTCAAGATACAAACCCAAAACATGTTCAAAATCGATATTTTAGGTGCCAAAAAGTCGATATGTTCATGCATCTTCAGTACCCGTTTATATCTCAAATTCAGGCTCAAAACACCCGAAAATTCGATATTTTGAGGTCCCAGAAGCGATCTATACATGCCTACTTTTTGCTTGAATGTTTTCTAAACATAGGCTCAAAACATGCTCAATTCAATATTTTAGGTGCCCAAAAGTCGATATGTGCATGCATCTTCAGTACCCGTTTATATCTCAAATTCAGGGTTAAAACACCCGAAAATTCGATATTTTAGGGTCCCAGAAGCTATCTGTACATGCCTACTCCGTGTTAGAGTGTTTCAAAATACAGGCCCAAAACATGCTAAAAATCGATATTTTAGGTGCCCAAAGTCAATATGTGTATGTATCTTCTGCACCCGTTTATATCACAAATTCATCCTCAGAACACCCGAAAACTCGATATTTTTGGGTCCCAGAAGCGATCTGTACAGTCGGCGGCAGTAGTCCTGTCGCCTCACCTGCTTCACCAAGACATGCAGTGTTCATGAACTCGAGAAATACGCACGTTTTCTACACCTAATAATCTCGAGTCTTCGAACATTGCGTGCCTCGGTGAAGCAAGTGAAGCGACAGGACTTTTGCCGCCGACTGTACATGCCTACTCAGTGCTAGAATGTTTTCAAAATAAAGACTCAAAACATGCTAAAAATCGATATTTTAAGTGTCCAAAGTCGATATGTGCATGCATCTTCTGTACCCGTTTATATCTCAAATTCAGGCTCAAAACACCCGAAAATTCGGTATTTTGGGGTCCCAGAAGCGATCTGTACATGCCTACTTCTAGTTCGAATGTTTTCAAGATACAGACCCAATACATGCTCATAATCGATATTTTAGGTGCCCAAAAGTCGATATGTGCATGCATCTTCAGTACCCGTTTATATCTCAAATTCAGGGTTAAAACACAAGAAAATTCGATATTTTTGGGTCCTAGAAGCAATCTGTACATGCCTACTCCGTGTTAGAGTATTTTCAAAATACAGGCACAAAACATGCTGAAAATCAATATTTTAGGTGCCCAAAGTCAATAATTATGTGTATGCATTTTCTGTACCCGTTTATATCTCAAATTCAACCTCAAAACACACGAAAATTCGATATTTTAGGGTCCCAGAAGCGATCTGTACATGCCTACTCAGATACAGGCCCAAAACATGCTGAAAATCGATATTTTTGGTGCAAAAAATTCGATATGTTCATGCATCTTCTCTACCCGTTTATTTCACAAATTCAACTTCAAAACACACGAAAATTCGATATTTTGGGGTCCCAGAAGCGATCTGTACATGCCTACTCACTGCTAGAATTTTTTCAAAATATAGGCTCAAAACATGCTAAAAATCGATATTTTAAGTATCCAAAGTCGATATGTGCATGTATCTTCTGTACCCGTTTATATCCCAAATTCAACCTCAAAACACCCGAAAATTCGATATTTTTGGGTCCCAGAAGCGATCTGTACAAGCCTACTCTGTGCTAGAAAGTTTTCAAAATATAGTCCCAAAACATTCGAAAAATCGATATTTTTGGTGCCCAAAGTCGATATCTCAAATTCAGGCCCAAAACACCCGAAATATTGATATTTTGGGGTCTCAGAAGCGATTTGTACATGCATATTCAGATACAGGCCCAAAGCATGCTGAAAATCGATATATTAGGTGCCCAAAGTCAATATGTGTATGCATCTTCTGCAACTGTTTATATCACAAATTCAACCTCAGAACACACGAAAATTCGATATTTTTGGGTCCCAGAAGCGATCTGTACATGCCTACTCAGTACTAAAATGTTTTCAAAATATAGGCTCAAAACATGCTAAAAATCGATATTTTAAGTGTCCAAAGTCGATATGTGCATGCATCTTCTGTACCCGTTTATATCTCAAATTCGGGATCAAAACACCCGAAAATTCGGTATTTTTGGTTTCAAGAAGCGATCTGTACATGCCTACTCCTAGTTAGAATGTTTTCAAGATACAGACCAATACATGCTCAAAATCGATATTTTAGGTGCCGAAAAGTCGATATGTGCATGCATCTTCAGTACCCGTTTATATCTCAAATTCAGGGTGAAAACACCCGATAATTCGATATTTTGGGGTCCCAGAAGCGATCTGTACATGGCTACTCCGTCTTAGAGTATTATCAAAATACAGGCCCAAAACATGCTGAAAATCGATATTTTAGGTGCCCAAAGTCAATAATTATGTGTATGCATTTTCTGTACCCGTTTATATCTCAAATGCAACCTCAAAACACACGAAAATTCGATATTTTAGGGTCCCAGAAGCGATCTGTACATGCCTACTCAGATGCAGGCCCAAAACATGCTGAAAATCGATATTTTTGGTGCCAAAAATTCGATATGTTCATGCATCTTCAGTACCCGTTTATATCTCAAATTCAGGCTCAAAACACCCGAAAATTCGATATTTTGAGGTCCCAGAAGCGATCTGTACATGCCTACTCAGTGGTAGAATTTTTTCAAAATATAGGCTCAAAACATGCTAAAAATCGATATTTTAAGTATCCAAAGTCGATATGTGCATGCATCATCTGTACCCGTTTATATCCCAAATTCTACCTCAAAACACCCGAAAATTCGATATTTTTGGGTCCCAGAAGCGATTTGTACATGCCTACTCTGTGCTAGAAAGTTTTCAAAATATAGGCTCAAAACATGCTAAAAATCGATATTTTAAGTGTCCAAAGTCGATATGTTCATGCATCTTCTGTACCTGTATATTTCTCAAATTCAGGCTCAAAACACAAGAAAATTCGGTATTTTTTGGGTCCTACAAGCAATCTGTACATGCCTACTCCTATTTCGAATGTTTTCAAGATACAAACCCAAATCATGCTCAAAATCGATATTTTAGGTGCCCAAAGTCAATCTGTGTATGCATCTTCTGCAACCGTTTATATCACAAATTCAACCTCAGAACACCCGAAAATTCGATATTTTGGGGTCCCAGAAACGATCTGTACATGCCTACTCAGTGCTAGAATTTTTTCAAAATATAGGCTCAAAACATGCTCATAATCGATATTTTAAGTATCCAAAGTCGATATGAGCATGCATCTTCTGTACCCGTTTATATCTTAAATTCGGGATCAAAATACACGAAAATTCGGTATTTCTGGGTCCTAGAAGCGATCTGTACATGCCTACTCCTAGTTAGAATGTTTTCAAGATACAGACCAATACATGCTCAAAATCGATATTTTAGGTGCCCAAAAGTCGATATGTGCATGCATCTTCAGTACCCGTTTATATCTCAAATTCAGGGTTAAAACACCCGAAAATTCAAAATTTTGGGGTCCCAGAAGCGATCTGTACATGCCTACTCCGTGTTAGAGTATTTTCAAAATACAGGCCCAAAACATGCTGAAAATCGGTATTTTAGGTGCCCAAAGTCAATATGTGCATGCATCTTCTCTACCCGTTTATTTCTCAAATTCAATTTCAAAACACACGAAAATTCAATATTTTGGGGTCCCAGAAGCGATCTGTACATGCCTACTCAGTGCTAGAATTTTTTCAAAATATAGGCTCAAAACATGCTAGAAATCGATATTTTAAGTATCCAAAGTCGATATGTGCATGTATCTTCTGTACCCGTTTATATCCCAAATTCAACCTCAAAACACCCGAAAACTCGATATTTTTGGGTCCCAGAAGCGATCTGTACATGCCTACTCTGTGCTAGAATGTTTTCAAAATATAGGCTCAAAACATGCTAAAAATCGATATTTTAAGTGTCCAAAGTCGATATGTGCATGCATCTTCTGTACCCGTTTATATCTCAAATTCGGGATCAAAACACCCGAAAATTCGGTATTTTTGGTTTCAAGAAGAGATCTGTAGATGCCTACTCATAGTTAGAATGTTTTAAAGATACAGACCCAAAACATGCTCAAAATCGATATTTTAGGTGCCCAAAAGTCGATATGTGCATGCATCTACAGTACCCGTTTATATCTCAAATTCAGGGTGAAAACACCCGATAATTCGATATTTTGGGGTCCCAGAAGCGATCTGTACATGCCTACTCCGTGTTAGAGTATTTTCAAAATACAGGCCTAAAACATGCTGAAAATCGATATATTAGGTGCCCAAAGTCAATATGTGCATGCCTCTTCTCTACCCGTTTATATCTCAATTTCAGGCTCAAAACACCCGAAAATTCGGTATTTTTTGGGTCCTACAAGCAATCTGTACATGCCTACTCCTAGTTCGAATGTTTTCAAGTTACAAACCCAAAACCTGCTTAAAAATCGATATTTTGGGTGTCCAAAAGTCGATATGTGCATTCATCTTCAGTACCCGTTTATATCTCAAATTCAATCTCAAAACACCCGAAAATTCGATATTTTGAGGTCCCAGAAGCGATCTATACATGCCTACTCAGTGCTAGAATGTTTTCAAAGTATAGTCCCAAAACATGCTAAAAATCGATATTTTTGATGCCTAAAGTCGATATCTCAAATTCAGGCCCAAAACACCCTAAATTTCGATATTTTGGGGTCTCAGAAGCGATCTGTACATGCCTATTCAGATACAGGCTCAAAGCATGCTGAAAATCGATATATTAGGTGCCCAAAGTCAATATGTGTATGCATCTTCTGCAACTGTTTATATCACAAATTCAACCTCAGAACACCCGAAAATTCGATATTTTTGGGTCCCAGATGCGATCTGTACATGCCTAATCAGTGCTAGAATGTTTTCAAAATATAGGCTCAAAACATAATAAAAATCGATATTTTAAGTGTCCAAAATCGATATGTGCATGCATCTTCTATACCCGTTTATATCCAAAATTCAACCTCAAAACACCCGAAAATTAGATATTTTTGGGTCCCAGAAGCAATCTTTACTCCTAGTTAGAATGTTTTCAAGATACAGACCCAAAACATGGTCAAAATCGATATTTTAGGTGCCAAAAAGTCGATATGTTCATGCATCTTCAGTACCCGTTTATATCTCAAATTCAGGCTCAAAACACATGAAAATTCGATATTTTGTGGTCCCAGAAGCGATCTATACATGCCTACTCAGTGCTAGAATGTTTTCAAAACATATGCTCAAAACATGCTCAAAATTGATATTTTAATTGCCCAAAAGTCGATATGTGCATGCATCTTCAGTACTCGTTTATATCTCAAATTCAGGCTCAAAACACCCGAAAATTCGGTATTTTTGGGTCCTACAAGCGATCTGTACATGCCTACTCCTAGTTAGAATGTTTTCAAGATACAGACCCAAATCATGCTCAAAATCAATATTTTAGGTGCCAAAAAGTCGATATGTTCATGCATCTTCAGTACCCGTTTATATCTCAAATTCAGGATACAAACACCCGAAAATTCGATATTTTGAGGTCCCAGAAGCGATCTGTACATGCCTATTCAAATACAGGCCCAAAACATGCTGAAAATCGATATATTAGATGCCTAAAGTCAATATGTGTATGCATCTTCTACAACCATTAATATTACAAATTAAACCTCAGAACACCCGAAAATTCGATATTTTTGGGTCATAGAAGCGATATGTACATGCCTACTCAGTGCTAGAATATTTTCAAAATATAGTCCCAAAACATGCTAAAAATCGATATTTTTGGTGCCCAAAGTCGATATCTCAAATTCAGGCCCAAAACACCCGAAAATCCGATATTTCGGGGTCTCAGAAGCGATCTGTACATGCCTATTAAGATACAGGCCCAAAGCATGCTGAAAATCGATATATTAGGTGCCCAAAGACAATATGTGTATGCATCTTCTGCAACCGTTTATATCACAAATTCAACCTCAGAACACCCTAAAATTCGATATTTTTGGGTCCCTGAAGCGATATGTACATGCCTACTCAGTGCTAGAATGTTTTCAAAATATAGGCTCAAAACATGCTAAAAATCGATATATTAAGTGTCCAAAGTCGATATGTGCATGCATCTTCTGTACCCGTTTATATCTCAAATGCGGGATCAAAAAATCCCGAAAATTCGTTTTTTTTGGTTCCTAGAAGAGATCTGTAGATGCCTTATCCTAGTTAAAATGTTTTCAAGATACAGACCCAAAACATAATCAAAATCGATATTTTATGTGCCCAAAAGTCGATATGTGCATGCATCTTCAGTACCCGTTTATATCTCAAATTCATGGTTAAAACACCCGAAAATTCGATATTTTAGGGTCACAGAAGCGATCTGTACATGCCTACTCAGTGCTAGAATGTTTTCTAAATATAGGCTCAAAACATGCTAAAAATCGATATTTTAAGGGTCCAAAGTCGATATGTGCATGCATCTTCTGTACCCGTTTATATTTCAAATTCAGGGTTAAAACACCCGATAATTCGATATTTTATGGTCCCAGAAGCGATCTGTACATGCCTACTCCTTGTTAGAGTATTTTCAAAATACAGGTCCAAAACATGCTGAAAATCGATATTTTATGTGCCCAAAGTCAATATGTGCATGCCTCTTCTCTACCCGTTTATATCTCAAATTCATCCTCAAAACCCAAGAAAATTTGACATTTTGGTCTCCCAGAAGCGATCTGTACATTTCTACTCAGTGCTAGAATGTTTTCAAAATATTGGCTCAAAACATGCAAAAAATCGATATTTTAAGTATCTAAAGTCGATATGTGCATGTATCTTCTGTACCCGTTTATAACCCAAATTCAACCTCAAAACACCCGAAAATTCGATATTTTTGGGTCCCAGAAGCTATCTGTACATGCCTACTCTGTGCTAGAATGTTTTCAAAATATAGGCTCAAAACATGCTCAAAATCGATATTTTAAGTGTCCAAAGTCGATATGTTCATGCATCTTCTGTACCTGTATATTTCTGAAATTCAGGCTCAAAACACCCGAAAATTCGGTATTTTTTGGGTCCTACAAGCAATCTGTACATGCCTACTCCTAGTTCAAATGTTTTTAAGATACAAACCCAAAACTTGCTCAAAATCGATATTTTAGGTGTCCAAAAGTCAATATGTGTATGGATCTTCTGCACCCGTTTATATCACAAATTCAACCTCAGAACACCCGAAAATTCGATATTTTTGGGTCCCAGAAGCGATCTGTACATGCCTACTCAGTGCTAGAATATTTTCAAAATATAGTCCCAAAACATGCGAAAAATCGATATTTTTGGTGCCCAAAGTCGATATCTCATATTCAGGCCCAAAACACCCGAAATTTCGATATTTTGGGGTCTCAGAAGCGATTTGTACATGAATATTCAGATACAGGCCCAAAGCATGCTGAAAATCGATATATTAGGTGCCCAAAGTCAATATGTGTATGCATCTTCTGCAACTGTTTATATCACAAATTCAACCTCAGAACACACGAAAATTCGATATTTTTAGGTCCCAGAAGCGATCTGTACATGCCTACTCAGTGCTAGAATGTTTTCAAAATATAGGCTCAAAACATGCTAAAAATCGATATTTTAAGTGTCCAAAGTCGATATGTTCATGCATCTTCTGTAACCGTTTATATCTCAAATTCGGGATCAAAACACCCGAAAATTCGGTATTTTTGGTTTCAAGAAGAGATCTGTAGATGCCTACTCCTAGTTAGAATGTTTTAAAGATACAGACCCAAAACATGCTCAAAATCGATATTTTAGGTGCCCAAAAGTCGATATGTGCATGCATCTACAGTACCCGTTTATATCTCAAATTCAGGGTGAAAACACCCGATAATTCGATATTTTGGGGTCCCAGAAGCGATCTGTACATGCCTACTCCGTGTTAGAGTATTTTCAAAATACAGGCCTAAAACATGCTGAAAATCGATATATTAGGTGCCCAAAGTCAATATGTCCATGCCTCTTCTCTACCCGTTTATATCTCAATTTCAGGCTCAAAAGACCCGAAAATTCGGTATTTTTTGGGTCCTACAAGCAATCTGTACATGCCTACTCCTAGTTCGAATGTTTTCAAGATACAAACCCAAAACCTGCTTAAAAATCGATATTTTAGGTGTCCAAAAGTCGATATGTGCATTCATCTTCAGTTCCCGTTTATATCTCAAATTCAATCTCAAAACACCCGAAAATTCGATATTTTGAGGTCCCAGAAGCGATCTATACATGCCTACTCAGTGCTAGAATGTTTTCAAAGTATAGTCCCAAAACATGCTAAAAATCGATATTTTTGATGCCTAAAGTCGATATCTCAAATTCAGGCCCAAAACACCTTAAATTTCGATATTTTGGGGTCTCAGAAGCGATCTGTACATGCCTATTCAGATACAGGCTCAAAGCATGCTGAAAATCGATATATTAGGTGCCCAAAGTCAATATGTGTATGCATCTTCTGCAACTGTTTATATCACAAATTCAACCTCAGAACACCCGAAAATTCGATATTTTTGGGTCCCTGATGCGATCTGTACATGCCTAATCAGTGCTAGAATGTTTTCAAAATATAGGCTCAAAACATAATAAAAATCGATATTTTAAGTGTCCAAAATCGATATGTGCATGCATCTTCTATCCCCGTTTATATCCAAAATTCAACCTCAAAACACCCGAAAATTAGATATTTTTGGGTCCCAGAAGCAATCTGTACTCCTAGTTAGAATGTTTTCAAGATACAGACCCAAAACATGGTCAAAATCGATATTTTAGGTGCCAAAAAGTCGATATGTTCATGCATCTTCAGTACCCGTTTATATCTCAAATTCAGGCTCAAAACACATGAAAATTCGATATTTTGTGGTCCCAGAAGCGATCTATACATGCCTACTCAGTGCTAGAATGTTTTCAAAACATATGCTCAAAACATGCTCAAAATTGATATTTTAATTGCCCAAAAGTCGATATGTGCATGCATCTTCAGTACCCGTTTATATCTCAAATTCAGGCTCAGAACACCCGAAAATTCGATATTTTGGGGTCCCTTAAACGATCTGTACATGCCTACACAGTGCTAGAATTTTTTCAAAATATAGGCTCAAAACATGCTACAAATCGATATTTTAAGTATCCAAAGTCGATATGTGCATGCATCTTCTGTACCCGTTTATATCTCAAATTCGGGATCAAAATACACGAAAATTCGGTATTTTTGGGTCCTAGAAGCGATCTGTACATGCCTACTTCTAGTTAGAATGTTTTCAAGATACAGACCAATACATGCTCAAAATCGATATTTTAGGTGCCCAAAAGTCTATATGTGCATGCATCTTCAGTACCCGTTTATATCTCAAATTCAGGGTTAAAACACCCAAAAATTCGATATTTTGGGGTCCCAGAAGCGATCTGTACATGCCTACTCCGTGTTAGAGTATTTTCAAAATACAGGCCCAAAACATGCTGAAAATCGATATTTTAGGTGCCCAAAGTCAATATGTGCATGCATCTTCTCTACCCGTTTATTTCTCAAATTCAATTTCAAAACACACGAAAATTCGATATTTTGGGGTCCCAGAAGCGATCTGTACATGCCTACTCAGTGCTAGAATTTTTTCAAAATATAGGCTTAAAACATGCTAAAAATCGATATTTTAAATATCCAAAGTCGATATGTGCATGTATCTTCTGTACCCGTTTATATCCCAAACTCAACCTCAAAACACCCGAAAATTCGATATTTTTGGGTCCCAGAAGCGATCTGTACATGCCTACTCTGTGCTAGAATGTTTTCAAAATATAGGCTCAAAACATGCTAAAAATCGATATTTTATGTGTCCAAAGTCGATATGTGCATGCATCTTCTGTACCCGTTTATATATTTCAAATTCGGGATCAAAACACCCGAAAATTCGGTATTTTTGGTTCCAAGAAGCGATCTGTACATGCCTACTCCTAGTTAGAATGTTTTCAAGATACAGACCCAAAACATGCCCAAAATCGATATTTTAGGTGCCCATACGTCGATATGTGCATGCATCTACAGTACCCGTTTATATCTCAAATTCAGGGTTAAAACACCTGATAATTCGATATTTTGGGGTCCCAGAAGCCATCTGTACATGCCTACTCCGTGTTAGAGTATTTTCAAAATACAGGCCCAAAACATGCTGAAAATCGATATTTTAGGTGCCCAAAGTCAATATGTGCATGCCTCTTCTGTACCCGTTTATATCCCAAATTCAACCTCAAAACACCCGAAAATTCGATATTTTTGGGTCCCAGAAGCGATCTGTATATGCCTACTCCTAGTTAGAATGTTTTCAAGATACAGACCCAAAACATGTTCAAAATCGATATTTTAGGTGCCAAAAAGTCGATATGTTCATGCATCATCAGTACCCGTTTATATCTCAAATTCAGGCTCAAAACACCCGAAAATTCGATATTTTGAGGTCCCAGAAGCGATCTATACATGCCTACTCAGTGCTAGAATGTTTTCAAAATAAAGACTCAAAACATGCTCAAAATCAATATTTTTTGTGTCCAAAGTCGATATGTGCATGCATCTTCTGTACCCGTTTATATCTCAAATTCAGGCTCAAAACACCCGAAAATTCGGTATTTTGGGGTCCCAGAAGCGATCTGTACATGCCTACTTCTAGTTCGAATGTTTTCAAGATACAGACCCAATACATGCTCATAATCGATATTTTATGTGCCCAAAAGTCGATATGTGCATGCATCTTCAGTACCCGTTTATATCTCAAATTCATGGTTAAAACACCCGAAAATTCGATATTTTAGGGTCACAGAAGCGATCTGTACATGCCTACTCAGTGCTAGAATGTTTTCTAAATATAGGCTCAAAACATGCTAAAAATCGATATTTTAAGGGTCCAAAGTCGATATGTGCATGCATCTTCTGTACCCGTTTATATTTCAAATTCAGGGTTAAAACACCCGATAATTCGATATTTTATGGTCCCAGAAGCGATCTGTACATGCCTACTCCTTGTTAGAGTATTTTCAAAATACAGGTCCAAAACATGCTGAAAATCGATATTTTATGTGCCCAAAGTCAATATGTGCATGCCTCTTCTCTACCCGTTTATATCTCAAATTCATCCTCAAAACCCAAGAAAATTTGACATTTTGGTCTCCCAGAAGCGATCTGTACATTTCTACTCAGTGCTAGAATGTTTTCAAAATATTGGCTCAAAACATGCAAAAAATCGATATTTTAAGTATCTAAAGTCGATATGTGCATGTATCTTCTGTACCCGTTTATAACCCAAATTCAACCTCAAAACACCCGAAAATTCGATATTTTTGGGTCCCAGAAGCTATCTGTACATGCCTACTCTGTGCTAGAATGTTTTCAAAATATAGGCTCAAAACATGCTCAAAATCGATATTTTAAGTGTCCAAAGTCGATATGTTCATGCATCTTCTGTACCTGTATATTTCTGAAATTCAGGCTCAAAACACCCGAAAATTCGGTATTTTTTGGGTCCTACAAGCAATCTGTACATGCCTACTCCTAGTTCAAATGTTTTTAAGATACAAACCCAAAACTTGCTCAAAATCGATATTTTAGGTGTCCAAAAGTCAATATGTGTATGGATCTTCTGCACCCGTTTATATCACAAATTCAACCTCAGAACACCCGAAAATTCGATATTTTTGGGTCCCAGAAGCGATCTGTACATGCCTACTCAGTGCTAGAATATTTTCAAAATATAGTCCCAAAACATGCGAAAAATCGATATTTTTGGTGCCCAAAGTCGATATCTCATATTCAGGCCCAAAACACCCGAAATTTCGATATTTTGGGGTCTCAGAAGCGATTTGTACATGAATATTCAGATACAGGCCCAAAGCATGCTGAAAATCGATATATTAGGTGCCCAAAGTCAATATGTGTATGCATCTTCTGCAACTGTTTATATCACAAATTCAACCTCAGAACACACGAAAATTCGATATTTTTAGGTCCCAGAAGCGATCTGTACATGCCTACTCAGTGCTAGAATGTTTTCAAAATATAGGCTCAAAACATGCTAAAAATCGATATTTTAAGTGTCCAAAGTCGATATGTTCATGCATCTTCTGTAACCGTTTATATCTCAAATTCGGGATCAAAACACCCGAAAATTCGGTATTTTTGGTTTCAAGAAGAGATCTGTAGATGCCTACTCCTAGTTAGAATGTTTTAAAGATACAGACCCAAAACATGCTCAAAATCGATATTTTAGGTGCCCAAAAGTCGATATGTGCATGCATCTACAGTACCCGTTTATATCTCAAATTCAGGGTGAAAACACTCGATAATTCGATATTTTGGGGTCCCAGAAGCGATCTGTACATGCCTACTCCGTGTTAGAGTATTTTCAAAATACAGGCCTAAAACATGCTGAAAATCGATATATTAGGTGCCCAAAGTCAATATGTCCATGCCTCTTCTCTACCCGTTTATATCTCAATTTCAGGCTCAAAAGACCCGAAAATTCGGTATTTTTTGGGTCCTACAAGCAATCTGTACATGCCTACTCCTAGTTCGTATGTTTTCAAGATACAAACCCAAAACCTGCTTAAAAATCGATATTTTAGGTGTCCAAAAGTCGATATGTGCATTCATCTTCAGTTCCCGTTTATATCTCAAATTCAATCTCAAAACACCCGAAAATTCGATATTTTGAGGTCCCAGAAGCGATCTATACATGCCTACTCAGTGCTAGAATGTTTTCAAAGTATAGTCCCAAAACATGCTAAAAATCGATATTTTTGATGCCTAAAGTCGATATCTCAAATTCAGGCCCAAAACACCTTAAATTTCGATATTTTGGGGTCTCAGAAGCGATCTGTACATGCCTATTCAGATACAGGCTCAAAGCATGCTGAAAATCGATATATTAGGTGCCCAAAGTCAATATGTGTATGCATCTTCTGCAACTGTTTATATCACAAATTCAACCTCAGAACACCCGAAAATTCGATATTTTTGGGTCCCTGATGCGATCTGTACATGCCTAATCAGTGCTAGAATGTTTTCAAAATATAGGCTCAAAACATAATAAAAATCGATATTTTAAGTGTCCAAAATCGATATGTGCATGCATCTTCTATCCCCGTTTATATCCAAAATTCAACCTCAAAACACCCGAAAATTAGATATTTTTGGGTCCCAGAAGCAATCTGTACTCCTAGTTAGAATGTTTTCAAGATACAGACCCAAAACATGGTCAAAATCGATATTTTAGGTGCCAAAAAGTCGATATGTTCATGCATCTTCAGTACCCGTTTATATCTCAAATTCAGGCTCAAAACACATGAAAATTCGATATTTTGTGGTCCCAGAAGCGATCTATACATGCCTACTCAGTGCTAGAATGTTTTCAAAACATATGCTCAAAACATGCTCAAAATTGATATTTTAATTGCCCAAAAGTCGATATGTGCATGCATCTTCAGTACCCGTTTATATCTCAAATTCAGGCTCAGAACACCCGAAAATTCGATATTTTGGGGTCCCTTAAACGATCTGTACATGCCTACACAGTGCTAGAATTTTTTCAAAATATAGGCTCAAAACATGCTACAAATCGATATTTTAAGTATCCAAAGTCGATATGTGCATGCATCTTCTGTACCCGTTTATATCTCAAATTCGGGATCAAAATACACGAAAATTCGGTATTTTTGGGTCCTAGAAGCGATCTGTACATGCCTACTTCTAGTTAGAATGTTTTCAAGATACAGACCAATACATGCTCAAAATCGATATTTTAGGTGCCCAAAAGTCTATATGTGCATGCATCTTCAGTACCCGTTTATATCTCAAATTCAGGGTTAAAACACCCAAAAATTCGATATTTTGGGGTCCCAGAAGCGATCTGTACATGCCTACTCCGTGTTAGAGTATTTTCAAAATACAGGCCCAAAACATGCTGAAAATCGATATTTTAGGTGCCCAAAGTCAATATGTGCATGCATCTTCTCTACCCGTTTATTTCTCAAATTCAATTTCAAAACACACGAAAATTCGATATTTTGGGGTCCCAGAAGCGATCTGTACATGCCTACTCAGTGCTAGAATTTTTTCAAAATATAGGCTTAAAACATGCTAAAAATCGATATTTTAAATATCCAAAGTCGATATGTGCATGTATCTTCTGTACCCGTTTATATCCCAAACTCAACCTCAAAACACCCGAAAATTCGATATTTTTGGGTCCCAGAAGCGATCTGTACATGCCTACTCTGTGCTAGAATGTTTTCAAAATATAGGCTCAAAACATGCTAAAAATCGATATTTTATGTGTCCAAAGTCGATATGTGCATGCATCTTCTGTACCCGTTTATATATTTCAAATTCGGGATCAAAACACCCGAAAATTCGGTATTTTTGGTTCCAAGAAGCGATCTGTACATGCCTACTCCTAGTTAGAATGTTTTCAAGATACAGACCCAAAACATGCCCAAAATCGATATTTTAGGTGCCCATACGTCGATATGTGCATGCATCTACAGTACCCGTTTATATCTCAAATTCAGGGTTAAAACACCTGATAATTCGATATTTTGGGGTCCCAGAAGCCATCTGTACATGCCTACTCCGTGTTAGAGTATTTTCAAAATACAGGCCCAAAACATGCTGAAAATCGATATTTTAGGTGCCCAAAGTCAATATGTGCATGCCTCTTCTGTACCCGTTTATATCCCAAATTCAACCTCAAAACACCCGAAAATTCGATATTTTTGGGTCCCAGAAGCGATCTGTATATGCCTACTCCTAGTTAGAATGTTTTCAAGATACAGACCCAAAACATGTTCAAAATCGATATTTTAGGTGCCAAAAAGTCGATATGTTCATGCATCATCAGTACCCGTTTATATCTCAAATTCAGGCTCAAAACACCCGAAAATTCGATATTTTGAGGTCCCAGAAGCGATCTATACATGCCTACTCAGTGCTAGAATGTTTTCAAAATAAAGACTCAAAACATGCTCAAAATCAATATTTTTTGTGTCCAAAGTCGATATGTGCATGCATCTTCTGTACCCGTTTATATCTCAAATTCAGGCTCAAAACACCCGAAAATTCGGTATTTTGGGGTCCCAGAAGCGATCTGTACATGCCTACTTCTAGTTCGAATGTTTTCAAGATACAGACCCAATACATGCTCATAATCGATATTTTAGGTGCCCAAAAGTCGATATGTTCATGCATCTTCACTACCCGTTTATATCTCAAATTCAGGGTTAAAACACAAGAAAATTCGATATTTTTGGGTCCTAGAAGCAATCTGTACATGCCTACTCCGTGTTAGAGTATTTTCAAAATACAGGCCCAAAACATGCTGAAAATCGATATTTTAGGTGCCCAAAGTCAATAATTATGTGTATGCTTTTTCTGTACCCGTTTATATCTCAAATGCAACCTCAAAACACACCAAAATTCGATATTTTAGGGTCCCAGAAGCGATCTGTACATGCCTACTCAGATACAGGCCCAAAACATGCTGAAAATCGATATTTTTGGTGCCAAAAATTCGATATGTTCATGCATCTTAGTACCCGTTTATATCTCAAATTTAGGCTCAAAACACCCGAAAATTCGATATTTTGAGGTCCCAGAAGCGATCTGTACTTGCCTACTCAGTGCTAGAAATTTTTCAAAATATAGGCTCAAAACATGCTAAAAATCGATATTTTAAGTATCCAAAGTCGATATGTGCATGCATCTTCTGTACCCGTTTATATCCCAAATTCTACCTCAAAACACCCGAAATATCGATATTTTTGGGTCCCAGAAGCGATCTGTACATGCCTACTCTGTGCTAGAAAGTTTTCAAAATATAGGCTCAAAACATGCTAAAAATCGATATTTTAAGTGTCCAAAGTCGATATGTTCATGCATCTTCTGTACCTGTATATTTCTCAAATTCAGGCTCAAAACACCCAAAAAATTCGGTATTTTTTGGGTCCTACAAGCAATATGTACATGCCTACTCCTAGTTCGAATGTTTTCAAGATACAAACCCAAATCATGCTCAAAATCGATATTTTAGGTGCCCAAAGTCAATCTGTGTATGCATCTTCTGCAACCGTTTATATCACAAATTCAACCTCAGAACACCCGAAAATTCGATATTTTGGGGTCCCAGAAACGATCTGTACATGCCTACTCAGTGCTAGATTTTTTTTCAAAATATAGGCTCAAAACATGCTACAAATCGATATTTTAAGTATCCAAAGTCGATATGTGCATGTATCTTCTGTACCCGTTTATATCCCAAATTCAGGCTCAAAACACCCGAAAATTCGGTATTTTTTGGGTCCTACAAGCAATCTGTACATGCCTACTCCTAGTTCGAATGTTTTCAAGATACAAACCCAAATCATGCTCAAAATCGATATTTTAGGTGCCCAAAGTCAATCTGTGTATGCATCTTCTGCAACCGTTTATATCACAAATTCCACCTCAGAACACCCGAAAATTCGATATTTTGGGGTCCCAGAAACGATCTGTACATGCCTACTCAGTGCTAGAATTTTTTCAAAATATAGGCTCAAAACATACTACAAATCGATATTTTAAGTATCCAAAGTCGATATGTGCATGCATCTTCTGTACCTGTTTATATCTCAAATTCGGGATCAAAATACACGAAAATTCGGTATTTTTGGGTCCTAGAAGCGATCTGTACATGCCTACTCCTAGTTAGAATGTTTTCAAGATACAGACCAATACATGCTCAAAATCGATATTTTAGGTGCCCAAAAGTCGATATGTGCATGCATCTTCAGTACCCGTTTATATCTCAAATTCAGGGTTAAAACACCCGAAAATTCGATATTTTGGGGTCCCAGAAGCGATCTGTACATGCCTACTCCGTGTTAGAGTATTTTCAAAATACAGGCCCAAAACATGCTGAAAATCGATATTTTAGGTGCCAAAAGTCAATATGTGCATGCATCTTCTGTACCCGTTTATATCTCAAATTCAGGCTCAAAACACCCGAAAATTCGGTTTTTTTGGGTCCTACAAGCGATCTGTACATGCCTACTCCTAGTTAAAATGTTTTCAAGATACAGACCCAAATCATGCTCAAAATCGATATTTTAGGTGCCAAAAAGTCGATATGTTCAAGCATTTTCAGTACCCGTTTATATCTTAAATTCAGGCTACAAACACCCGAAAATTCGATATTTTGAAGTCCCAGAAGCGATCTGTACATGCCTATTCAGATCCAGGCCCAAAACATGCTGAAAATTGATATATTAGATGCCCAAAGTCAATATGTGTATGCATCTTCTGCAACCGTTAATATTACAAATTCAACCTCAGAACACCCAAAAATTCGATATTTTTGGGTCCCAGAAGCGATCTGTACATGCCTACTCAGTGCTAGAATATTTTCAAAATATAATCCCAAAACATGCTAAAAATCGATATTTTTGGTGCCCAAAGTCGATATCTCAAATTCAGGCCAAAAACACCCGAAAATTCGATATTTTGGGGTCTCAGAAGCGATCTGTACATGCCTTTTTAGATACTGGCCCAAAGCATGCTAAAAATGGATATATTAGGTGCCCAAAGTCAATATGTGTATGCATCTTCTGCAACCGTTTATATCACAAATTCAACCTCAGAACACCCGAAAATTCGATATTTTTGGGTCCCAGAAGCGATCTGTACATGCCTACTCAGTGCTAGAATATTTTCAAAATATAGGCCCAAAACATGCTAAAAATCGATATTTTAGGTGCCCAAAATCGATATCTCAAATTCAGGCCGAAAACACCCGAAAATTCGATATTTTAGGGTCCCAAAAGCGATCTGTACATGCCTACTCTGTGTTAGAGTATTTTCAAAATACAGGCCCAAAACATACTGAAAATCTATCTTTTTGGTGCACAAAAGTCGATATGTGCATGCATCTTCTGTACCCGTTTATATATTAAATTGATGCTCTAAACACCCAAAAATTCGATATTTTGGGGTTTCAAAAGCAATCTGTACATGCCTACTCAGATACAGGCCCAAAACATGCTGAAAATCGATATTTTAGGAGCCCAAAGTTAAAATGTGGATGTATCTTCTGTACCCGTTTATATCTTAAATTCAACCTCCAAACACACAAAAATTCGATAATTTGGGGTCCCAGAAGCGATCTGTACATGCCTACTCAGTGCTAGAATATTTACAAAATATAGGCCCAAAACATGCTAAAAATCGATATCTTAGGTGCCCAAAATCGATATCTCAAATTCAACCTCAAAACACCCGAAAATTCGATATTTTTGGGTCCCAGAAGCGATCTGTACATGCCTACTCTGTGCTAGAATGTTTTCATAATATAGGCTAAAAACATGCTAAAAATCTATATTTTAAGTGTACAAAGTCGATATGTGCATGAATCTTCTGTACCCGTTTATATCTCAAAATCAGGCTCAAAACACCCGAAAATTCGGTATTTTAGGTCCTAAAAGCGATCTGTACATGCCTACTCCTAGTTCGAATGTTTTCAAAATACAGACCCAAAACTTGCTCAAAATCGATATTTTAGGTGTCCAAAAGTCGATATGTGCATCCATCTTCAGTACCCGTTTATATCTCAAATTCAGGCTCAAAACACCCGAAAATTCGATATTTTGAGGTCCCAGAAGTGATCTGTACATGCCTACTCCTAGTTAGAATGTTTTCAATATGCAGACCTAAAACATGCTCAAAATCGATATTTTAAGTGTCCAAAGTCGATATGTGGATGCATCTTCTGTACCCGTTTATATCTCAAACTCAGGCTCAAAACACCCTAAAATACGGTATTTTTGGGTCCTAGAAGCGATCTGTACATGCTTACTCCTAGTTAGAATGTTTTCAATATGCAGACCTAAAACATGCACAAAATCGATATTTTAGGTGCCCAAAAGTCGATATGTGCATGCATCTTCAGTATCTGTTTATATCTCAAATTAAGGCTCAAAACACCCGAAAATTCGATATTTTGGGGTCCCAGAAGCGATCCGTACATGCCTAATCTGTGCTAGAATGTTTTCAAAATATAGGCTCAAAAAATGCTAAAAATCGATATTTTAAGTTTTCAAAGTCGATATTTTTGGGTCCCAGAAGCGATCTGTACATGCCTACCCTGTGCTAGAATGTTCTCAAGATACAAACCCAAAACATGCTCAAAATCGATATTTTAGGTGCCCAAAAGTCGATTTGTGCATGCATCTTCAGTACCCGTTTATATCTCAAATTCAGGGTTAAAAAACCCGAAAATTTCGAGATTTTGGGGTTCCAGAAGCGATCTGTACATGCCTACTCCGTGTTAGAGTATTTTCAACATACAGGCCAAAAACATGCTAAAAATCGATATTTTAGGTGCCCAAAGTCAATATGTGCATGCATCTTCTGTACCCGTTTATATCTCAAATTCAACCTCAAAACACACGAAAATACGATATTTTGGAGTCCCAGAAGCGATCTGTACATGCCTACCCAGTGCTAGAATACTTTCAAAATATAGGGCCAAAACATGTTAAAAATTGATATCTTAGGTGCCCAAAGTAGATATCTCAAATTCAGGCCCAAAACACCCGAAAATTCGATATTTTGGGGTCCCAAAAGCGATCTGTACATGCCTACTACGTGTTAGAGTATTTTAATAAATACAGGCCCAAAACATACTGAAAATAGATCTTTTAGGTGCATACAAGTCGATATGTGCATGCATCTTATGTACCCGTTTATATCTCAAATTCACGCTACAAACACCCAAAAATTCGATATTTTGGGGTCCCAGAAGCAATCTGTACATGCCTACTCAGTGCTAGAATGTTTTCAAAACATAGGCTCAAAACATGCTAAAAATCAATATTTTAGGTGTCCAAAGTCGATATGTGCATGCATCTTCTATACCCGTTTATATCTCAAATTCAGGCTCAAAACACCCGAAAATTCGGTATTTTTGGGTCCTACAAGCGATCTGTGCATGCCTAATCCTAGTTAGAATGTTTTCAAGATACAGACCCAAATCATGCTCAAAATCGATATTTTACTTGCCAATAAGTCGATATGTTCATTCATTTTCAGTACCCGTTTATATCTCAAATTCAGGCTACAAACACCCGAAAATTCGATATTTTGAGGTCCATGAAGCGATCTGTACATGCCTATTCAGATACAGGCCCAAAACATGCTGAACATCGATATATTAGGTGCCCAAAGTCAATATGTGTATGCATCTTCTGCAACCGTTAATATCACAAATTAAACCTCAGAACATCCGAAAATTCGATATTTTTGGGTCCCAGAAGCGATCTATACATACCTACTCTGTGTTAGAGTATTGTCAACATACAGGCCCAAAACATGCTGAAAATCGATCTTTTAGGTGCCCAAAGTCAATATGTGCATGCATCTTCTGTACTCGTTTATATCTCAAATTCAACCTCAAAACACACAAAATTCGATATTTTGGGGTGCCAGAAGCGATCTGTACATGCCTACTCTGTGCTAGAATGTTTTCATAGTATAGGCTAAAAACATGCTAAAAATCTATATTTTAAGTGTCCAAAGTCAATATGTGCATGCATCTTCTGTACCCGTTTATATCTCAAATTCAGGCTCAAAACACCCGAAAATTCGGTATTTTAGGTCCTAAAAGCGATCTGTACATGCCTACTCCTAGTTCGAATGTTTTCAAGATACAGACCCAAAACTTGCTCAAAATCGATATTTTAGGATTCCAAAAGTCGATATGTGCATCCATCTTCAGTACCCGTTTATATCTCAAATTCAGGCTCAAAACACCCGAAAATTCGATATTTTGAGGTCCCAGAAGCGATCTGTACATGCCTACTCAGTGCTAGAATTTTTTCAAAATATAGGCTCAAAACATGCTAAAAATCGATATTTTAAGTATCCAAAGTCGATATGTGCATGTATCTTCTGTACCCGTTTATATCCCAAATTCAGGCTCAAAACACCCGAAAATTCGGTATTTTTTGGGTCCTACAAGCAATCTGTACATGCCTACTCCTAGTTCGAATGTTTTCAAGATACAAACCCAAATCATGCTCAAAATCGATATTTTAGGTGCCCAAAGTCAATCTGTGTATGCATCTTCTGCAACCGTTTATATCACAAATTCAACCTCAGAACACCCGAAAATTCGATATTTTGGGGTCCCAGAAACGATCTGTACATGCCTACTCAGTGCTAGAATTTTTTCAAAATATAGGCTCAAAACATACTACAAATCGATATTTTAAGTATCCAAAGTCGATATGTGCATGCATCTTCTGTACCCGTTTATATCTCAAATTCGGGATCAAAATTCACGAAAATTCGGTATTTTTGGGTCCTAGAAGCGATCTGTACATGCCTACTCCTAGTTAGAATGTTTTCAAGATACAGACCAATACATGCTCAAAATCGATATTTTAGGTGCCCAAAAGTCGATATGTGCATGCATCTTCAGTACCCGTTTATATCTCAAATTCAGGGTTAAAACACCCGAAAATTCGATATTTTGGGGTCCCAGAAGCGATCTGTACATGCCTACTCCGTGTTAGAGTATTTTCAAAATACAGGCCCAAAACATGCTGAAAATCGATATTTTAGGTGCCAAAAGTCAATATGTGCATGCATCTTCTGTACCCGTTTATATCTCAAATTCAGGCTCAAAACACCCGAAAATTCGTTTTTTTTGGGTCCTACAAGCGATCTGTACATGCCTACTCCTAGTTAAAATGTTTTCAAGATACAGACCCAAATCATGCTCAAAATCGATATTTTAGGTGCCAAAAAGTCGATATGTTCAAGCATTTTCAGTACCCGTTTATATCTTAAATTCATGCTACAAACACCCGAAAATTCGATATTTTGAAGTCCCAGAAGCGATCTGTACATGCCTATTCAGATCCAGGCCCAAAACATGCTGAAAATTGATATATTAGATGCCCAAAGTCAATATGTGTATGCATCTTCTGCAACCGTTAATATTACAAATTCAACCTCAGAACACCCAAAAATTCGATATTTTTGGGTCCCAGAAGCGATCTGTACATGCCTACTCAGTGCTAGAATATTTTCAAAATATAATCCCAAAACATGCTAAAAATCGATATTTTTGGTGCCCAAAGTCGATATCTCAAATTCAGGCCAAAAACACCCGAAAATTCGATATTTTAGGGTCCCAAAAGCGATCTGTACATGCCTACTCTGTGTTAGAGTATTTTCAAAATACAGGCCCAAAACATACTGAAAATCTATCTTTTTGGTGCACAAAAGTCGATATGTGCATGCATCTTCTGTACCCGTTTATATATTAAATTGATGCTCTAAACACCCAAAAATTCGATATTTTGGGGTTTCAAAAGCGATCTGTACATGCCTACTCAGATACAGGCCCAAAACATGCTGAAAATCGATATTTTAGGTGCCCAAAGTTAAAATGTGGATGTATCTTCTGCGCCCGTTTATATCCCAAATTCAACCACAAAACACCCGAAAATTCGATATTTTTGGGTCCCAGAAGCGATCTGTACATGCCTACTCTGTGCTAGAATGTTTTCATAATATAGGCTCGAAACATGCTAAAAATCTATATTTTAAGTGTCCAAAGTCTATATGTGCATGCATCTTCTGTACCCGTTTATATCTCAAATTCAGGCTCAGAACACCCGAAAATTCGGTATTTTTGGGTTTTAAAAGCGATCTGTACATGCCTACTCCTAGTTAGAATGTTTTCAAGATACAGACCCAAAACATGCTCAAAATCAATATTTTAGGTGCCCAAAAGTCGATATGTGCATGCATCTTCAGTACCCGTTTATATCTCAAATTCAGGGTTAAAAAAACCGAAAATTTCGATATTTTGGGGTTCCAGAAGCGATCTGCACATGCCTACTCCGTGTTAGAGTATTTTCAACATACAGGCCCAAAACATGCTGAAAATCGATATTTTAGGTGCCCAAAGTCAATATGTGCATGCATCTTCTGTACCCGTTTATATCTTAAATTCAACCTCAAAACACACAAAAATTCGATAATTTGGGGTCCCAGAAGCGATCTGTACATGCCTACTCAGTGCTAGAATATTTACAAAATATAGGCCCAAAACATGCTAAAAATCGATATCTT